>OY855907.1:602500-977500 GCA_963693305.1 Meandrina meandrites
CAAACATTCAAATTTACATTTTCAAAAATATTGTAAATCATCCAACCATGAACATGCCAAAAATACTTTCAACATGTTCATGTTCACAAGTCTCTTCTTGATGGTGATGCATCTTGCATGTTCTGAGAATTTGGCAGTAAATTAAGCAATAGATCTCTGTTGATCATTTTTTACAACTGTTTTTGCGTATGCAAAACGGGAGTTACGGAAGGGGTGGCGATTTGAAGCTGTCGATCCTTCCCTCGGTCGATCAGATGTAAACAAAAGGCCGTTGACAGATGGTTGGCAGACCTACATGTAACGCCACTCTCAGTTTGACATTGCGGTTTATTAAGACCGATGACAGACCACTGTACTTTACGCGCTAATGGTTTTGTTTTGATGGGTATGTGATGATAATTTGAAAATCGATTGTGAACATATTTTATTTTTTTTTGCCTTAAATCAGGTGTATGTTGTTTCTGCCCTATAGAAAAATCAACAGAATTTTCTTAAGTTTGCATGTGATGGTGAAAGCGAAATTGAAAGCGAAGTTTGTGTAATTGCTAGCTGACAGAAGATTATCAGTGTCATGCGACAAAGGTCAACCTAGCCAATTTCAAAATAAACTTTATGCCACGCTTAATCTTCACAGCAATCAAACCTGCTCATGGCACTATCAAAACACATTCCGGAAATTGAACGTCAATCGTAAACGCTGTACAGAGAAAAGAGTGTACACACGCTAGCACGAAAACACGCAAACTTGAATTTGTCTGCTTGGAGCTTGCTTCTTTTACTCCCAATGCAAATCAAAATGAAAAACAACGTAAATCCGTATAGATCTTTACAAGTGATGCATGTATAACGGCCAGCAGCCGCTACTAGCTACTCGAGCGATCAAAGCTCAAAGTTGCAGAACAACAGATGTGCGGATCGATAAAAGCGATCATATATTTCCAAGCACGCATAAAAATACAGAGAAGAAAACAACTTGCCTCCAAAGTTATGCAGATGTCCACGCAATCGAATTCAACCAAAAAGTCGTTCCACGTGTCACCGACTCCACCACAAAATCAGACTTCGCGGCTCAAATTTACAATCATCGGCGAAGAAATCATTGCAACGACATCAACAATATACTTAGCCGTACAAACGTTGTACAACTCAGCAAAGCCACTGGGAGCTGCGCTCAAAAAGCTAAGATTCTCGCTGTGACTGCAGAGTTTACTGTACTGACTGTAATCAACGCATTGCGAAAGATCTATTTTAATCGAGAATACAAAAGGGTTTGACAGATGGTTGACAGATGTAACGCAACTCCTGTAGTTTCGGGTGTTTTGGCATGACAATTTCGTGTTCCAGCTTGTAACAGTCTAGGGTGCGAATGTAGACGTTTGTATAGCGCAATCGCTTTTATCAAACTGTCCAAGTACAAAATTAGCGTTTAATAAAATTTATTTTTAAATAATTCTGTTCATTTTGTTTGACCTTCGTTGTCGTTTGTAGCATACAGTATTTGACACCCATAATGTTCACTTTGCTGGAGATTACAGGCCACTCATTTGTTGCGCAACGAGCCACAAAGGACAACCAGTTGCCGTGTCTTTATTTTATTTACCAAATAGGTTGATATTATTGTGCTTGCTACTAATGGATCGGTGTAGAAGTTTTTACTAGAGTCATTTTCTCTAATCTGGACCCCGAACTCCAACGTTGTCAAGTGTGACGTATGATTTGTTTAAAGCGATGCAGGCTAGACCGCATTGCGATTTGATAAATCCTCATTTATTAATAATTCATTTTCTGAATTCAGTAGCTCATTGCCACTTCCAAAAAAAAACAGTCGTTGCACATAGTGCCTTTGATTGTTGTTCTCCTCACCTGTTCACTTGCCAGTGGATTGGTGTTGAAACGAGAAGTTAGATTTTGATCAGTCTTTGCTTAGTAGTTTTTTGAAGGCTTATAAAACTTACTTGTCAGGGCCAGCAGTGAAGACCTTGTTGCTAAGAACAGTGGTTCCTTCAGTATCCTCGGCAGAGGTGCCAGTCACAGTCATTTTACCAAAAGCCTTGTCCATCACATTGGTGACACGGACCTGCAATAAAGCACATGGTCAAGTTACAGATCTATGAGCAAAGGCATCTTCCACTTGGAATGTGGTTTATACAGTGCAAGACCTTTCTCAAAGACTTTTTTTTTGTGAGGATCAAGAGATTCATTCATCATGTCTCACCCACCAACAGCATTGTATATCTAATCTTACATTTGGCATTGTCATTTCAGGTCAACAGTTCACTTTCCAGCTAAGGAAGTGTTATCTAGAGCTCTGACACGACAGGGAGCATTCAAATAAATCAGTGGTCTATAAACTTGTACTGTGATCCATTGTGACATTCAATAATGGGTGTATATTTATATTTTTGCCAACCAACATTAAAAGGATCAAATGAATGCATCATTGTGTTCCTTAGAAAATTTTTTTTCAACTGTTACAGACAACAAAAGTTAAACACGACTGCCCACAAACCTTCACCATCTTTTTGTCATCAGAAACAACTGGTGAGCCATACAGCTGAAACACGACTGGGACATGGAACTAAAGAGACAAGGAAGTACAATCAGATCACCTTCTGAACATGACACACCTCAAAAATTTTACCATGAGCAGTGTTCAAACTGTTTATTAATTTCTCATATTTTAAAGACTCAAATGACAGAAGAAAAAAAACCTACACACGTGCAATTAAATCAAATTTCAAATTTTATAAATTGCTATAACTCGACAGCTAATCAAACACACTCACGGGATTGTTGGCAAGTTTATCAAGGGCGACCAAAAGAACGCATGTGTCCTTTATAGTTTGCACATGCTTTCGTGAGAGCAGGTAGTTAGCAAACTTGATCACTTGTTCCTAAAATGAAAAAAATAAAATAAAATAAGCCAGAGTTTACTCACACACATCTTTCTTATATGTGTTCAATTTACCCTCACAAGGGCAATGTTGAAAAAATTTATTCCAACAACATAGAGATCTGTGTAGTTTCTCAAATTGATTATTCCTCTGATTTGAAATTACCACCACACGTAGCCACTCAAAAATGCGAGCAAAACATATCATTCTTTGTACAGCTATGTCATATGATAAAGTGGAGCTTCTGGGTCAAATCTCAAATCATTTTGTCAAATGTTCTCAGTTGAGTATGTAAGAATGGAGCGTGAAGAAAGTTTCTGTTAATGGAGGCTAGCTAGGTACTATCACATACCTCGGTGATGGCTGGAGCCTTTCCTGTAAATTCTGAAAATGTATACATGGCATGAACAACTTTGGCAGTGGTGTATAGCCCAGCTTCAAACTGTAAAATAATCAAGACACAACTGATTAATTAATTCTTCTGATAAACTAAACTGAAAAACAACAAAGTGTGTTGTGAACTCACCAGTGAAACAGTCTGAGAAGATTTGGCATATTGGAAGAACTTATAACAATTATGACATAGAATTATTTTTGTTTTACCTGTAAGTAACTGTTATCAACTTCATCTGCCTGCGCCACAGTATCCTGCCAAGATGAAAGTGAAAAATTTGAACGGATTTATCTTGCAACACATACAACATGTACAGCCGAATAAGTAATGACCAAGATACCAGACCCTGATGTCCAGTGCTGTAATCTTACACAAAAATACTCAGTTTGAATTGGAGGGAAATGAAAGAGTATAAAATAATCTGAGGTGATTAGTTATCATTAAAATTATTGCTTTACATGTTAGACATTACTTCTTGAGCATTTAGCAACAATTCTTACATTACACATTCATTAAATAATGATGAGGCCCTGCCAGGGGGGTGTCCCAGGTCGCTTGTCGGAATTTACCCTGGCAGGGCCTCAATGATTTGAAGTACATGTTGAAAGTATGATTACCTCAATCAGTTCAGTTATGAAAGACACATCAGTGCCCTTGTGTAGCAATGGTCCAATAAGCATGGCATATGCTGCCCTGAAAATAAAAAAAAGTAACCCCGAGTGGTCAATACACAAGTATAACAACAGATGAACTTGGGAAAGCAATGTTAGCAAGAGGTACTAATATTTTATCACTATGTAAACCTGTTACCACTACTTATGGCCTCAACTCTTTTCGTTACTTTGCATCTAAGACCTGGAACTCCCTACCTAATAATATAAGATCTGAACATACTTCAACCGGTTTTAGAAGACTAGTGAAAAAAATTTCCTTTTAGACATAACATATATTGAACATTTTAATGTAATAGATGTATTCTAAATCGAATTTTAATGTAAATAGATTTTTCAATGTAATAGATTTTTAATGTAAATAGATTTTTTTAATGTAAATAGAGTTTTAATGTAAATAGATTTTTTTTTTCTTTTATGCCATTATTTTCTCGAAGATATTAGCCTCCTCAGGCTACTCTGAAATTCAAGTTTTAAATAAAGTTCATGTATGTATGCATGTCTAGCTATGAATCTCTCAACTATTCATCTGTATCGACACTCCCCAGGTACACGATGGATTATGCATTTTGACAAACTATTAATATATCTGTTCTGATGCCATAAATCTAAAATGATGTTGCATAATCCCCTTCTCCACAATCTTGAATTTTGATCTTTATTCTGCCCCAGCTCAAAATCATCTCCACTGAATTTGATGAGGAGGGAATGTATAGGCACTGTGTGGAGTGGAGAGTAGGGGAGGGGGGAGGGAGTGAGAGTGGATGTTGTTTAGAAATAAACCATAATAATTAGCTGCATGATGACTGACACACATCCTCCTTACCCCAAGATACTGTCTTCATCTGAGTTGATGGCTGCCTTCACTGCCTTGACCACTTCACCAGTATCAACTAAAACACAAAATAAGGTATACAGCACGATAATCGCTTCTTGGTAAATAAAGCTGTCATGTTAGTTTTCCTGTACAACTAACCTTTGCTGTGTTTTTTTTTATTATTTCTGAAAACAAAATAATAACTACCACCATTACCTTTAAGTCCTAAATAGGTTTGTGCTGCAACAGCAGAGAACAGGGTTTTGATGTCTACTCCTTCCTTCACAGCCTCTGATAGCGTGGTCTCTGCACCCTTGATAGCTGGCAACTACAAAACAAAAATCAAATCAAATGGACAGTTGTTTGACATTCAAGGGAAACATGTACATTACACCACTTCTTAATATCATTAATTAAGTACAGCTGTCAATCAGAACAACTTGTCCATCAGTATCAGTTTATGTCCCAGGATAACAATTATAATTACTGAACAATGTCACTGGTGACAAATATTAATACATAAAGACACCAATTAATTTACACACCTTACACTTTTCCAGAAATTGACCAATAGCTGATGCATAGAATAGTGATGATACACTGCTACCATCAACCTTGTCCTTGGCAAATTTGCAAACATCCTATTGAAACAAAAAAAAAACATTTATATCATGCACTAGGAATGGCTCACTGTTACACCTTAGACTTACTGTTCACTGAGGCAATCATTACAAAACTAAATGTCACATGTCATCTCATATTTAGTCAAGAAATCTCACAAAGTTGAGAGAAATCTCGGTGGAGATGAGACTGATTTCTGTAGCATCATTCTGAAATCATTAGTTCAACGGAGGTTTAACCCCACAAACTAACAACAAAACTAAACAGATTGATGCAAAGATACATTAATACTTCCTTCTCAAAACTAAGAGGTTGAAAACACTTTTTTCAATTTGTTCCAGTAAATACCTGTGTTGGTGGAACTTCAGCCTTCATAAGTTTTAAGCCTAACACTGCAAAAGCTGCTGTATCAAGTTCTTTGAATGGCATGGCATTGTAAAAGGTTTGTTTTAATCTAACTTGGTCCTCGATGCTTAGCACATTGGAGAGAGACACGGCATCTGCATAGATGGTGAAGGCCAACAGTACAAGAAGACAGGCACCTGGCGAATATAAACAAATTAGTTTTAATAAATGCATGTACTTTTGTGTATAATTATGTAGTTAGGCATTTTTTTAAGAAAACTATTACAAATAAACATGTATCATCAAAAATGAGTTTTTCTACTTGATACTATTTGAATTTTTTTCCTGGACAGCACCTCAGAGATAAATGATTAGAATGTTTGTCACCTCCTATAACACTACAAGTTAGTTGTAAATTTGATTTTTTTTTTAGTTACTTTCAATGTTCCATCTTTTACATTACTAAAGCAATATTTTAGGTTTTATATTTATTCAAAAACAGATCAGCAGTGAGCAGCATTTAAAATCAAGACACAGTTACAAAAACAAAGCCAAATGAATTATATGATAACATAGCCAGCGTAGCTTGGCATTCAAGTCAGTCAGGGAGAGCGAGAAAACGAGCGTGCGAGCAAAGCGACGGCGGGGGGCAGAAGGGGAGAAAGAAAGAACGCCAGCCGCCGCTTAAATAGGAGAAATCTTGTCACGTAATTTTGTAAATGATATGTGCGTGCTTGTTTTCTCGCTCTCCCTGACTGACTAGAACGCCAAGCTATGCTGGCTATATGATAAAACAATGCAACATGTTAGTTGCAAGTTATCTAGGACAAATTATACTATTTTAAATCAAAATAAACCTCATGGCAAAAGCATACCAAGTAAAAAGAAACACCACTTAATTTATTGGTTTTATTAATTCACTTTTGTGCTAGAAATCAATGCATCTCTATCGGGCAGAGAAAAAGAAAAGAAAACTCATCCAGGCATGACAAGATTTTGTGTGTAAAATTTCCACTGAAAATCCAAAAACAGATTCTTCGTTCGATAAATGATTGGGGTGCTGGCCTTGAAGGACGAGAAATTTCGAAGTGGTGTGGCATTTCGTTCGCTTTATCCAAGTTCACGATTAAACTAGACAAAACAAAAGCCTGTGGCTGATCTATTTATACAAACTAAAAGTGCAACAATAAAATATCTTTCAAACTTTACATCGAATGCTAGCTGGTTTAAAAGCTGTAACTGGCACTTTTCACGTTTCATTTTCGCAACATAAAAATCGTTTTTCTTAAGGCAGAATTCTTGAAAAAAATCGGTAAAGCAAGACCATAAAACTCCAAAATCTCATACTACAATACAAATGGAAACACGCGAGCAATTAGAACGAACCAACAAAATCAACTTCACATAAAATAGCTCTATATATCTTAACACAGTTCAAATACGATCTTATTAACAGTTAACCTTAGCTATCACATATTTTTTGAAGTCGATTTTCATTAAATTGCTTTTCACTGACCTCGTGCAGCCATCTTGAAGACGTGTCGTACAAAGAGAGAGAGAGAGAACGAGAAAGGAACACGTGATAATATAGAAGCTCTGTTCCAGGCCTTACTCTTCGTCTTGCAAGCAGCTTAAAAATGAGTCAAATTCACATATATTCAACTTATTAAAAATATTAATAGCGAGTTTTGTTTTGAGTTTCGATAAAGGAAAAATTGATTTTACCAATACTTTTTTCAAAAGGGCTAAATCGTGTGAAAAAGCCTGACTGACTGAGAGCGTTCTGCACCCCCTCAAAAGAACTAGTACCCAGTGTTCTCCGTCCTTGAACTGCGCCTGGTGAAATTCTTCCTCGGTCGTAAAAAATGTTGTCACGTTTGCTTGGCATCAGTGAACCTTCTGGCGGTAAATTTGGAGCAAAACAAGAAGAAAGTACGTCATCTTTACTCTTTGACTCAAGGGCTTCAGGATTTGATAAAATTATGTTATGCGGACCTTCAGAGAGCGGCAAAACATCTCTTCTCTTTGAACTTGCACTGAGTTTTGCGGACGAAGAAAAACATGTCTTGTACATTTGCCCCAAAAAGGTCTCAAAACTTCCTTTGCTGGCTCCAGGAAGAACTCAGCCTGCAAGTGGTACTTTGAAGTATATTCAGATGGTTTATCTGGAAACAAGAGATGAATTTTTGAACTACATGGCATCGATACACTTCTCAACGTCAAGAGTTTTTAATGCAATCATTGTGGACGACATCAATGTGTATTTTCCCACAACAATCAAGAATGAAGATTTGCCGGTAGTTGCCAAGATTTTTGCCTTAACGGTGGATGCTTTCCTCTTTCAAAGTTCGAAGCAAATGTAAGTAAATGAAGCCAACAGATTGCTTTTTTCAAGTGAATAAACTGTTGAAATGCTTTCTGTTTGTCATGCTCTCTCTCCCCACCCCTCTCCCTGACAGAAAACTTAACTAAGCACCTAAGTGAGAGCTTACAACAGGCCTTATCATGGTTTTCGACACCATCTTGATGGGTAGGCAATGCAGTAAGAAATTTCAAAAATTGAATTCTGGACAACTTATGAATCGTAAAGTAAGTATACTAAGTAAAAGTTTTTATTCACCAAGTTTCGAGGATGTATCTAGGCTATAAAGTATTCAGTTACGTTTTTAATTTTCCACACAATTGCCTATAATTTTTTTCCTACAAACCACATCAATTTGCGGAAAAAATATAGACAAATGTATCAAATAAAAACTTTTGCCTAGTATGTTTACTTTTGGTTCATAAGTTTTCCAGAATTCAATTTTTGAAAAAATTATTTGCCATCAGATTCCCACACTAACACTGTAATTTCGTACTGCGTTGCCATCCTGTCAAGATGGCGTCAAAATCCGTGACAAGGCTATTCTTTGGTCAGCCTTTCACTTTCATATTTCGATCATGTTTAGTGTGGGTAGTCTTGTCTGATGTGTCAGTCAACATTAATAATGGTCAACAGTCTCTAGACAGATGGTCAACACATTGACAAGAGCCAGTCAACACTCAGTCAAAGGCCGGTTGATATATTGGTCAATTATCAGCCTAGTTTTGACTAACTATCAGCTGACTATTGGCTGACTCTCAATAATTGGTCGATAGTGGATCGACACTCAATTTATAGTTGGTCAATTATCATGGAGTGTCGAACGACTACCATCTTTCTTATCTGCTATTTATTGAGTATTGCTGCAGTATATTGTGCAGTTCCAGGAAGTGTTCATACCCACCCCAAGGAAGGTTATTGGAAGTTCTGAGGGGGAAGAAATTCTGTTTGAGAGTTCAAACCATAAAGCATCCCATAGGATCGAGGTAGAGGGGTATGGATACGTCCTGCAACAACACATTCAAACTTGAAATTTTTTTTTCCTCATTAAGTCATCAGCCTGCAGGAAAACAGTCTGGCATGCTAGTGATGTCAATCACAGTTCCTGGTGGCACCAAGTCAATACCAAGACAGTCATTCTATGAGCGTTGGGTACAGTGTTTTTTGCTAACCCAAGAGAAGGAGGCCAACCTGTTTGAGTTATCGGTTTTGCCGTCTAACACCGGGGATGGTTCTTCACTGGCAAATGTTGTCTACAGAATAACTGATCAGGGTATCATCGTACAAGCAGTTGAATATTCTTCGCAATCTGATGAATCTTCAATGAATTCCAGCACTTCATAGCATGGATTATATTGGATCAAAAACAGGTACGTGACAATTCATGATGACATTCTTATACCTTATTAAACAAGTCTGCAAGTTACAATGCTATATTTCTATTGTATTGAGTGTACATGTGGATGTGTGTTAACATATACATTGCATTAATTTTTATGCGAAAGTTGTATTGTTGTAAGTATTATTTTTAAAGCGACAGTAGGTTGTAAGTACCGGTAGGTTGTAGTAGTTGGTTTCAGTTGTATCATTATATGTAGTACCTTTATAAAATGTAATTTGTAAGCAACTTTAAGCAACAATAAGCCCATGTCTGTTAAGAAATTAATCATAGTGTGTGTTGTAAGTCGCGAATTGTCCTGCAAGTAGTGTCCAAGTGTGGCTATTAGCCTTCACTGCAGTCTTAGTTGTGTAATACAAGATGATACAGCTCTTCCTGGCTTGCAGTACAGATGGTTTGCAGAGTTCTAGGTAGAGCATGAGTAAAACGAAGCCACAGGAATTCTAAAAGGTTTCTTTTCCACATTTTGTTTTGTTTTGCATTATACAGTCATGTATAAATTGTGTTTTGCATTTGCCAAGTAGTCCTCCAAGTTCTCAGCAAGCAGATTTCAATTTGCAATTTAGGATTTTCCGATTTACAGTTAGGAAAAGCATACAGAGGGAAGGAGGTGCCCTCAAAATCGGAATATTTAAAAAACACGACTTCCTCGGTAAATTTATGCTATTACCACGGTGAACACGCGAATGGCGCGCAGTGGGCGCGCACTGAGCACATGAATGGCACCTGCTGACATCGTGAACAGTGGCCGCTGGGCACACGAGTGTCACGAGGCGACCGCGCAAATGTCACGCGACGAACCATGTATGGTTCGCGGTGGACAAACGACATGCGGCATCCACGTAATTCTCCCTTTCGCCTTCCCGTGTTGCAGCGTTAAGTTGTGGATAAATACTAATTGGCTTTTTATTCTTGTGCCGTAGAACAATCATATATGAACCTGCAGTGTTTGCATGGCAGGAGATTCCATTTTTACTAAAGATCAATTTCGATCGCTATCCCTGGTCTCTATCGTACATGTTTACTATATTAGCAAAAGAACTTCTTTAGGTGGCCATGATTCCTTCGACTACCAAACCAAACTGGCACAATGATCAGAGTTTAAATTTTACGCCGTAGCTTGATTATCCTCTTTTTCACTTGTAGTAAAATACACTGAAATCTAGCATTAATCTATCCCTTATAAGACGAACCTACAAACCGATCTTTGTCATTGTTCGTTGCATTCTTGTAATGAATTTTTGCTTTTTGTAAACAGTGTAAAAAATATATATAATTTATATTTTTTTAAATTGAAAATGAAATAACTCAAACTGAGAGGTGAAATATCTCCTGGGAATTTCGAAAGCCAAACAAAGCGTAAGAATTCCTTGTGCCATTCACTCGTAGGTAATAGGAAGTTCTTGACTCCAAGAGTCACGCACAATAAATTTTGTTTATTTTTATGTCGCGTTTAGTAATTAGAATTCGGACGTAATCAAAGAGGATAGGCTCGCGCGGAATTTAATTTAACAGAACACTACATTACTGCTACAGGTGGCCAGCTTACGGTAAGAACTACTTGCTAATTCAGATTGTGTTCGCCAGCATTAAACCTGCTTGAAATTCAAATTGATATACGGAATTTTATTCGCAGGTTTTTTAATTTCGAGCGGTTGCTTGCATACAAGAGAATGAACGCGTTGGATTTCAGCCAGGAGTGGACAAGTGTTGGATTAGATACTGTTGTGCGTACAGTGTTGTTCGTATACTTGAGGACTGAAGCGATTGAAGGACTGAAACAACATGACACACATCACGATAAGATTAGCTTCTCCTCCAGCTGGGAGCAAGAATATCCGAGAAATTATTAGAATCAAGACTCCTGAAAAGCTGCTACCGCTTTGCGATGCTCATGGAAGTTTTGTAGTCGAAACAGAAGAGAAAAATCTTGATATGGCTGATACGAAACAGACGAAACAGGTGGCGAATGGAAAGTGTCAAGGTTTACCACCTTTTGGAGGATTACACTCGAACGCCGAAGAAAACGAGGCTGTATATGTTGATACTTCTTGTGATACAAGAACAGAAGATTCTATCCGATTTAAGTCTCAAATAAACGCAGAAAATGAAAGCGAAGTAAACGAAACGGCTGTGAATAATAAAGAAACGAAGTTGAATTGTCAGGAAGATTCACAAACACAGTGTGACAGTTGCGGACGGCCAATTGAACGTGAAGAGTTCGAATCAGAACTTTATATAACTCGCAAAGATTTAGCTTCAGTGCAAAATCAGTTGGCAACGTTTAAAGCCAGGTTAGAAGAAGAACTTATTGAGAGATTCAAACTGGAAGAAGAGCTCAGATCCGAAGCTGAATCACACCAAAGTGAATTGATGATGTTAAAAGAAAAAATTGAATGTTTGGAAGAAAATGACTGCGAGAAATCTCGGCGAGTTGAAGAGCTGGAAAGCATGATTGCTGTTTACAAAGAGGAACATGAAAAAAGCTGGGAGGAGGTAGAAAATTTAAGAAGTTTCGTTGGTAAATACCAGAGCGAGTTGTGTAAGCTGAGAGCTGAAGCAAACAATGCCAGCGATCAAGCTGTTGAAGCGATCAATGAAATGGAGCTGTTGACAAAGAAAACTGAGAAAAGCGAACAAGAAAAAGACAAGATTAAGAAACAACTTAAGTCTGAAATGGAAGGGTATTGGCGAGAGGTCCGTGAATTGAAAAGCGCTTTAGAAAACTGGGAAAAGCTTGATGTCGAAAGGAAAACACGCATTCAGGCATTGGAGAATGAAGTTGCGTCTTATAAGGGACTCGTAAATGAACTTAGAGAGGAGCTCAGAGAATGCAGCAACAAAACGGCAGGCGATATAAACAATAACTCGAAGATGGATCCAACAAAAAGCGAACATGTTTTAGTGCTTTATCACGAGTTGAACGAGATTTTCAGAGAACATCTCAACAGTCAAGGAAAGTTCTCTGAGCTATCGTTTGTTCTCGCTGCTACTCAGAAAGAACTCGAAGAAGCCAGGAATCGGAGTCAGAGTCAAAATCTCACACTGCAAGAGTTTAAGCGAAACTACAACGATTTACATGACACCATGGTGGCACTTAGTGAGGAAAACCGACATCTAAGGAATAGTTTGGAGAAAAAATGTACAGAATTCGCAGAAATTCGAAGAAAGTTTGTTGTCTCGGAAACGGAAGTATCCTGGCTTAAAGAAGCATTAAATATTGTTGACAGATCGAAAAGAAAGTCAGTGTGTAAGACAATGGAAGTCGCCAGTTAAGTTGTAGGATTTAACGCTGCTGAGAATAAAAAAATCTACTTTGGTCCCATCTAGGATTTCAAAATACCTTTGTCAAAATTTATTGAAAATAAAGAAACCTTATTTTTTATTTTTGTCAAAATATTTTTATATTTGGCATTTCAGATATTCGAAATATACGACTCTCTTTCATAATTAATGTGAAAACATGCATATTAAGTAGAATTGCTACAATAAATTCTGACATTCTATATTTTGAGTTTATCCGCTGTTTGTTTGCAAAGTGCTGACATTCTGTATTGAATTTAAAAAAGAAAGTTTTACCGTTCTTTTTGTAATGTTCCTGACTTATTTTGGCGAACATTCGTCACATATAAAGTAAATTTGGAAAGAGTTAAAAGCCTTTCGCTTCTTTACTAATTTATTATCGCGTCCCTTGTGGTTACCCACCACGCCATGTTACAGCCAATGAAATGTCCTTCCAATAATTGAGCTCTCTTTCATTTTATCTTTCTGATACGTTTAATGACCCTGTGAACTCTCAGTATCGGGCACCAGAGAGAAGGGAATTCTTAGATTACCCCAAATATCTTTCATATAAATATTCTTTCCTGATAAATTTAATCTTGAAGAATTAAAAACGCAAATACTGTTGACTGCAACATGAATGTCTTTTTCAATCGGGAAATTCCGTAGAAACGCCCGAAGAGCTGACGATTGTTATTATCCAATCAGAAATAGCACGAACTTTCCGAAAGTTGACGCGTGGCATGACGCCATCAGTCGTATTCCGCGAAAGTCGGCGGGCCCAGAAAACCCAAAACATTTTCCAGCTTGCTGGAATGATGAGTTCCTTAGGAACTCCTCTGGTCAAGAACACGGTGACCGTTGGGTCAATCAGTGGCTAGAAGTTCTATTTTCTCAATCTCTACCCTGTAGCCCGAAGCAAGAGGATGAGACCCTAGGCTTAGGGAAATAAAACGAAATCATTCTAAATCGAGGCTTGGGAATAAAAAGAAGTCTGCGTAGATTTCAGGCCTTACGAACAGATATTCACTGAAATGATCCGTTTGTGTTCCCTTGTTTCGAGGATGTTGCACGTTGCACACATCTTGCTTTCTTGCAGTACATCCGTCCTTTAGTATTGCCATGGCAACTTTAAATATTCTGCGTCACGTGACCATATTCTCGTGGTGCTGTTGAAATTTAACTGCAGTGGGTTACCAGTTTGCAGTGAATATCATGCCGCTTCTTTTTATGCGCCGAGATTGCGCAAACCTTTGCTTTAATTAAAACGATTTATTCAAATGAAGCGACCACAAAGACGAAGGAAATCTTCGCTTTGATTTATGCTTGAAAACGATCGACATGTCAAAAGAACAGTTACAGTTTTTAGTCACGGGTGGTTATGTTCGCCTGCAGCTAAAACAGGTAAATAGCACTCTTAAATTTGTCAATTTTGTGCTTTAGCAGTCCATATTTCTCGTTTTAATCCCGTTAATAACATGCTTATCGCATAGCTGGTATAATGTCGATCGCCTATCATGTCGCATGCGGTTTAAATTATTTAATATATTTTGAATGGCAAAAAATCCTTTAAAGCTTATTGTTTAGCGAGATTTTCCATAAGTATCATATCAAAATTAACATTTTATTTGTTAACTGGAAATCGAGCATCGAAGTGAGTTTTGTTGTTAATATACAACTTTAATTTTGGTAGACATGCAACTTCGAATACGAAATTAATGGCGGTCATTTTTGCTAGTTTTATTTAACACCTCTCCAATATAAGCCAATGGTACGCAAGTAACTTAAGCGTAAAAGCCAATATTTGCCAACAAACCAAACATTATACAATTTGATTTTGTCTTTAAAATCGATAATTCAGCATACAATTGGCTGTTTTAAAAGCATAGCGATAAAGCGAGCACGACAGACTGTCAAGAAAACTACGATAATGTCGTATTTGCATTTTAAACCCATACAAAATATTCACATATTTTTTTCCATAATAAGGAAATCAATTGATGGCGTTTCTAGCTAGGAGGAGGCGCTGTCAAATATAATATTCACCCGCTTATTAACAGCAAAATATATACAAATAGTTTTGCAATTAAAATTACAGTAATTCCTTTTTTTTCAGAATTAGGTTTTCATTGCCAGAGCTGATAGATTGATTTCTTTGAAAAAAAGGAAGTTAATAAATGGATTTCTTTGAAAAAAAATGAAAAAAAAAAGAATTTGTGTCCACAATATGTAGGTAAACTATAGTTACATGTGTGCCAGCTAAAATATTCAGAGCAAACGCTTGCTTTTCAAAAAACGTTCAGTTTAAAACCTTTTTTCGTCCATAATGCTTATTTTGAAAAGCGTTTTATTCCCAATAATGAAAATGAGCGAAAAAGTTTGAAATTTGTCAAAAAAAAAACAGGACAAATTCTAATTTCCAACTTAGGCATGAACGAAAATCAGTTGTTTTTACAGCTGCAAGGTATTTTCATAAATATTTGTTGCCTCCCAGGTACAGCTAACTGTGCACGAATTAATTTACAATTATTTATCGAGGGGAGGTAGATATCCTCCGCTATTGACCGGTTCTGAGGTGAATAATTTAGCAAATCTTGCCAGTGAACAACCAGAAATTAAAGGAAGACTGGCACGCGAGTTCGAACCCAGTGGATTGTGCAGAGCGCGAGAAGCGTCGCCCACTACCTCTTGGAACGAGTTATTTCATTGGTTCCTAAAACAATACATAACAGGCTATAACAATGCCCCTATCCCTGAATAACAATAGAGGTAGTGTTTACAGCGGGCGAATGAAAATAGAGGTTTCAGAGAGGTAGTGTCTTACTGCGCGAGAAAAATACTAAAAACATGAACAGAAGATTACTTTACATATACAAAGAAACGTGGCTTAATATCAACCACCAATAACAGCCTTATATACTCACACAGGGCTTGCCTTCCTTATAATCACTTCACAGTATCGGATAACTTTAAATCTGAGATAGTTTTCACGATTTTTACGATACAAAACTGCTAGCTTAAATATCATCTGAACACATGATGTTAAAAATGCCTGGATGTGAATGAAATATGCGTAAATATACCACGAGAGATAAAGGCACGAGTAGGAAAATTCGGAAATTTATTAATATGGAAATGAACATTAATATCAACAAGCTTAATTTGCAGGAGCCCTGCGAGACTAAAAATACTTTGACTTATCGACCGTTCGCGAAAATGTAGCTCTTTAGCATTTTGCCGCAGCAAGAGACTTGAACGTTATGTCACATTTGTAGAAATACCCGCGAAGGCTTCTAAAAGATCTTATTTTTTTCGAGACAGGAATGTTGATATACGAAAAACGGTTTTTCTGACTTCAACTTATGAACAAGTTTGCTATTATGTGTCACAGAACTAAGTGAACTCTTTGACCAGTGCAGTTACGTATCAGCCAGTTCGTTAAACAATATTCGCTAAACGATTTCAGACACGACCTGATGCTGGGAAAATTATACCTTTGTGCAAACAATAATTTAAATCATAAACTTGTTGTATAATTTAGTAGTTTTGACTTAGTTTATACGGAGCTCTATAACCTGATTTATTGAGAGATTTCACAAAATTGATAACACCTCTTACAATGTAGATTTGTAGGATTAGGAATAAACTTAGCACAATGCTGGAGTCAAAGTTCCGGCTGTTGTATTAATCTAATTTTACAAGCGTATTATAATTAAGATTGTTTCCCCTTCTTTTGTTCGAACTCAATAGATCTGTTTGTAAATAAGGCGGGAAAATACTGCACGCTGATTGGTCGGTTGTATCATTAGCAAATCCACCAGTCGCCAGGGAAAAGCTAGATGATTCGGCGAGAGATTTTCCGCTGATTGTATTTACCTTGCGGTCAATAAGACCTGGCAAAAATGGAAATATTGAAATTTATTTCATACAGTATTTCCGCACTTTAATTTCTGCTCAAGGGAAGTTGGTGGCCAGTCCGCATCGTTTTAAGATGCTTTTGCAGTAATGTTACTATGTGACACTGGAGAAGCTTTCCTACAGACATCGCTTGGTAAGCTGTTCTTTCACAATTTTTTTAAAATTCTACCGGCACTTTTAGTTTCAAACTATTTTGTACAATCCATAATGGCACCGTGTTGGAAAAAAAAACAGTCTGTCGTTAAAATAATTATTTTTTTCTTTTTTTGTCTGCTTTTCCGTTTTTTCTGAAACAATCTAATTATAATAATATGCTACATACTCCATTAAGCTGTTTGCATTTCATTTAGATATGTTCAAAATGCCTTCATGTCTAGGGTCGATAGTTTTCAATTGCAATTAATTTTAATTTCTAGCATGAATTTGAAGGATCGATGACGAAACGAGCAAGTCCAACTACATTACATTTATAAGAAAAAAAGTTTTATTCTTATTATTAAATATTTACTCCTAAATACTGTTGCATCTTTTTGTTTTGTACGAGAGGAACAAGTGTATTGAAGAACAAGCCAGTTCCCATGAGATAACACAAGTAATAGCCTTGGGCTATCTATGCGCTCATGATACAGCTTTTCACCGAATATTTTCTACGCGTTTTTGTAATGTCTGATGTAAGAGAAAATAAGAAGTCTGTAGTGAGATAAATTGCATATATATATTCTACAGTCAAGTGGTGGATATCAAGACCAGCCACTGTCCGTTTCGTGCAAGTGTATACCCGTATCTAACTTCATTAGAAAATCGATACCTGTATACCGCGGTCGAGTTGCAATGCATGTTTCCGTGCAATAACTACTGAATATCGCATCGCTTTTAGTGCGTTTGGTGTTAACTCGATTCACAATCTGAATGATATATTACATCAGCCAGTTTTATTTGCATTATTTTATTTATTTCACATATAAATTAACTCAAGTTATGTTCTTAGATCTGTAAAACAAGTCTATTAATTATATAAAGTTTTTTTATCCCAACACATTACCCAATTATTCTCCTCCGTGGTGCAAATATAGATTAATTTAGCGGGTCTGAGGAATGTTTTAAATAGTTTAGAGCATGTCTTTCCGGCGGCGCTGTATCAAAGAAGTACCATCAGATTAATTTAGGTAAAGCTTCAGACGATTATCATGGGAAAGATCTATAAACCTCAATGTTACAACACAGAAAAAGTTGAACGTAGGCTAATGCTTCTTTGCTATTTAAAACTCGACACAGAACTTTCACTTTATTCAAAAAATTTACAGCGTGTAAACAATACCCCTTGGCCCGAAAATCCCAGACGCTATCGAGTTTTTAAGATAACTCAAAACATGCGGTTTATATTCGGAATAATTAGTAGCTTCGCTCTCAATTCTATAACCGCAAACTAAAATACGCATTAAACATAAATATTTTTGTCACCTATCGATTTCAAAGTTAAAACAATTATTTAGATTTTTTGATAGCTTACTAGTTGTATTGTGTATATTTTCAGGGCCATCTCGAGCAAATTAACATCTCTGTGTATAATGGAGGACAACAGACGGAAAGCGGAAAAAGTGAATAACTTACGATTAGAAATTGAAAACCTAGAGTTGAAAGCAGCCGTTGACTCGAAGGAAAGTATAATTCAACTCCTTCGGGAGGAAGTCAAGACGGTACGAGAGTCAAAGCAGACAAGGTTGGTATCAACTGAGCGGGTTTATAGTGAAAATGAAGTTCAGGAGCTTCAAAGCACCGTACAGAGTAACGACATTGCTGTTAAACAACTTAGAGAAGAGCTTACCAACGCGCATCAAAACATTGAGCAGGTGCATCAGCAGTACGCACGCGCAAGAGGGGAGCTTGAAGCGAAGGACGCGGCCATCAGCAGGTTGCATCAAGAAAATGACAGATTGCAAGAAACACTGGAGGAGACCCAAAATGAACGGCTGCGAACGCTCGACAAGCTAAGCGGTGTACAGGCCGAGCTCTCTGTGGTACGGGTTGATAAAAACTGGTTAGAAAGCCAGTTTAAGTTACAGCAGGAAACATTCTCGAGTACGCGCACGGTCAGTGTAGAAACAGAAACTGTCAAGGGTAGAGAGGGGTTGGTGTTTACTATGGAGAGTGTTGCTAAAGACAAGCAAACGTTGCAGGAACTAATCAACACTGCTTCGCATTATGAGGAAATTATACGAAGTTTGGAAGGCGGAAAACGAAGCGACGGGCTCAGCTCGCGAGAATCGCATCGATTTACTTCATCCACGAGCCCAAGACACGGTGAAATGTCGAGCATTGACGAGAATTACGTGATCGAATTAGGAAATAAAATGTCGGAGGTCGAAGAACGTTTAAAGAAAGCTGTCGTTTCGCAAAAGTTTCAGCTGCAAGCGGAGAGAGAGCAGTTAATACAGGAATTTAAAAATATGCAAACGCAGCTTCTGCAACATCAACGGCATCAAGAAGTTCAGAAGAATGAAATATCATCGAAAGAAACTCTTATCCAGAGACTCAAAGCTACAAAGGCCACGCTAGAAACTGAAGTTGAAACACTTAAAAGTGATTTGGCAGCAAGCCGAGAGGAGAACGACAAATATTTACAAGAGCAAAGAAAATTCCAACATGATCTAACATCTGCAAGAAGTAAAATCTCCAAACTTGAAGTGGAATTGGAGAACGAGAGAAGGCAGAGAGAAATGGAAAAACAAAGGACTCAAGAATTTGGCTCACACAGTCACGCAGAGAGGGAAGAATTATCCAAACTTAAAATTCAGTGTCGAGAACAGTACCTGTTGAATGAGAACCACATGAGAGAAATGGCTGCCAAAGATAATCTAGTCCGGCAGCTGCGAGAGAGACTGGAAGCCAGCGAGGTGGAACTCGACAGGTACAGGTCGATGCGCACTGCCGTTCAAGTTTCGCAGACGGACGTTGGACGTGAAAGAGAGAATTTACAAGAGAAGCTGCTCGCCTCGGAGCGACGATTTGCCGAGTTGCAAGCCACGTACGAAGACTGCCGACAAAAGAACGAAAGACTACATCGTGAATTGCAGAAATACAGACAGAAACATTCTAGAGTTGACGCAGTTGATGATTCACTCGAGCAAAAGAAATTAGATCTTGAAAATGATTTGCTGATTGTTCGGAAGAAGTTGTCAAAACTAGAAAGTGCTTATGAGAGCTGTCAAAAAGAGAAACTACAGCTGCAGCAAGAATTATTACCAGCGAACTCGAAAATGGCACAGCTGAAAAATGCTTATGACAGCTGTCAGCAACAGAAGGCACAACTACAACAGGAAGTTCTATCATCGCACAAGCGGCTTGGTGAATTTGAAGCTAAAATCGAGCGGCAAAGACAGGAAAAATCAGATATTCAACGCCAAATGAAAGCTCTAGAGAACCGATTTGACAAAGTGGAGCAGCAACTTCAACGGACGTTAAGTGAGAAGCAAAGCCTAGTCGAGAAATTAGAAGATGCTAACAGACGTTTGATGAATGTATCTGATGATGGGAAGAGAAGAGACAATCAATGGCATGACCACCAGAAGAGGTTTGACGATCTGAGCTCCGAAATTCACAAAAAGGACAAGACAATGCATCAGCTAAGAGACGAAAAAGAACTCCTGGAAGCTGAAATTCAGCGATTCAAGCAAGACTTTGAGACATTGAACAAAGAGCTTGCCGCCTGTCAGCGTGAGAAAGGAAGCCTTCTAAATGAATTGGCTGCTGAACGACAATCGAACTCCGAGGTACAGAAAGATACTGGCCGTCTGAGACAAGAGCGAGAAAAACTTCAACACGAGCTAAATTCTATGAAAGACAACAACGCTCAGTGGAAAGAAATGTGTGATAAGATTCAGCATGACAAGGAAAGGCTGCAACAGGAACTGCTGGCAGCA
Organism: Meandrina meandrites; assembly: GCA_963693305.1. Classification (NCBI taxonomy): domain Eukaryota; kingdom Metazoa; phylum Cnidaria; class Anthozoa; order Scleractinia; family Meandrinidae; genus Meandrina; species Meandrina meandrites. The sequence continues at coordinate 623,124 of OY855907.1, forward strand.
CAGAGGAACATTTCCAGGTACGAGTCAAGTCATGATAGCGAAAAACGATCCTCACAGCAGGATGCCATGGTATTGAGGACCAAGATTAGTTCGCTTGAAAGTGAAGTTCAGGAACTAAGGAGGAACGACGAGAACTTGAAAACTAAGACCATGGAGCTTCAGAAATGCAAAGCGGATCTTAGCAAAGTGGAAAGAGAACTTGAAGAAAACGATAGAAAGTTTGAACGAATGACAAAAGAAAACGAGATGAAGGAAAGTCTTCTACAGCAGCTGAAAAGAGAAAACATGGCTCTTAAAAGGGAGTTGGACTCGGCCCTTAATGATTCTGGGGAATATTCCACAGGTTACGTTCCTGACTCAACAGCTATCGAAGTTGAGGTTGAATTACTACAAAATCAACTTTCAGACACAAATTCCCAGATGAAAGAACTTGAGGAAGACCGTGACTCATGGCGACAGAAGAATTTGCAGCTTCAAAAGGAAATTGTTTCACTCGAAGCGAAGAACTCCGAGTTAGAAAGAGCGCATGCAAGACTACAAGAACACGAGAGAATACTTCATCACGAACTAGAGACCTGTAGAAGCACCATTAATCAACTTGAAAAAGAAGTCTACTTACATCAGGATAACAAGAGCAAAGTCGAGAGCGCGTTTGAGAGTTCTGAAGTCAAGAAAGACGAGTTATCAAGAGAAATACTGGACGCTAGGAAGAAGCTTGCAGAGCTGGAAAACCTATACAGGGCCACAAAGAACGACAGTGAGTCGAGGAAGGAGGCGGATCGGGTTAAGATTGGAAAGCTTGAAAACCAGGTGGAGAGTTTATCGAAGCAGAAACAACAGATGCAGCAACTGTTGGAAGAAACCAGAGATGCAGCAAGAAGGTACCAGGACGATTTACACAAGACACAAACAAAACTTGAAGAGCTCCAGAGGGACTCGGAAGTGTATCACAGAGATATTCACTCTAAAGAAGCACAGAACAAAAAGATTCGCCAAGAAAAAGCAAACATCGAGAAGGAACTCGAGAGCGTTCAAGTCGAACTTGTCAACACCGCTTCCAACGTGGAGTCGTTTGACACGGAGAGATATGAACTGATGCAAGAGATGCGTCGAGCCAAAGAAAAAGTCCAGGAATGGGAAAACGCTTACAAAATGCTGCAACAAGAACACGAGAGTCTGGAAAAGGAACTGAGAAGTGCCCAAAAGATGGTTAATGAAGTTGAAAACGAGTTTAATAAAAGTCAAAAAGATCGTCAGAATGAACTTCGCACAAACCATCTTAAGGTAAGCAGGTTCGAGTCACAAGTGCAGGTCGTCCTAAAACAACGAGACTCACTGAAAGAACAGCTTGAAGACGTTCGCGACGAGTTACGAAAAACAAAGGACGAGTACACGCATCTGCAGAAAGAATTTATTCAACACCAGCAGAGATGCGATGCTTATCGAAAGGAGCTCTTGGCAAAGAGTCATCTGATAGACAAGTTGGAAGACGAGAAGAACGGCATACTGAGGAAGATGGAACAGATGAAAGTTGAGCTCGGGCAAAACGAAATGACTGGCCAAGCTGTGAAGCAGAAGAGAGATATATTAGAGGGTGATTTACAGTCAGCTGGAGATAGGATAACAGAACTTGAATATGCTCTGACCTCATTGCGATCAGAGAAAGATGAGATCCAAAAGGACCTATACCGAGTTACAAACAAGCTTACTACAGTTGAAGACTCGTATGCTAGGGCTCAGGAGAAAGTTAAAGATCTGGAGATCCAGCTGAATGCTGCTCGTAAGGTCATAGGTGGCCTGGAGGAGGAGCTGTCCATAATCAAGAACAAAGCGTCCCAACTTGAGGCAGATCACGGGTTCAAGTTTGGACAAATAGACGACCTGGAAGAAAAACTGGATGCGGCTCACAGGAGCTTATCCGAGATAGAATCAGCGTACGAGTGCAGCGAGCGCGAGAAAGAAGATCTTAAACAACAATTGACACATGCGGAAAGGAAGGTGTCTGAGCTCAGGCAGACCATTCAGAGAAATGAAGAAGAAAATGATGATTTGGAGAGACAACTGGACAGCACTAGGCATCGGACATCAAAGCTCGAAAGTCAGCTGAGTCAAGCACAGAGGCAAAAGATGCAGTACAAGGAACAGTTGGATGATGTCAGAGCAAAGCTGTTGAAATGCAAAGACGAACTAGGAACGGTACAAAGTCAGCTGTACGACTGTCAGAGAAGCTTGGACGTTCTGCGGAAAGATACAGCGAGCAAGGATAGTTCCATTACAGAGCTTCGTGGAAAGTGCTCATCGTTAGAGTCCACGTTAGGACAAACAAGTGAAGCACTCGCCAAGCACCAGACAGAGAACGACTTGCTTCAACAAAGTAAATGCGACCTTCAGGACGAGCTTCTGCAAAACCAAGAAAAGTTCCAAGAACTTGAAGCCATGTATAAGCTGTGTGAACACGAAAAACAACGACTCGAAGAGGAGATCCACTCGTTTTACAAGAGACTAGCTGAGCTGCAGGGATCGTATCAAACTTGCGAACATGATAAAATGGACGCACAGCGTCAGGTCATGGTCCTAGAACAGAAAGTGAACAAGTTAGAGGTTATTTTAGAGCAGACTCAAAGGGAGAAAGCGACCTTGGAGTATCATTCAGGAGATCTGAATGTTTCAAACAAGAAGGCGGTTGAAGAATTGGCCGTGGTCAAGGTGCGTTTGGAGGAAAATCAAAAATCATTCAGCGAGTTTTCAAACCAGTTGTTTGACAAAGAAAGAGTTGTCGAGGAGTACAAGATTAAGATAACTACACTGACAACGGAAAATGAATATCTTAACTCTGAAGTGACAAAGAAGAAGGAGCAAGTGTGGCAGCTGGAGAATGACAGACGGAAGATACAAGACAAGTGGAGAGAGACAAGCGACGAAGTCATCAGGATGAAACCATTGTGGGAGACTGCGCAACGCAAAAAGGAGCAGATCGAAACAGAACTACAAGCAAACCGAAAGAAGGTTGCAACGTTGGAAGCTGTTTTGAAGAAAAATGAAGAGAGAACGACACAGGCTGACAAAGAGCTTAGCACATGTAAGAATAAAATATCCGACCTCGAGACCGAACTGATCTCTTTGCGAAAGAAGGTGTCCGTAATGGAGTCACATTATGAAGAGGCAAGAAAAGAACTTGAAGATGTTAGAGATGAGTTGAGAGCAGCCCAGGAGAAAAACACAAGCTATTCCATTCAGCTTGATACAGCACAAAGCGAGCAGTTGGATCTCAAACAACAGATTGCAGTCCTGGAGAAAAATGCCGCGGAACATGATGAAGAAATCTCAAATCTTCGTGAAAATAAAGAGTCTTCAGAGGAGGAGCTTTTCACCGTGCGTAACAAAATAACACAGATGGAGTCAACAATTAACGCACTAGAGACGCAGAGGACTAATTTGAAAGAGCAACTCAGTGACACGAGGGACAAGACTGTCGACCTAAAAGAGGAAAATATGAAAATTGCAAGCCAGTTGAAAGAACAACAAGGATTGGCTGACTCATTGAAAAAGGCTCTCGCGAAGAAAGAGAAGACAATTGAGGAATTGAATGAAAGGATTGCAGAATTGGTAACGGAGCTAGAATCACTTCGACAAGAAGGAATGACGATAAAAGTATCGTGTGAAACTCTGCAAGGTGCACAAGAAGACTTAAGTTTGAAGCTGATGGAATACGAGAGCAAGGAGGAAAGGACACAGAACGATCTTCACGACCTTCGTGAATCACGAGACGAGATGGAAAGGGAGTTAAATATTGCCGTGCAAAAGAATTTAGAACAGGAGAACAGAATGAAGAGTTTACAGAGAGAAAAGGAAAGACTTAGATCGAGTTTGGACGAAACCGTAAGGAAACTTACCAAAGAAACTGAAGAGGGGTCGAGAGCGAAGAATGAGTTACAGGAAAACCAAAGGATAATTGAGCAACTTACAACTAAAAACAGGGCGTTGGATTCTCAAATTGAAGAACTCAGAGCTATAAAAGTAGCCGTAGAAAGTGAACTGGCTGACATTCGATCGGAGTTTGAGGAAAGTAAGTCACAGAATGAAGCAATTGAGAAGAATGTCAAAGATGCCGATGATGAACTTAAGAGGTGCAAAGATGATATTACACGTTTAGAGGACTTAGTATCTGACTTAGAAAAGGAAAAATATGCCTTGGAAAAAGACTTGCAGGTTTCCAACTCAAGATGTTTGGATTTTGAAGGATTGATCGTTAAATCTTCTCAAGCCGAAAGCGACCTTAAGCATGAGCTCCAAAGTTCAAGCAACAAGATCATTGCGTTGGAATCAGAATGCAAACTGTCAAAACAACAAGGCAATGAAATCAAACGCGAAAATGAAATACTGGGGAAGAAGGTACGAGATCTTGATGAACTTTTCAAAAAGAGTGACAAAGAAAGGAAAGAAGTTAGACAAGAATTGATTTTATCACAGAGCAAGTTCGCAGAACTGGAATACAAGTATGATTATGAGTTCAATGAACGCGCCTCGCTGAATGTGCAACTAGAAGATGCAAATAATCAAGTTTCTGCAGCTCTAGACAAAGCGCTTAATTTAGAACAGAGAGTAGCAGAGCAGAAAATTCTTCTTGACATGGCTAACAAAGAGGTTGACGAGAAAGAAGAAGTCATTCGACAGCTGAAGAACAGCAAAATGTTTCTTGAAGGGCAGAGAGATAGCTTGAAGCAGAATGTTGCGTCTGGAAAGGAAGAAACAGAACGTCTGCAACAAGAGATCAGTCGCTTTCAACGCGAAAACTTTCAACTGCACAAAAAGACAACCGAACTGGAATCCAAGCTTAGGAAAACTGTGACTGAGAAAGATCGAGCTCGAGAAGAAGTTACTAAATGTAAGGACGATCTGTTTGCGCTGAAAAACCAGCTGGATGAGTCGCAAGAAGCCAAAGAGAATCTTGAACATCAGCTCGAGGAGTACAAACAGAGCGCATTGAACTACAAAAATAATGTGGTAACATTCCAGAGGCAGGTAACTGAGCTAACTGGCCAATGTGACGTGTTCAAGGAGACACTGGACGCAAGAGAAGGATCAATAGGACAGTTACGAGAGGCCAAGCGAATGTTCGAAGACGAAATGGAACGGTTACAGAATGGTCTGAAAGAAAAAGAAAGAGAGAACGATTCCTTGACCACAAAGAGGAGGGAACTGGAATCTAGCCTACGCTCTGCGTGGCAGCGGTTAGCCGAGACAGAGGGTTCCTTGAATATGAGCAAAGAAAGTGTTAAAAGATTGGAAGATGATGCGGATTTCCTGAGGGGTAAACTCAGTGATGTGGAAAGCAAGCTGGGTGAACTTGAACAGCGGGAAAAGGAAGCTCAGCGTAACAATATAGTTTTGAAGTCGCAAATTTCAAGCCTGGAATCTGGTTACCAGGCCAGTCAAGAGGATCGTAGTGACCTGGAGCGAGAGGTTCAGTCACTTCAGGCGGAACTGGAAAACATGAGGAAATCACGTGAGGAAGAGCGGGAAGAAAGCGAGAATTTGAGATTCGAGGCTCAAGCCAGCAGAAATAAAGTGTTCACTCTAGAAAGACAACTTCAGCGAATTGAAAAGATCAAAGATGGCTTAGAGCAACAGGTTAACACGTTCACCTCAAAAGGTAGCGACAGTAGCAGTGAACTTGTTCGTCTTCAACGTAAAGTCCAAGAGCAAGATATTCTTATCGAGTCTCGTAACAGGGACTTTGTAAACAAGGAGGAAACGATCGAAATGTTCAATTCGGAGAACAGGGCTTTGAAAGCAGATGTCAGTGGTCTGCAAGAGGAAAATGCCAGGATCAGGTCAAGTATGGAAATACTTCAACAAAGGAAAGACACAGCCGACAAGGAGTTGTTCGATGCTTTGAAGCAAGGTTCAGAGTTTGAGCTCCGCCTTGTCGCAGCTCAGGAAGAAAACGAAGAGTTGAACAAAGAATTGGTGGAAAAACAAGAGAACGCAGCCAGCCTCCAGGAAGAATTATATCGAGCACTTAAAGACTTAGCGAGTCTAAGAAACGAGCTGGAAGACACGCAGTCTCGAGCAACAAAGAGCAGAGAAGAAATTATTGATTTGCAAAGGCAACTGGATGAAAAGGAAGCTGGTTTTAATACGTACAGAGATAGTAGCGAGGAGAAGGACAACAAAATAAGCTCGTTACAGTTCGAAGTAAATGCACTGGAGCAGGAATTGAATTCGGTGACAGAGGAACTTTCTAGCGAGAAGGAGAAACATCAACATTCTGAAGAAGAAATTAGGAAGCTGCAAACAGAGTTGGAAACTCGAGAGGCAAGTGTTGCAGACTATGAGGACGCTGCTGAACGTCTTAGAAATGAAAACGATAAGTTGAAGAAAGATGTGTTATCGATCAAAGACATCGAGTTCGAGCTGAGAGAGAGCTACCACGCCGTACAACGAGAAAACGAGAGCCAAGAACACGAGCTCGCATCACTTCAGCAGAAACTTACTTACATAGAAGCGAGGTACAGTAGCATTGTCGAAGATAAAGACAAGTTGAGGGAGGAGTGCATCGCGCTTAAACGAGAGACATCAGAGATGAAAATTACAGTAGATGGTGCACAGCGAGAGAAAAACAAGATTGAAGGCGAGTTAACAGTTGTGAAGCAGCAGAGCTTAGACCTGCAAAGCAGGATAACTAACATTCTTCGTGAGAAAGACAAATCTACGGAAGAAGTCTCGTCCATGAACAATTCACTAACCACCTTACAAGTGGACTATAAAATGGTTTTGTCTCAAAAGGAAGAAAAGGAAGTGGAAATAATCGATCTTAATGACAAGTTGTCTAAAACCGCACTTGAACACAGTGACTGCGAGAGAATTAAGGCCTCTCTACAAAAAGAGGTTCACGGACTGCAGAGGAAAGTGGACGAGTTGGAGCACACTCTGGCCTATTTGGAACAAAAAGACAAGGAACTTCAAACCGAATTCATCGATTCTCACAAGAAAGTTACAGCTCTCGATCAAGAGCTTATTGTGGCTAAGAACAAGATTACAAGACTGGAAGCCTTCGGCAGCGTGAACGAGGGCAAAATGAAAGTCCTTAGCGACGATCTTTTCAATTCAGAACAGAAAGTCTCGCAGCTGGAATTAGCCTTGAACGCCAGTCTTGAAAAGGAGTCCCAACAACAAAAGGATCTCTTGGATGCTTACAAGAAAGCAACGGACTTTGAGGTGGCTTATCAAACAAGCCAGTCTGTGAAGAACCAGCTGCAACAAGACATTAATACGTACAAGAGCAAATTAACGACAAGTGATCGTAAATTACAGAGTGAGATTAAGCACAGAGCCCAGCTGGAGGGACAACTGCACGAAGCAAAACTCAAGATTGAAAATCTCAAGTCTGAGTTGATGAAACATCAGAGAAAACTAACAGAACAGCAACAGCAAAGCGACTCAAAATACAGGGACAATGAAAGTAAGACAGCTGTCATTGAGAACCTTCAGTCGTCGAAGAAGAGTCTGGAAAACGAAGTTGAAAATCTGAGAAGAGAACTCGCGAGTGTGAAGTTTAATTCGGATAAACTTGGCCATGAAAACAAGGATTTGAAACATCAGTTGGAGGCCAGTCAAGAACGCCTGGCAGATGTAGAGTCAGCCGCTGAACTAAACACCATCGAATGCGACAGACTCAAAATCGAAGTACTGCAGCTGGAGACATCATATCAAGAGACACAACTGATTTGTGAGATGCTACAAAACGAAAAGGAGGGTCTTAATTCTCAACTTCTGCAGGCCGCAGCCCCAGATATGGATTTTGGACCTGAGAACGACTCTGTGAAGAAAGAGAAAGAAGAACTGGAAAGTCAGCTCACTAAAACCAAAAGAGAACTAGATTCCTTAAAATCCTCACACGAAGATCTAGCCACAGGAAAAGCTAAAGCCGAAGAGCACCTGTCTGCGGTGAAGAGAGAGCTTTCGGAGGTCCAAGCAGATTGCCAAGCCGCTCGTCTCGATAACACTAGAAACACATTAGAGCTTGAGAATGCCAAAAAACGGCTGAGCGACTTAGAGGTGTCTTACGAACAAGTAAAACTGGCCAAGGAACAGTTGCAAGAGGAAGCCAGTGACACAGAAAGGAAGCTAGTTTCTCTGGAAGCAAGATATGAATTGTGCGAAAGCCAGAAGAATGACACTAACAGAGAAGTGTTAAATATGGAAAAGAAACTTGCCCTGATGGAGTGTTCATACAACAGAATTCGTGAAAGGGAAATTGATCTGGAGCGTGAAGTTCTAGAATCTCACAAGAGAGTAATAGAATTGGAATACGACCTTCAGATAAAGAAAGAACTCCTGGACGATGTGCAAAACGCTGTACGAGACTTGGAAGAAAAGAACGATGACTTGCAAGTAGAAATTCTTGACTCTCAAGGGAAGATCAATGAGTTGGAAGCAACTTGTGACATGTGGGAGGAAAAAGCAAATAACCGGGAAGAAGAAGCAAAAGTGGCGGAGCGTCGACTGAAGGACGCGGAAGAGGTTCACAAATTTGGACAGCTTGAGAAGTCGGAACAACAGAATGAACTTGCATCTCTGAGAGACAATGTCGCAACGTTGGAGCGTGAACTAAACGATAGCAGAAAGGCGAAAGAGGAATTGCTTTCCCAAATAGATGATTTGAGGAACACGAGTTTCACTGAACGCGATGATGTTGACAGCCTAAAGAAACAACTAAAAGAGTTAGAAAAGAAGGTATCTGAGACAAGCCGAGAAGCCGATGACAAAGCAGCCGCTTTGGACGACTTTAAGAGGCAAAAGTCTCTTCTCACGGATGAGGTAGATGCTCTCAAGAGGGACCTGTTTGAGAAAGACAGTGCTCACGAGGATTATGTAAGAGAAAAAGACAGGATTGATCTTGAGCTGGAGATGCTTAAAGATGAACTGGAAGAAAAGAAGACAAAGTTAAAAACAAGTGAAGACGAAAAGGAAAAGATGCGAAATGAGATGATATCAGCACATAATCTTGTCTGCACACTGCAGGATAACAATCAAACAAGTGAAGTCCAAAATGGAATGTTGCAACAAGAACTCGAGTACTTGAGAAAGAAAGTTTCTGATGCAGAACTGGAGTTACAAACATACAAGAAGAAAAGCGACATACTGAAAAAGGATCTTCACAGTTTCCAAGATGGCGGTTTGTCAAGCAGAACGGATGGAGACTCTACTCAGGAGGACGTGAGGCGGCTAAGAAATGACCTTCAAACTAGCACCGAAAAATATCGAGAGCTTGAAAGGTTCTGCAAAGAAAGCGAAGATGAGAAAATAAGGCTTCAGCGAGAGCTGTTGGACACACACAAGAAGGCTTCAGAAATGGTTATAGCGCATCAATATTGTCACCAAGAGAAAGATGCACTGCAAGACGAGATAGCTTCACTGAAACAAACACTAAAGGAATTAGAGGACGGACAGGACGATAGCAAAGACAAAGCCGACGATCTTCAAGAAGAACTCTTGGATTTGCATAGAAAACTGACAAGAGCAGAAGGTATGTACGACCATTCCCAAGACGACAACAAAAGACTGACCTCCGAGCTGACAGAAGCAGAGAACAAGATTCGTGCTCTGGAAGATGACCTCTTTAGCGTGCGCCATGAAATTGCTCAGCTTAAAAATAACACCGAAGAGAATGTTCGTCTGCAGCGATTACTGGACGACAAAACCAGGGAAGTAGATTATTTACAAGAGCAATTTAATGACCGTAACAATAGCTCAGCATTGGAGAAGAATCATCTGCGAGACGAACTGGAAGAAGCCCTAGAAAGGCTACACAAGAGCGAAGCCGAATTATCAGCTAAAACCTTCGAGCACGACCATTCTGTTGACGAACATCAGCGAATAGTGTTTGAGAAAGAGAGCCTCATAAGCGAGCTAAACGCTGAAATAAACTCTCTTAACTTTGAGGTCTCCACGCTGAAGAGAGAGCTAGTGTATACTAGGGAGGACAAAGACAGTTGGGTCGAGGAAAAGAAGACTTTTAGAGAAGAAGTCTTTAACTTAAGAAAGGACAAATCACGCGCCGAGGAAGAGCTTCGTCTTATCAAAGATGATTATGAAAATATCAACGAACGGTTAGCGCTCCTAAAGACAGAGAAAAATCACTGTGAAGAAGAGAATGGAAAACTCAAGGAGGAATTGCGAGCAGCAAATCTTGAGATTGAGCGTTTAAAGCGAGAGATGTCCATGAGTAAATATGAATACGATTCCTTTGAGAATGAAAAGAGCAGCTTAAAGGAAGAGATTACCGCAGTTAAATTAAGCAAATCAGAGATTCAAGAGGAGCTCTGGCGAGTAAAACGAGAATTAGAGAAACTACAACGAGAGGCTGGAGTGAGAGAGCGAGAACGTGACAAATGGGAAAGAGAGAAGTCGAACTTGCAAGAAGAAATTAAAACGTTTAGAAGCGAAACACTCAACCTTACCCAAGTGAATCGAGACCTGACACAAATCACGCGCGACAAATCGCGCGCCGAGGAAGAGCTTCGTCTTATCAAAGAAGATTATGAAAATGTCAACGAACGGTTAGCGCTCCTAAAAACAGAGAAAAATCACTGTGAAGAAGAGAATGGAAGACTCCAGGAGGAATTGAGAGCAGCAAATCTTGAGATTGAGCGTTTAAAGCGAGAGATGTCCATGAGTAAATATGAATACGATTCCTTTGAGAATGAAAAGAGCAGTCTGAAAGATGAGATTACCGCAGTTAAATTAAGCAAGTCAGAGATTCAAGAGGAGCTCTGGCGAGTAAAACGAGAGTTGGAGAAACTACAACGAGAGGCTGGAGTGAGAGAGCGAGAACGTGACACATGGGAAAGAGAGAAGACGAACTTGCAAGAAGAAATCAAAACGTTTAGAAGCGAAACACTCAACCTTACCCAAGTGAATCGAGACCTGACACGAGAAAATGAAAGGCTGAAGGTTGAAATAGCGTCAAAAGATGGAGTCGCCGACGACGCAGGGAAAGCAAGGCGCGAAAGGGAAGAGATCTACTACGAATATACAGTGATTAAGGAGAAGTACACAAGGATAGAAGAAGAACACAGGATCTTCCTGATCGAGAAACAAAGCTTGGCTCAAGAGAAGCAGAATCTGGAGTTTGACCTTGATGACTGTAAAAGCAAGCTGCGGAGGCTGGAGGACTCAAATAGGCACTTGGAAGATGACAAACGCCGTTTGGAGTATGAACTGAGAACTGCGAAGGAACGACTGTTGATTGTTGAACGCGAGTTCGATTCCAGAGCTCTGGAAAAAGAACACATTTCTCAGGAAATAAGCAGCACCCGAACTGAACTGAGGAAAGTCGAAAACGAATTGCAAAACGCCTTGAGAAAGCTCAATGACGCGAACGATGACGTCACAGCCAAGCAAAGTCGTCTTGAGAGACTGGAGCGAGATCTTGAAGATCAAAGACGGGAGTGTAGGTCACATAACCTGGATCGAGAGCGCAAGGCCAGTCAGGTTAGCAACTTGGAAAACCGGATTGAAGAGCTCGAGAACGAGATTCAGAGCTTACAAGATGATCTAATACTCAGTCACAGAGCATACGAGCAGTGCAAAAAGCAACTGGAAGAAGCAGAATTGTCGGATCACTCGGACGAACAAACAGAAACGTCGACACTTCGTGTTGACGTCACGGAAAGGCCTCAACAAGTAACAACACTGGACATCGACGTGAAACCACAAGTGACTACATTAGACATCAATGTGAGACCACAGAGGACAGTTGACTACACCTTTACACCACAGACCTCTTCAACAGAGTTTGACGTTACACCACAGAAACCACAAACAACTGACTACGGCTTTACCCAACAGACCACCACAACAGAGTTTGACCTTTATGTAAGTCCACGTAACACATCCGACTACAGCTACACCCCGCAGACGACTTCAAGAGAATTCGAAGTTACTCCACAGACAACCACACTGGATATTGACGTGTCAAAACGTCATGAAACGACAGAATTAGAAATCAATATCGAAAGTGAATCGCAGCGCCCACCTTCCACATCATGGACAACCGGAAGCACGTCATCTTTCCAGGTTTATAGAGACCGGAAGTATGGCCCGGTGCAGTTTACTCTTGAGGAAGAGGAAGACGGCGAGTACGAGATAGCGCAGATTGAAAGCAGAAGAAGCTCTAGAAGAAGATGGAAATATTGAGACGCTGTTTTACTTTTAGCACTAGATGAAGATAGATATATTGTGATAATTGAAGTGTAATAGCTGACACTGAATAACATCAAACGTCTGTTTACAAGACTGCCATATGTGCAAGTTAATGGAACCATTTGCATTGTGGCTGAGTCGGTTGAGAGGACTACATGGGTTGGGATATCTGTTGCTCCGACGGTTGGGAGAACTACATGGGTTGGGATGACTGTACCAACACAACATCCTGTACCCTGTTATGTTTACGTTGTCGAATTTAAAGAAAACTAGAGATGAATCAACGCGATCAGTTTCTCCTCTCTCGGTTTTCGCTCAAAAAGCATTGAGGGTGAAAATGTACTGCTCCCACGAACTGCTCTCACGTTAGTCTTTGCAAATACCTCACTTGCGTGGCAATTTCTCATGTGGTATGTAAGATGTGATAAAGCAGTTTTAGACGTTTTCAACTTAAAAATAAACTATTTTACTGATCTTGGAGACTTATGAAAGCGTGACTGCTTTTATTAGACGAAAGTTAGAATCGTGTATTATTTGTATCTCAATTCTATTGATTCATAAGAACCAGTTCCATAAATTAAATGAAATTATATATTTACCAGTGAGGTAGGTGATAATTTTTTGTTGGTGCACAACTTCTTTCCTCTGAAGCTTTACTTTTCAGTCCTTTGGGACAAAGATTATCAATATATCAAATATAGAAATATGCACATCTTTTCCTTGGAAAATCGTGTATCTGTATCGAATTCATTTCTAAGCTGAAGATTTAATAAGTTTAATTATTTAAATAATTTATTTAATACTTCGCGTGTGTAGCAGTATTGTATATGCAGCTCACTTATCAAGATTTTTAATATATATCACACTTTTGTTTCCAAAATCGTTTATTTATCCATATTTTATACAAGGGACTATATGGGAACAGTATAGGCTTTATCGCGTATAACATGTAACGTGTGGCATCTTATTGAAATTTGTTGCAATTCCAGCGTTTTTAAATAATACTTTTGTATCGCTTTAGTTCGCAAGAGAGTTTGATTGTCCTTGATATGTGCTTCATTAGAGAAATTATCTTGAAATTATTTAGCTTTTCTTTTGAAATGGTTGTAATAAAAAAAAGTCTTTATTAGCAAACTAAGTTAATATGGCGTTGTGTGTTTTTACCTAATTATGAACAACCTCACAACTATTTCTTTTCCCCAGTTCCCTTATGCATGATTTATGCGGTGGATTCCATTTCGAGCGGCCTGGGTTTGAGCGTAGGCGGAGCCACTGTGTTGTATTCTTGGGCAAGGTACTTTAATTCCCATACTACTTGGCTCCATCCAGAGCTGAAATGGGAACTGGCAAATAGTAAGGGAAATAACTGGTTACGCGGAAATAATTGTAAGGTGGTGGCCAGCGATGGACTAATAGCCCGTCCAGGGGGGAGGGGGAAAGGTAGAAACGCTCCTAGTCGTTTCATGGCATGGACACCGGCTTGAAAAAAGACTTTACCATCAAAATCCCCCCCCCCCCCCCCCCCTACTCTTCTACATTCATTTTGTTGTAAGATTTTATTGTTACAACAAGTGATCAGGTTTCTCGCTGTGGGTAAGTATCCTCGCGCACACGAGGCAGCCTGCGCCTTAACGCGTGCGTTTAACACGCGAACGAGGAAGGAGAAATAGAGACAGAATAAGATGATACGGCAGCTTTTCTTGCTTTTATTATCTCGTTCGCTTGTTACGAATTTGATCAGAAAATCTTCTTGTGCAGAACAACATGTGTACTTTCCGGCGACTCCTAATAATTCAGACTGGTTTGGGTTGAGGGAACAAGTCGCGAGGACAAATTACATGAAAATTTGAAAAATATACCGGTTACAAAACGAGCCAATTGAGCTGTTCCTGCACCAGTCCCTTTGTGTGATTGCTCCAGACTCGTGTCCCTAGCCAAGGTTCCTAGTGTGAACAGCGCAAGGGATTTGTTCCCGCCTAATGTCTCACAAAAGGATCTGATAAGCTTTCTTTTTAAAGGGTAGTGATTTCTCTCAATCGATTTGAAATATTAAAGCATTAGTTAAGCGCTTTTGATCTTTTTGGCAAGAATCGCATGAAAATAAAATGACACAGTAAAATATATTTCTCTACAATTGTTTGTTTGCTGCTCCTGTTTTATCAGCTGGTTTTTCCTCGAAATGACGTGGAAGTTGAATTTACAATTCAACTGCAATAAAATACAGTGGGTGGAATAAAAAGAGAACAAATCCGGATCATTAGTGTCTAAACAGCGGAAGGAAGTTTTAGCTTCGAAAACCATATGAATTTATTAACCGTGCACTTTTTAATTCGTTTTATAGATAAATTTAAAATTGTCTGTTTTATTTGTCCTTTCCTCTTCCTGCAAGACATAAAATTAATTTAGAATATATTATAAATTAATTTTAAAAAGGGGAAAAATTAAGGTGGTCGACATGACTTCATGTTACACATGAGAACTTTATTTGGTGAGATTCAAGCACGTAGACATATTCTCCGTGAAACAACCTTTGTCAGGAAACCTCCAGCGCAACCCTTGTTTTAAACTTCGCAAAAATGTATTTGTGGACAATATGAATAGAATTTAACATTAAATGCTGACTATTTTTTTTCACAAGATTTGTGGAAAGGAATAACGGCTAAATTGATAGCTGAAACAGATAAAAAAAATTCTTTAAAATGCGAGCAAAGTCTTGCTGCGCGTTTCATCGCGTTTAATTTATGTAAATGTTTAATTCTGTGAGCGACAAGAACTGGTCCTCATACAAATGCCAAAATAAATAGCCCGATACATTTGAATTTGAGAAGCTGGATTCAATTACCGTGTATTTGTAAAAAGCCATAATCAATGGCGATTGCAGAAATTAAATAAAACGAGGATTGAACAAAATGCACAAATGTAACAATGAAAATGGTAGTGAATGTTATGTTTGTATAATATTGTTCCATGTTAGAGCCTCTCTTCCGGTGACACAGGGCTATTGTGTTCACAATGAAGAACGTTCCGCCAACTGCATCTGCATTTTAAGCTGAAATTGTTAGATCAATATTACGAGTGTAAAATGTACAAAAGCAATATCAAAACTGACGTAAACAGATAAAATAATATCCAGCTACGATTTGTGTTCCGGTGTTCAATGGAAAGAATATTAAATTTTCGAAAGGAAATCACCGTAGTTCGTTTTTGTAAACCATTTAAATGACAAACGCAATTCCTCATATCCAGCTATCGTAAGTCAAAACCAGCCAATCGTACGCCACAAAAAAAGATCGGTTCCCATAGTTACCAAATTTGACATGAACACCTGCCGTAAATTTGAGAACTGGCGAATCACAAAGAGAGGAACAAAAACGGAAAATAACAACAACTAGATTTTTGCATAATAAATATACGTCGCTCTTTCGCAGGCTAAATGGTCTTTTTTAGCAAGCCACCGACTTTATTTTCGACAATTTACGCCGGATTTGCCAACGCAGGAACTCGAATGTAACTTCTTTTAAATGACGTCGAAATATTCCGCGGATTAAATATGGATGAGAAAATCGCCATGTATCAACGGTGGTAAAAGACCGTCTGTATATTTCTCCGGGTAATAATTATAGTATCAGACTATTGCGGTGTGCATTTTTCATCACGCGCAAAAATAACTTTACGCTGTTTGTAAGGCGGGAGAGAGTTGCGAAATCCGAATTCTTTGCGACATCGAAATGGAAGTACAAGCTTTTGTGGAAAAGGCAAAAGTCATCAAGGAAAGTGCTTGATTGTTCGATGAATCTTAAAACAGATTGAATGGTTTGTATTTACGCCTTCTTTAAGTCGTGTTGGTCCGCTTGACACGAAGGAAAGACGACATCATTGACGCTTCGAATTTTTTGGCAAACTAAACATGGCGAATTATACGCGAGACAAGGAACATATTCACAAGCAGCTTGCACTAGCGAAAGAGACGCTCATTAAATTAAGGGCGCTTACTGACTCCAAGAATAGCACGGAAAGTTTCAATGGACACAACGGCAATTTCTCAGCGATGGATGGCGTACAAGTAAATGGATGGGATAAACAAGACAGCGACGAAGGAGGTAGTTCTGGATTGGGAATGGATTCACCGAATTTCGACCTTCATGCGCAAGAAACTACAAATTTCACAAGTGATAAAGCCACAGTAGCGCGTGGTAGTCTGGTCCGAGTGCTGGGTTTGCAGGTGTCGAAATTGGAGGATGATTTAAAAGTGCCTCTGTTAGCGTATTTCGAACAAATGGAACAACAGAAGGAAGAATTGACCTCCAGCTTCGAAACAATGCACGCACAGCTTTTGAAACATCAAGAAGTTTGTCAGCAACACCGAAAGGAAGAGGCGGAGAACGAGGCTTACATTGAGCGGCTGAAAGCTGCTAAACAAACATTAGAAATGGATGTGGAAACATTAAAACGAGAAAATATACAGCTGAAGACAGCGAGCGGTCGCACACGTGAAAATGGAGTACGTGGTTATAGAATATCGCCAGGATTTGTTGAACCCGACGAGCTGAGCGAAACTCTAATGAAAGAGAACTCACGCTTGAGGGAAAAGCTTCGAAAATACGAGTCAAATGACTATGATAGATTGGAGAGAAAAGTGGCTCTACAGGAAAAGCTTTGCGAGTCTTACAACAAAGACATGACATCTAAAGACAAATTGCTAAGTCGTTTGCGAGCTGAAAATCAAGGTCTGCACGAAGATGTTAAAAGTCTGCAAGACGAGGTTTTAAGGGTGAATGCTAATCGACTTAATGCTGAGCAAGATAAAACAAGACTGCAGCAAGAATTACAGTTTAGCGAGGAGCAAATAACCACGCTGCGAGAAAAATTGAGCAGTTCTGCAGAGGAAAGTAGATATTTACAAAGGTGTATTAGCGATGCCAATTCCAAAGCAAACATTTCTGGCGATAATTTGTCCGAGTTGGAGAAAGAGATTTTAGCCTTGCGTGGAAAATGCGAAAGTTACAGGGATAAATTGAATGACAAAGAGCGATTTCTGTCATCAGTTACAAAAGAGAACCAAGGACTAAACAGAGCATTGGAAGCCGTAAAAAGGGAGCTGACTGCAGTTCGAGGCGAGGAACGCTCTCTTAAGGTTGAGAACGAAAGGTTACAGAAAGAGAATGCTGACAGAGAGATTGAGCGTTTGAGCTCAGAAACAACCACCGAAGCACATAGCAGCAAGATTTCCAAAATGAAAAAACAACTTCACGAGCTGCAGAGCAAGAGCGATGATTTAGAGCGCCAACGAAAACAATACGATGACAAAGAAACAGAATTGAGTCAGGAAGTGCTTGCGAATCTCGAAAAATACACGCAAGTTGAACAACAGTTGTATCTCACCAAGAAAGAGCTCGCTCAAGTTCGCGGGTTTTACGACTCCAGTGAAGAGAAGAAGAGAGATTTGCAAGCGGAAGTTGAGAATTCAAAAGAAAGAATTGCGTCTTTAGAGAGAAAATTGCAAGCGAGGCGAATGGGAGACGAAGATGAGCAAAGAATGAGCGATGTTATGAAGAATAACCAAGAATTAAACGAAGAAAATAAAAAACTGAGGGACGATTTTGAAACAAGCAAGACCGAAATTGATGAGCTGGAGGAAGCACTACAAAGTGCTCGCGAGCAAAATTCTTTACAACGAATGAGACTGGACGCTCATGAAACTCTAATGAAAAGGAAAGATAATAGAATTAAAGAACTGCAAAATGAGATGCTAGAGTTTCACAATCAAATTGACAATTTGACTGATGAAATTCTCAAGAAAAACAGAGAGATAGAGGGCCTACGACTGGCGAAGATGCTCCTTGACCAAGAACTGGACTTGTTAAAATCTGGAAAGTTGTCCGCCAGGTCACTTCATCGAGATGGCCTCCCATTGCATCACACAGCAGACCCAGCTACCCCGGACAGTGGGTTTTCGGACATGGAGCGAGAAAAAGCTATTGACAGACTTAGAAAAGAAATTCTCTCCTACAATAAATTTCACCCTCAGCGATCCGTTTTGTACGAGGAAAATTTGGCAAAGAAAGATGAAGACAAATCCAACGCAGATCTTTCCCTGCAGACTCGCAGACTCAAGGAAACAGAGAAGCGATTAGAAGACGTTATTGCTGAGAACGAAAACCTTAAAGATAGAGAACAAGAAGCCAGCAGTTTACAACTTCAAATGGACGCGGAGCTTCGTAAAGTTATAGAAGAAAACAAAGAGTTGAAAGAGAAGGAGAAGATGCTAAAAAAAGCCTTGGAAGAACGACAAAATACTCAATCACTGGATGAAATGTTGGAACACTTTGCACCTCAGCTTGAAGGAGAGATGTTACTTTTGGTTGAAGAGCCAGTAGAAACCGCCATTTTGGAGCCTATTGTAGAAACTAGTCCAGAAAGTGGCATAGAAAATTTGCAAAGCGAGCCACAGGAAAGTCTCATAGATTTCATGGACGAGCAAGATGGTGATAACTCACAACCTGTCCGCGACAACATCAATCAACTTCAAAACAGAACTCAAGAACTGGAAGAAAAACTTCACGAATATGAGACAAGTTTGGCAAAAATGGCCACAGAGAGAGAACAACTGTTATCAGAGTTGACACGAGCTGAGGAAAACCTTCAAGAGATGGAGAACGAGTGTAAAACAGCTCAGGAAAACAAAAAGGAACTTCAACAAATAATGCAAGAGGAGTTGTCAGCAAAGGATGAAGAGGTTGCCAAGTTACAGAAAGAGCTGTCGGTGTTATGTGAGGAACAGGAGGATCTAAAATCTTTTGTAAACAGTTCCAAGGAGGCAAGTTCTCAGTCTGAAGACCAGTTGCTTAGAGCTCAGAATATCATTCTGGATTATGAAAGACAAAAGGAATTTTTGCGCGACAAGGAAAAATCGTTGCAAGAACTCCTGAGTAAATCGGAAGAAAGCAATGCAAGCTTGCAAGTTCAGCTTAGTAAGACACAACAACAATGTCACAATGCGGAGCAAGAGGCGAACAATTTGCAGCAACAAATACTTGTTGCACAACACAGGTCCTCAGATTTGGAACGCGAAGTCCAAGAGTTGCAGGAAAAGCTTGCAGAGGAAGAAGAGAAACAAAAGATAGCTTCTGAGGACTTGAAGAAAAGCTCCCACGCTGAAGGACAGTTGCTAAAAGCGGAAAATATCATTCAGGACTTAGAGAGACAACAAGAAATTTCGCGCGACACAGAGAAATCTTTGCAAGAACATTTGAACCAATCAGAGGCAAGCAACGCTAATTTGCAGGTCCGAATAGGCGAGGCAGAACGCGAGTATCGTAACATGAAACAAGAATCGAAAGCTTTACAGCAACAAATAGTTCTTGTCCAACAAGGGTCCGCAGAAATGGAACGCGAAGTTAACGAGTTAAGGGAAAAGATTGCGGATGAAGAAGACAAGCGGGAGAAAATTCTTGAACGTTTGGAAGATCTGCAGACACAAAATGAAGAGTTGAGGCAACAGCTAGCAGATGCAAACAATACTTTAGAAAATTCGCTGCAAGAAAACAAACGTGCGGTTTTAGGGCTACAAGAAGATATTCGTGAAAAAGAAGACCATGTAGAACAACTGCAAGAAGAGTTAAATCTCTCTGAACAACGCTATAAAGAAATCAAATCTCTTTCGAGCAACAATCAAACTGAGATTTCGGATCTTCAGGCAGAGTTGATTGAAAGTAAGGAACAATTTTATACAGTGTCCCAAGAAAAGGCAAGACTTACACACAGCCAGAAAGATCTGGAGCAAAGTGTTGCTGAAAAGGAGGAGAAGATCTTAACTTTGGAATTAGAGAAGAGCGAGAGCAAAAAAATCATCTCCGAGAAAGAAAAGAAAGTTGAAGAACTGGTTGACAAGCTTGAAGATTATGATAATGAGAACAGCAAATTGAGCAAACAAAATAAACACTTCAGGGAAAGTTTGGAAAAGGCAGCCACGACTCAAAAAGAAATGGAGACGCTACTGGAGGAATCTCAAGAAGAAACGAAAACCCTGGAACAGCAATTATCAGCAGCTCACGAAAGCATAACAGATTTGGAAACAGCGTTCGAGAGAGGCGAAGACAAAAATTCCCAAATAGAAAAAAATTTGCGCGAAGCTAAAGAAAGAACGGCAAACCTTGAAACACAGCTAGAGGAGTCACAAAAAGAATGCCGCGCATTGGAAAAAGATTGCAATGAAACAGAAAAAGAGTTAGAAAAAGCGCAAGCGTCTTTGGATTCCTGCCAAGAAAAGATTGCAACTTTGGAGAAGAAACTGCGAGCAGCCGAGGAAAATATTTCAGATCTTGAAATGGCGAGGGACAACGGACTATCAAACGAACAATTGCTACAGCAAAGGTTTGCAAATGCACGAGAGAAAATCGACAAAACGGAAACGGAAAACAATGAATTGAAGGAGAAGCTAACGAAGACGGAAAAGAAGTTGGGCGATTTACTTTCCAAACAGGAAACACTTGAAGACAAAAAAGAAGAGCTTGACAAAATTAACACAGATCTTCGCCATGAACTGGATTTCGAACGGGAAAGACGTTTGGCTCTCAAGCAAAAGGTTGATGCTAAAGATCGCGAAAATGATGTTATTCAAAGAAAAGTTCAACTGTTGGAGAAAAACAAGGCCGAAAATGAGGATATTCAACATAAAGATATGGAAGAGAAAACAAAGTTGAGAGACGAACTATCGCGCGCTAAGAAAACTTTGTCCGAGTTGGAAGCAACTAAAGAAACTCACGAAGAAAATATCAACGAGATGGAGGATTTGTTGAGGGAAACGCGCGGAAAAATTGCAACACTTGAACAAAAGCTGGAAGATTCATCACGAGATAACGCCGACTTGCATGGACAGCTTGAAGAACTTAACAGAAAGTTGAAATATACGAAGGAAGAAAATTCAGAGTTAGAGAAAAGGTTGCAAAAACAGAAAGAGATTAGTGACGAATTCCGAAATAATCTAGCGGAGCGTGAAGAGACCGCCATGAACTCCAACTACAACCGCGATGCTGCTGAGAGAGCCTTACAGTCGGTGAAGAAGGAGCTTGCGCGGAAAGATGCTAAGTTGAAAATGCAGAAAGAACAGATAGACGACATGGAAGTTGAGTCCGAAAAGGCTGGCAGAAAACTGAAAGATACTGAGAATTCCTACAAGAAAGTGTGCAACGAAAATGAGAGGCTTACGAAAGAGCTGTCCGACATCAAGGCCAAGCTAGCGAAGTTGGAGGCCATGTACAAAGAAAAAATGAATGTTCCTGCCGAATCAGAAGTTACAGTGGCTCGGGTATCAGAGCTGCAGTCCAATCCAGTGCAAGCCGACACGTTAATTCGCGACTGGTCTGATAAGCTAAGTACCGCGCAAATCAAAGTGACCGACTTGGGGAATGAGCTCCTGAGAGATATAAAGAAACATGAAATAAGAGTTCATAGAACACAACCTGCAGCAACTCAGGACTGGCGGCGAAGAAGCGCTGATAACTTAGCGGAGTACGGGAGACCAAGTCCAGCCCGACATCGAGTCAACAGAAGCCGTGATAGCTCTGTGGATTCAATGAGATCTACGCAGTCCATGTTCGACTATATCGATGAAACCATTGCTGTTCGTGACGACAGTAGAAAGCAAGAATCAGAAAGTACACCTTCTGTTGATTCTAAAGAACGTAGCCCCGTGGAGTCAGATAACGAACTCGCCCCTGGTATCCCTGTGGTAAAGATAATTCCCATTGACACCGTTAAAGCTCCTGAAACAGACACGCATGGCGCACACGCGGAAGGAGAATTTTCCAAGAAGCTGGAGGGTGGGGACAGGGAGGCCTCCGATATCCAATCAATTTCACCAGGCAGAGATGAAACCCTTGTTGCCTGGGAAACGGAGGGCATAATAGATCCACATATTGACTACCAGTCGCCAGTTGAGCGGCAATCAGGGCAAACAACTTCCACAGACTTGACAGAGGATCTGTTTGACATGACAAGAGATTTACCCGAGTTACTGATCGATTCTAACTCGTTACCTTTTATTGATTCTCCATCTGACGAAAGAACTTTGACAGACATGGGAGAAGATCCGTTTGAGGTGAGAACAAGGGATGAGCCCGACCTACGCATCGATTTTCAGCAACAACTTGTCGCTGAATCAGCGCCAGGTAGAACCACTTCAGTAGACATGGCGGAGAATATGTTTGATGTGACAACAGACGATGCAGTAGACCAAACATCACATGATTACCAGCAGCCATTGCTAATTGAACCACCTTCAGACGATCTGTTCCAGTTCGAGTCCCTTCCATCAGATAACTCCACCCTAACAAATGTCACGGACCTAACATTCCGATCATCGTCTTCGCCCGTCTTTCCCGAACACACTCTGCTTGTCACTTTCGATCCTTTGGACGCACCAGAGTCTCACTCACAGAAGAAGAAAGACGAAGAGTTCCTTGATCCCTTTGAAGAGCTAATGAGAATGGGAGAAACCCAGCAAGGTAACAGCAAGGAAACTGACATAAATGACTTAGATGATGTTATCATTGACGTCACAGATGACGTAATTATTGACGCCAATGATAACGCAATAATCGATATCACTGATGCCACGCATGAGAGCGTAGATAGTGTTGATAATGACGTCAGTGACACTCGACCAACAAGTACATCCAGTAAATATCACGTGGTAGATGAGGATAGAGGTGATGTCATTGATTCACCAGAACAAACCGCACCAGTCCCTTATAGCCGTAAAGGAAAAAGGAGTAACTTGGCATATGGCAGCAGAGAACAAACAAACACCGCCGCTAACATCGATCACGTGACGCGTGGAGCTGGAAGCGACGTCCATAAACCTCCAGAACAAATCGAGCCGGTCCCTCCGCCGAGAAAGATAAAAGAGAAATTGAAGCCAGCTTTGTGGCCCCGAGGAAGCAAGAAAGAAAAGAATGAAAATGAAAAGAAAAAGAAGTCGGATGTTAAGCCGTATAGCGTTATGATTATGGTTGATGATGAAATCGTTCAACCCGGCAAAAAGTTACATGCGAATCCTGATCACGGAGAAAAGAAAAAACAGCAAGGGACAAGACCGACAAGTCTTGCTTTGGAGGAAGAACAGGAAGAATACAAGTCACCAAGTCAGATAAGAAGAGAGTTGGAAGAGGCAAGCAAGGCAAGTCAGCAAAAACAACTTCCACAAAATACTAAAAGAACACAAAAAGAACTTAAACAAAATCCTGAAAAAGAAAGAGAACAAAAACCTGATGTCTCTGAGAGCAGGACTACTCAATATCACATCGAGGAGAAGAACCGGAATGACAATGGCAACCACCGCACTGACAGGGGAGAGGAGGGGGAACAAGAGGAAGCCATGGGAAGAGGGAGGCTTGAAAAGTTAATTGCCACTTTCAATAAGTGACAATGAAAATAGTACAGTTGAACTTCACATAGCCGAATACACATTTTATCAAGGTCACCAACCAAACAGCGATATTTCATTTGTAGTACGTTACAATAATTAAGCCTCAAGTTCAAAATGTAGGGCCTTGCAAATGGACTTAATACGTGGCCACTTAAGAGAGTTGGTCGCTCAGTTTTTAGTCAATATACAGATTCTCCACACCAAACACCATACGTTTCCTCTAGGACTAGTTAGGAGAATTGATTAAGTAAATTACCAGAAGCTAATGGCCTGTGCACATACGTATCACATTTGATTGCATGTAGAGCAACGGGTAGAAAAATTGTTTAGCATTGGAAAAAAGCTACAGCTAAGTCAAAATGTATGGCATCTGGAAATAGTTCTAGATATTGTCGTGCCAGATGGAAAACCACTTACATGCACTTTTATTAATCCCAAGGAGATATGTTGGGTTGATCATTTGCAATGCACAAAGGATGCATATAGTTTCATTCAAACACAGTGTAGGAATAAGCCACCTAAGTTGGACTAATGAAGTTTTCTTAGTGTTACCAAAAAATATTATGGTGGTTAAAATGTTAACTCATAAATTTGTTTTTCTTTTTTAAAACAAAGCAGAGTTTTAGAGTTTTTAAAATATCAAGCCTTTACATAAGATTCATTTGTCTTTTATTACAGTCAATTTCAAAATGTTTATATTACAGAAAGTGTTTGTCTGTTATGTAAGAACTAACATGCTAAGTAAGTTCTTCAAATGTTCCATTTTTGGACCACATACACAAAAGAGAGATGTGAAATTCAGCCATTGGATTTCCAAAGAGTTTCTGTTCAAATAAAACAAAAATAGATTAGTTATTAATGCAGACTAAATGTACATAATTCTTTTAGCTTTTACATCATAGGAGAACCATGAAATTATTAGGAGCCTTAAATACTGATATTTTACTGATATAGTTGAGAAAATAAAATAAAGCAGTAACATTTGAACTGCGAAGTACATGCAACTGTTAAATAGAATTTTGAATTTAAGTAGCTAGCTACAACAGTTTGCTACACAATAATGTAGAAGTAATTTCTAGGTAAGTCTGCCTACAATGAGCACAGAACAGCATCCATACATGTAAAGGCACTCTTTTTATCATTAAAGTGGCATATTGCACAAAAACGTTTATAATTATAGTTTTTTTTCAGTTTTCAAAAATGTTTCCTGAAAGAGAAAGTATGAATAATTTATAGAAACAGCACAGATCAACAAGTCTACAACAAGTCTACACCAGAGGCGTAGCCAGCTTTCTGAGGAATTGTAGGCCTGGCCATCTAGGCCATGAAGGCTGCTTCTAGAGGGGAGGGGGTTGGGGGGGGGGGGGGTATGACATAGACCCTTAAAAGTACAGTTTGACAGCACCTAAATTTTGAAATTTCACAACCACTTTTCAGCCCTATAATTGCAAGTGTACAGGCTAAAAAATTTGTAGCCCCAGGGCCTATGGACCTATCTAGGCTAGCTACGCCCCTGAATTATTATTCCATATTGATTATATACTAACATAGTTTTATAAGAAGTTTGAATAGCCTTTGTTTTTTTTGGAATAAATAGGACCTGAAACAGAGGTAATTGTGTAGAAATATATACTATATTCATAAATAAAATCAGCTGCTTTTATAACAGTATCAAATGAAGAGTATTTTATTGCCAAAACATGAATATAATGTATTAATAGCAGATTCAGCCTCAGTTGTCCCATTCGCTGTCACCGTTGATTGATTGCTTTGCGAGGCAAAATGACAGAAGTTGCTAGGCAGGAATGACAATGTTCTGTCTGGGAAAAAGCACATCACTTGTCCAGTGACTATAACTAGAAGATGAATTTGTGTCCACTCTTGGATCTTGTTATGGCAATTGAAATCAAGATAGTTACTACAATTTAACTACCACTTTCAATGATTTTGCCAAAAAAAAATGTTTTCCATGACAATGAACATGACAACTGAGACCGTTAAATGCTCAACCTAAATCTGCTATAAAAGCCAGCAGAATGTTCTGAGTTCCAAAAGGTACAAATGTACATATAAATGTTCATGTACAAACCTACAGGACCCCTTGATTTTCTGTACGACATCACAAAATAACTGAGCCTAATTCACCACAAATGATGATTTCTTACACATACATCTACGCACATTACATGTATATTAATTAGATGACTAATAACAGATTTCTTACCAGAAGTCTTGCCTGTTCCGGGGTTAGTGTGTCACCCTCTTTACATATTTGAAAATCACTTTGAAGAGTTATAACACCTACAAATTAAAACGACGTGAATTAGATGTTTGCTTTGTGAAGACCAATAATTATAACTCAACTCAACTGGATACCTTGCCATGTACGTTAGATCACTTGTTGACAGATTTTAAACAACCTAAAATAAAAAAGGCAACTGGAAGCGAAGGTGTTGTGGACTAATGGTTAGGTCTCTAGCATGGGGTCATTCTGTGATATTCTTAGGCAAGGCACTTTACTCTCATGATGCCTCTGCTGCCATCAACTAGCATCCCATCCAGGAGGGGGGTAGAAATATCCTAGTCACTTTATGCTAGTAACAGAAACCAGAGTAAAGAGTACATGTTATAAGCTACCAAGGTTTGAAGACAGACTGAACCTCAGCAACATCGCACTCAAAGTGACAGTCAACTATCTATTTGCAAATGGCAAAAAAATACACTTTAATTGTACCAAGTACCTTTCTTGAGAGTTGTGTTGAGGCCTAGCTGTCTGAGTTGTGGCTCCATAGAGTGTTGAAACTGTTCTAGAGGACCTGAAACCAAAACAATTCAATTTAATTTACCACAGGACCCATGAGTATAATGAATAAAGTATTTTATTTATTGTTTGAAGAATAAAATTATAAACAAACAAGTACCTGCATCTATTGTGACATCACTTGTTGCTTCATTGCCTGATCTGGCAAAGTCCATCTCACTGTAATCTTTAAACCATCTGAAAACGACGAGTCACTGGTCACTTACTGCTTTCTAGTGACACTGTACTTATTAAATTTTATACAAATTAAAGCAACTCTCAGTTACATTTGCAATGTTTGTTAAGTACACCGACTGACCAACAAACTATTAGAGACAAAAAAGAATGGTCAAACTGGAAAAACAACACCAAACTCCAGAAGTTCAAAAATGGAAAGAAGTAATGTCTTACCTGACTACATCGTCTTTGGCCTGATTTGTAAACATCAATCCACATTGCCCTTTTAGTTTCTGAAAAGAAGAGGAAAATTACTGTCAAGCTTCTTGCATTTGTACAATCACCAAGTACAAAACTGTAACTGAAATGAACAAACCAGTCCGTGAGCAAGACTGTAATGTTATTTTCCTCCAAATGAACATTGAGTGAGAAAATGTAAAATTATACAGTGGCATTCTGGAGGTGCTCAAAAGTTGGGGTCCCAAAGGTGAAAATGAGCCTTTTCTTGCTTGCGAGGGTGGACATTTTCTTGCCATAAAAAGGGGCCAAAAATGATTGGCCCGTCAAGCCTTATATATGTTTTTAAAAAAGGGTAAGCTTGGATCCCTATCTGGGTCTCTCCTCTAGATCCAGTACGCACAAATATGATCACATCACACCAGTTTTAAAAGAGCTCAAATGGCTACCAGTTGCGACTCAGTTATATTTCAGGAGCGCTATCATGGCCTTCAAATGTCTATCATCTCGCGTGCCGGAGTACCTGTCTTCCCAGTTCAGTAAGCGAGGAGAAATAAGCGGACGTGCCACAAGAAGTTCACAAATGCTGAACATTCCTCTTTTCAAGTCTGCCAGTGGTCAGAGAACGTTCTACTACAGAACAGTCAGTATCTGGAACTCCATGGATAGCTCTCTAAAAACTCTCGAGAAAGTATCTGCTTTTAAGTTTTATCTTAAACGTAAACTTATCAAAGATTTTATAGATTCCTAATTCTAGTTAATTAATTTTAAGTCTGAATATTATCTTAGAGTTTTTAAGTAGTTTTAAATTATTATTGTATTGTCTTTGAAAAGCCTCTAAGGGGAAAGTCAATAAAGTATGTATGTATGTATGTATGTATGTATCCACTACTGACAATACTGCAGTGAAGTTTAGTATTGATGGTTTTCCTGCTTTACAATAGGCATGTAGTCAACACTCACATTAGCTATCTTGTGCAAGTTTTCTCTGTATTCAGCTTCCTTTTCTCTACCAAGTGCAATCGTCATAACCTTATTCTTACCAAAGAAAAACCTAAAATAATGGAAAACAGAAATAAATCAAGATTGTGCTACATGCGGGCATGTACCAAAACACAAAAAAATAAAATGAAATGACCAAAATGAGACAAACAACAGAGGCGGTTCCAGGGGAGAGGTCCGGGGGCCTGGGCCCCCAGCTTCTTTTTTCGAAAAATAGCACATTTTCTTTGAAGTGCCGGAATTACCTTCAAAGAATTCAACATTCATAGTCAAGCAGGCCCCCTCATTAGCTGAAGGTCTGGATCCACCACTGAACACTCCAGTGATGTTGTTTGTTTTGTACGTTATTTTGCCTATTTTGGCCAATGCAGCGATTTGAGTGGTTTTCGCTCATTTTGGTGCTTTTGTTTCATTGTTTTGGGTTTTAGTACATGCCATGTACATTGACATCTGTTGAGCTACCTAAACCACTAAAATCACAACAACCAATAAATGAATCTACTATAAAAATTTATTTAACTATAAATAATTATGTTACCATACCTACTGTGTTTCCACTCATTTCTGACTTCTTTTAATTTACTATTCCTCATATTTTCCACCGAAAACACATATATAAAGGCATAATTATCCACGCATTCTTGAATCTGCATCACAAACAAAACATATCAATTTTAGGATTTTTTTTTTCATATCATATTTGATGAAAAATTTGGAAAAGATGAATGCTAGTAATTATACAAGAGGAAGCCTACCTCCTTCACCAGTCCTGTTTTTAACTCTAAGCCTTTTTTCTTTGCCTTTGTCAGTGAAACTACAAAAAGAGAAGAAAGATAAGCTAAGATATTTACTATGTGCATGTAAGTTTCACATTATTTGACCATCAGCAACAAGTTACAAACGTGGGCTTTGATTTCATAAGAAGTTATAGAAATGCCAGAGCCATACAACATAAGATAGACAACAGGATGACATATATTACATTTGAGAAAGACAGTGATCACAGCAGAAAGATTTTGGTTGGATCCGATTAAAGCGTGTTGTGGGGACTGCAAGAGAGTTGTTTTCAGCTGGAGATTTCTCCCGAGATTTCTACGAAATAAATCGCGTCTTTAGTACTTCTATAACTTACCGTGTTAAAACATTGTTACTGTAAATACGTTTGAAATATACTTACCTGCTCTATTTCGTTTAGATTTTGGCATTTTGGGGAACAAAACCTTCTATTTCAACACTGAATTTTCCACCACGTGAAATTATTTAACCCTCAATGGTAATATCCGCTGTACAAAATAAACAAATGTTCGTGTCCCTTGGCAATGCTCGTACACCCAGTTAAATTTTTTCAACCCCCCTATAGGCAATTGCACCACCACGTTCTTCCCTTTCAATCGCCGCCATAATGAGGTAGGGAAAGATTGATAAGTCTGTACAAAATTGGCGCATTATAAGGCTTTAAAATAGCTCTAGAAATATTAAAATTCCTTCAAAATGAAGCAAAAGCATTTGTTTTCCCCGTGGTGGAGACTACAGATAGTTTCATGTTTATAAAACCCAAAAATTTGAGTTAGAAGGCAATGCACGTGACGATAGAATAAAACTATTTTTTTGCCGGGACCATGTGAAGTGGGAGCTTTACTAGGATACACGTTCAGCTGGAGCATAACTAAGTAAACTAACCCTCGACTGCTACAGTTCCTTATTTAAATCAGGCTGCAAAAGGAGAAAAATGTTTCTGAAATTCTATTTGGGTCGAGGCTAGACAATAATTTGTTGACATCGTAAATAAGTGGTCCATGTACATGCAGTTATAAGTTGATGTTGTCCTTACTTGAACACAGATATTTTACAATTTATGCACTCCATTTGTATTCTATAACCGCCTTAGATACTTCTATAAAGAAGATAAATATTTAACATGCCTGATTGCACCACATACTTCTTGTGATTACCTTTCCTTATGTTGAGCTGTTTGTGTGTAGAGTGATATCACTTCTATAACTCAGTTGTTGTGACTTTGTGCTCTGGAAAATTTCATAGCTGTGTTTCCAACACTAAGATGGTATCGAGAGAATCTTGAGTGCAGTCAAGCATTCTCTTGCCTGTGTGAGAGTACAAAGTCATGGGAATCGGTAATGTTCATGGGTGCATCATTGTCCTTTTGCTCCTTGATAAGCAACAACAGTTTTGCTCCCATCAACATCATCTTAATTGATATGCTACTTATGCGCAAGTCCTGCACCCATTTATTCATGTATATAATCCATTTCTGAAGAAATTAAAACAGGGTTTTCAAAACAATCTGGCAACAGCAAGTGTTCCGCCGTCTTCTTGATTAAATGTTGCCGGTTACTCTGATCATATCAATCAGCTCATGACAAATGAAAGTAACCCAAACCCCAAAAATTCTAGAGTAAGATCTTTGTAGTCTCGTGGGTTAATTGTTGCTCAAGTTTGAGTTTTGTGTGCACTGGAACTGTTACAGACAGTCTGACATAATGTGGATCTTTGTGGAGCCATGCGATCAATAAATTTGTGTTTTTTTGAGTGTGAAGAACTGAGGGTGCATTACTAAGGTGCATGTTGATCTTTCCTTGCAGTACTTTGCGACTACAGAAGCGGCTGGCAGCCAGTGTCCTTAAGTGTGGAAAAAAGAAGATTTGGCTGGATCCTAATGAAACCAATGAAATTGCCAATGCCAACTCACGTAAGTTACAACTGTATTGTTGTCAGAAAGAGTAACTATGGTTACAGAACAGAGTAAACTCTACTCTGGTCTTTTTGTCTTAGTAATTTTGATTGGTAGCACTTTGGTTTTTACATTTTAATTGATCAGGATCAAACTTCTCCTTACAATATCAAGTCCCCTCAACCAAGCAGGTGACAAGAATAAACAAAATCCTCAACTTGGAGTTAAAGTAGAACCCCGAGTTTTTTAACCCCAACTTCCTCAAAACTCCCACTTTCTCAAACCATTTCTCGTTTTGTTTCTCTTGGATATTAGTTCTCTGTAATTTTACCCCCAATTTCTTGAGCCTACTGTTTTCTCAAACCAACTTTTGCTTCCCCTCAAGGCTAGACAAATCAGGATTTTACTGTGTTTACCACCAGATTCTTAAACCTAACATTTAAAGAAATTTTTTCAATTAGTATAAATTGGATTTCAAGCTTGAGATTTAAGAATTAATAAGCTGAATTGGATCTGGGATGAATCATTTTCTGATTTGTATATTAATTACAATTTGTAGGTCAGAATGTCCGTAAACTTGTCAAAGATGGCTTGATCATCAAGAAGCCACAGATTATCCATAGTCGTGCTCGTGTTCGCAAAGCAGATGAAGCCAGGAAGAAGGGACGGCATAGTGGTCATGGTAAGAGAAAAGGTACTGCCAATGCACGTATGCCCGAAAAAGTCATCTGGATGAGACGTATGCGGGTCCTTAGAAGATTGCTTCGAAAATACAGAGAGGCAAAGAAGATTGACAACCATATGTATCACAACCTGTACATGAAGGCTAAGGGAAACGTGTTTAAGAACAAGAGAGTGTTGATGGAGTACATCCACAGGAAGAAGGCTGAGAAGCAACGTGCTAAACTCCTCAGGTTAGTAGCTCTTTTCAGATGCATTGTATTTTCTGCTGTATTCATTGATCCCTAGCTATCAGGGCCTCAACCAGGCTCCAGACGGCTCTAGGGCAATAGCCTCCTTCCCTTGTCTAAGTTATAGAATTTCCAAGTGACAAAACATTATCTTGGATGTTATTGCTAGTCTTGAAGAAGTCTGTTACTCCAGGAAATGAAAGTGATCAGTTTTTTGCCTGAGGCTTTCTGGGATTGGTTGGTTTGCTTTATGTTACCAGTCATTGTTGGTTACCAAAATGATCTCTGAAATCGTGATGCCAACAGCTTGTTCTCAGGCTCCCCAAAGCTTCTTGAGTGATGAAATAGGTTCAAGGATTCTTACATGTGAAGTACTGTACATGTGTTCATTTGGTAGTTCATGATAATATACTAAACTGCACTCTATTAAGCCGGCCTGGCCTTGTTCTTATCAAGGATGGGTGACTAAGTGTGCATAAAGTAAAACAGGAGTTTTTCTGACTGATCAGTCATTGTTGTGTGATTGAATCTGGTCCTGGGCTCCTATTACATACACTTTATCAACCACGAGTAGAGCGTTTTCACTCATGTGACCACAAGGTGATTTTTGCATAAAAAAAGAGTTTAATTCTGCTAGTTTTATAATCTCCAGTCATGTGTCTCCAGAAGAGTGCTGTAAGACATTTTAGTGGAATAACAAAACGATAAGGTTTATTTAAAGTTTTTTTATTTAAGTTGCCCTGTATCGCTTTTTATTAATTATCTCTAACTCACTGTTGAGAAACACATACAATAATTTCTTTTACGCTCACTAATCAACTTGTGTGTTTGTTTGTTTTGTTTGTTTTAGTGACCAAGCCGAGGCTCGCCGTCAAAAGAACAAAGCAGCCAAACAGAGGCGTGATGAACGTCTGGAACAGAAAAGAAAGGAGATGATCCAGCAGATCGCAAAAGAGGAGGAGGCAGCAAAATAAATATAAATAAACCTTCAATATGTTTGAATAAAACTGAGTTTGTGAGGGCAACATGTCTGATGTGGTTTTTTGTGTCCAAAGTTTAGTGTGTGGGTGCTCCCCAGCAATTCACTGGCACCATCTTATACTTGTTGGGTCCAGTTATTCAAAGGATGACTGATGCTTTCAACCAGATAGATCACTATCCAGTGGATAGCATAAGTATGTTTTGCCAACGTTTACCCACTGGATAGCAATTATACAGTAAATAGCATTATTTACCCTTTGAACAATTACCAGGCCCATTTTAAGATGAAGCCGATTTGTTTGGACATGGTAAGCATGTGTATTGACAGCCTTACCCAAAACAGCTTGCCCCATGGAGTTCACAACAATTGCCCTTTTGGGAAAGCTGGAAATTACCATATGAAACAGACAGCAAGACGTTATTAAAAAAAAACTAAGTTTCCTTTATTTCAGCACTTGGATACCCATTTAGACAAGTGATAACAGTTCTTCTGCTCTCTCATGTCCAGTCCTCTTTCATCCCTGATTTTGAGAATTGCTTGCGGAAGGCAGGAGAGCTCATTTTCTGAAACAGTGGTAGGGTATGGTATTTATTTAAAGTCGTAGATGTCGGGAGTGGTTGCCCAATCTTCTGAGACGGGGGCTCATGTTAAAAATGCACGACTATTTACATGTCTATTTTTGGTAATCAAGCCCATTCAGAGGCACAAAGAGTTCAAAATTTTTAGTTTTTACAATGAGAGGTGAAAGTTTCAGAAATACAATTATTCTTATTAATGCAGGAATGTAGCTAAGACCCTGCTAACTACTGACTAATTTAACAGCTAAAATAGCATTTATCTCCAGCTGAAATTCCATGGGCTTCTTTTTGGAAAGTACACAGGTCAGAAAAGCCAGCTGGGATATGACTGTATTTCTCTTAGCTTTGTCAATGATGTTTGTCCGTACTGACGAGGTTGCAAAAATATTAGCAGTGTCATAAAACAGTTGTCAGCAGGAGTTTCCACAAGGTACATATTTGATATTGAAGTTGTGCTTCTGTAACACATCTCCTCTTACAGTCTGTTTCTTCCACTCGTCCGACCCATCACAGCAGTCACATATCCCATCATTGATGCGAGAGGAAGGCAAATAATGCCCGTCACCCGCACAGTAGAATCTAAAAAGAAGAAAAGCAACAACTTAACAACATGGATCAGTTTTGTGAAATATGGAGCTAAGCAAATTGGTTGAGATAGCCTTAATCATCCACAGATGCTCGTAAGGTTCAAAACATGTTTATGTAGGAGGAATGTGGAGAAAAGTTATATCCATACCCCTCCCACTCTCCCATGGATTATTTTTGGCTTGAAGGCCCCAGTTGTTGAGCTTTCAGTGTACCAGTTCGCATGTTGGTTTCTGAACCCCCTGACCCCCTGCTCCCTTTTCAGAATATCTGTTGCTCAATTTTATCCTTGGTTCAAATTTTATTTTTCTTTGTTTTAAACTCATTATCATTACCAACCTCAAGCCAAAGGAAAATAAAATTTGAGCCAAGGATAAATTGAACCACACCATATCCAGCAACCTTCCTTGGGGTGGATATATATGGATATTTCCTAATCTTTTCTGGATGGGAGGCTGTTGGCCATACCTTGTGTTTGGACATGCTCCAGTTCCCGGCTCATCACTACCATCGGTACAATCACAGAAATCATCATTAACTGCTGTCCAGCTAATGCTCATTTCTCCATCTAAGCAAGCAAAGAGTCCCATTGGGTTGGGTCGATAATTTGCCATATCCGATGGTACGACTCCTAAGACATCTTGAAAATAAAGAGAAAACTTCATTAGGAGACATTAGGCCATAATAATAAATTGTATGTATAAATATGCATATATGAATCTATTTTTTCCTGATGTTTATAAACGGGTCATTTGTGCATTTCCAGAAAATATCCATACCCACCTAAATGGAAGGGCATTAGAAATTCTGAGTGGCTGGGAGGTTTCAAAAGGCAGATTTTTGAAAGGAAAGTATGAAGCTAAATTGAAACTCTCCAGAACACTGCGATGAGGGGTTCAAACCAAGCAACCTTTCATTGGGAAGAGTATGGATATCAAAGTGTAAGAAATAAATGGATTTAAATTTTGAAACAATTATGATAAAATAAAATGTGCTCCAAAGAAGAATCAGGTCCTGTTATTGTGTATGTCTGTGTGTGTGTGTGGGGGGGGGGGGGGGGGAGGGGGGAGGGGGGGGAGGGGGGTATGCATGCATGTCTCCCAACTGAATTTCAAACCTATTTTATGTTGCAATATTTTGAAAGGTCTGCACTTTGCTGCCTGAATTTCAACATACAAGTCATGCCATTCTTTGGCATTTCGTCTGCCTCTGCATCACTGTTTCAATGCTGTATTGCTTGTTGGTATTTTGCCTTAACAGGGCTCAAAAATTGTTTTGAATTTGTTTGACCAGGTTTAAAACATCATACAACACACACAAAAAATATAAATTAAGTTCAATTAAAATAAATTAAGTTCAATTAAATTATAATATTCAAGCATTCTGTGCATGTCCGTCATCCACCCACTCAGCCGAAGACAAGTCAGGTTAATATGATGAAGTAGATTACTGTAACAGATTAATAATAAATCAAGTTATTTTGAAAACCAATTATTCCATAAGTTTTTTGAGTGCAAGGCTAAAACTACCCTTGCTTTCTGAATTCCAACATTCCTTCTTTTTCTTAAACAACATATTCCATATGCAATTTATGACATAAGTACGTATTTCCGGTATTTATGCATCATCATACTTGGAATAAACCAAAATATTTTTACCATCACCTTTATTGACGCAATGTGTTGACGTTTGCAATCCATCTTGCGATCTGCATTTCAATTCGTCTTTTTCAGTTTCCTCGTTGCCCCTTTCACTTAGCTTATACGTGTTTTGAACAAGCAGGGAATTTTTTTCATGATTATTTTGGACAAGGATCTTGTATGATCTCCAGTGTGAGAAAAAGAACAGGATTATTACAAATACAAAACTGACCAAGACATAAAACCTCCTTGTTCTCGGAAATTTCATCTAATTCGATATAAAATTCATGAACATTTTGCTGAAATGCTTGCCTCTGAAATTGTTCCTTTGTCTACTGGGCCCTGGGAACTAGTAGATTGAGGATACGTGACGTCTTGATATGACGTCAGTCTCGCCCAGGTGGTCACATGACAAGCAGCAAAAACAATTGTTTTGGCAAAGATCCGGAGAGAGGAACCGTTTATTTTGCTGATATCTGTTGTGAAATCTTTTACTTTTCGGCAATTTCGTTTACTCAGTATTTTTTCGATTTAACTAGCAACGGACCCATATAAGCTAAAAGGTTATCAGTGCTAAACTCGATACGGATTGAGTGCGATTTGTAGTCGTCTGGAAAAGACCAGACTGGACCAGAGTTTGAAGGGTGAACAGAATTCAAATACAGTTGTCTGTTTAAAGGATAATGCATTCAAAGTAAACGCTGTATTTTGCTGTGATCATTTTAAAGGAAACTATACATCACCGCAACTTCTGCGTTAACGTCTGAGTGAAATAGAAGCTGAATTCGTGCCAAAATTTGCCTGCGTGCTCTTGAAAGCTTGCCTAGGCGTTGTAAAAGTGGAATGTTCGACATTTAGTTTAAACTTGGAAGCAAGAGATCGTATATCGCCTGAAAGGTAAGTCATTATATTCGTTATGAATTCTTTTTTGAGGTATGATATACTCGTTCTTTCCGTCCGAGAAGTAAACTTGTCAGATGGGAGACATGTCGGATTTGTTTTGATTACACTGCTGCCGTCGCTAACGGAAGTTTTACACGAATTTTGTTCCAGAAAAGGGAAAATCCTATGTTGTTTCCTTTTAAAAGGGCTTTTTACGAATCTTTTGGACTTACTGAGTGAAAATAGAAGTGTGACTCACAATAAAATTCCGCAAAGAGAAAGAAGCGACGGATGGAAGTTGGGCAGTGCAAATTTATCGATTCTACCTTGTTGTGTTCAAGGCTCCGGAAAAAGACGTGCTTACAAGAGTAGGGCATATCCATCAGATATTGTGTCATTACACCTTGAGACCCTTTCGTTGTATAGAGTAATATAGTTGTTCAAGTGTTCCCAAGGCATGATTGTTACGTTCTTTTATTGTGTAATCCACACAGGGTCTTTAATTTGAAATGGCAAAAGACAGAGCAACTGAAGTGGAAAGAACAAAAGGAACTGCAATGGAAGAGCCTTCGCCAAAACAGAATCGTAATGACGATAGACGCTTTTCTCTCAGAAGGATTTTCGGACGCTCCAAGACTTACAAGGGGGAAAATTCCTCGGACAAATTTACACGCAAAAACAGCACAGATTCGTTGGCCATTTGTCCCGTTTGCTATGCTATGAGATCGAAATCCCTGTTTCCAGAAATTTCAACTTGCGAACACAGATCTTGTTTTGAGTGTTTGAGACAGTATATGACAATTGAAATTAATGAATCAAGAGTGAATTTAACTTGCCCTGAATGTTCAGAAAGATTTCATCCCAATGACATCAAGATTATTCTTAATGATGATATGCTGATGGCAAAATATGATGAGTTCACTCTTCGTAGGACTTTGGTAGCTGACCCAGATTGTCGCTGGTGCCCAGCTCCAGATTGCGGGTTTGCTGTCATTGCATCGGGGTGTGCAAGTTGCCCCAAATTGCAATGTGAAAGGCCTGGTTGCAACACTGAATTCTGCTACCACTGCAAACAACTCTGGCATCCTAACTTGACATGTGATGCGGCAAGACTTCGACGTGCTACTCACATTAAATCAATTTCTGGATCTGAAGGACGCAATTCAAATGGGTCAGATGACATGAAACCATGTCCGCGATGTGGAGCATTTATTATTAAGATGGACGATGGCTCTTGTAATCACATGACTTGCGCAGTGTGTGGTGCAGAGTTTTGTTGGTTGTGCATGAAAGAGATTTCAGATCTGCATTACTTAAGGTATGTTAAGAAGCTACATATAGGAATATCAACTATTGTCGCATGTTATTAAGTTCTATGTCTGAGTATATTTCAGATCCCCCCCCCCCCCCCCCTCACCTTTCAGTTTTTGTCAGGTCAAATATTTGCCAGTACCCATTGGAAGCATGTAACTTGGTAAAGTGGCAGTGAACTCAAGATGTTTTGCCCAAAGACACAACGCAAGGGCCATCTTTCAAAGATAGACACCTGCCTATACTGAATTAAGGCAGATGTCTGCTAATGATGAACATCATTCTAAGGCAAAAACCTTAAGAATGGTATGTACAGGGTCACCTAAGAAGACAGCCTTTGAAGACAGGCCTCTTTTAAAGGCAGACAGTTGGAGCTCGTCCTTAAGCATGTCTACATTCAAGGGAGTTGTTGGTATTCCTGTTAGAAACATGGCTCAGGTTCTATCAGCCATTATAGTTCACCACTAAATTTTCTCCAATTCTGATTGGTTAAAATTGATCACATGACATGATAGTGTTCATCTGCGGAGGGGCACTATCAGCCCATAGTGCCCAATAACGGAAAGTACCGGGATGGATAGTGCTCATTTGTGAAAGTTTTTGTAAACAAGCAGGCGTACACACAAAATAGTTTGATAAATATTTAATTGATCTGCAAGGCTGCTGCCTAAGAAAATTTCTAAGGAGCCCTTCGGGCTCCTAACATAAAAAGTTAGGAGCCTAAGCCATTACTTTAGGAGCCCAGCCTAAAAGTTGCCATGGTCGATCCTCGGGGGAAGGGGTGGGGTAGAAGAAAAAAAAAATAAAGAGGAGGGGTCTGGGGAGCAGCTACCCCCCCCCCCCCCCTCCCGTCCCCTTCCACATGCACATACATTTTGTTTTGTCATAATTAGAGCCTTTGTACGTAAACAGAAAACTCCTTCGGACAAGATTGTGATGAATGTTGGATACAGTAAGTTAAAAATGTGCAGAACAAAATAAAACAATGTTTAAAGGAGTTTTGAACATCCAAAGTTTTGAAGCAAAATCAGTGAAGCATGAAGCAGCAAAATTATTATTTCACTTTTGCACAGCAAGCTCACTAAAGAATTTGAATTATTGTTAGTAATAAAGGTTTAACAGAACCAAGATTACAATTTAGCAGGTCTGTTTGAAGGTTAAGGCAAAGGTAATAAAAAGTCAAAAACACCTGTGTAAACACTTTAATTAAATTCTGATCTTATCTACATTTCATAATCAGTTGTCAAAAATAGACCAGAAATATTAAGTTGTGAAAATAAAAACAGTTTCTAGGCTTATCAAATGAGTTGCTTATACAATAGATTTTAGTAGTTTTAAAAACAATTCATGTTATTCAGACTGTTTTCAGCAAAGTTTTCTAGCACATTATTATTTTCAAGAGTAATGTTCTCCTTGTCACGATTCAATAACCGAGATAAAACACGAAACAGTTTGAATGAACAAACAAACAAACTTGATCCACAAAAAGCGCTAGCTGATAAGAATGTCACAGAAAAGGCACACATTTTCTGTTGTTATGAAATTAAGCGTTCTCTAAAGTGAAAAAATAAAAGTTTGAGTTAAATAATAACCTTATATTACAGTAATTCGTAAGTGTAACATCAAAACATTCTGCACATTATTTAGGCTTGTTGAAAAGGTTTTGTTGAAAACTTTTGCAGATTAAAATTGTCATGATCAGACCTGATGCATGGATGGCCAGGAGATTGATTTCACTTTTGTATCCGTAAATGTTTACTTCAAATTCACTATAAACTCCTCCAAAACATTAACGTAGCGAACGAAACGTGAAGCAGCCCATAATGCTATTCATTCTTCATTCCATATTTGGGAGTCAGTCCCAGTCCTAAACAGTCAAAAATAAATGGTTTTCGAAGTTGCCGAATTTTGCAAAGGCACGTTACGTATTTATACGCTAAAATTATCTCGATTATATGCACAATTTTAGTATTTCTGTTTTGAAATGAAGCACTTATTGTTTTGAACGGAATATATCTTACGCCAGTGGAACAAAGTTACAAGGAAATTGAAGCATTAGACGAAAATGGAAAATCTATGCTTAGGCGCCCATCCGGGCTCCTTGAACAAAAATTTAGTCGCCCGCACTCGTAACTTAGGCGCCCCAGGCGACCGGGCGCCCGTTAGGCAGCAGGCTTGATCTGTATTTAGTTGGTTTCTTGTCTGGTTTTGTTTCATTGTTACATTTCGGCTTCAAATTCTTTCTTAATAAAAAGTTAAAAATAATTCAAGATGTTCATTTTTGAATGGGCACACTGAAGAAAATTTACAATAAAGACAGTAAAGTGTTTCTGTCTCAGAAATGTGGAAATTTGATGTTCTTAAAACTAGCATATTAGCTTCTGTAGCTTTGCTTCTTGGGTTAATATTTGTTTTAAGCTCAAATTTCTGACGGGCAACTACAGCCAGTGGTTCCTCAACAGAAACACTCTATTGCTTAATTAGTGTACAGTGGCTAAAGGAAGTTTTGGAGGAAGTAACTCAATTATCTCAATTCTTAATTGAATGGCTTGGTGCAACACAAGCGTAAGTGACTTTTTCGGGTGAATTTTTTTTCCCCTCCAAAGTGCCTGAATTTTTGCATGTGGTTTTCAATTAAGTAGTAAAACATTGCCCGATATTTTTTTTGGCTGGTTTACGTTTTATTTCTGAGAAAAAAAACTCAAAAATTTACATAATGGTTTTTGCTTGTTCCGCCTCGTTGCGTTCATTGTGCACGCTTCGATATTTTCTCCTCGTTTTTCTCAGAAATAAAACGCAAACCAGCCAAAAAAAAAATCGGGCAATGTTTTACTACTTAATTGAAAACCACATGCAAAAATTCAGGCACTTTGGAGGGAAACAAAATTTCACCTGAAAAAGTCACTTACGCTTACAAGTGTTGCACCAAGCCATTCAATTATCTAGAAGACTAATAAAAGGACAGTTACTGTTATGTGAGTTTACAATGTCAAAATTGTTGAATGAACTGATGAGTGTTTAAGTATGATACACACCTATCTGCAGGAAGAACAACAAATTTGATGGATTTCTATGTTTTTGTTTTAGCCCTTCTGGTTGTACCTTTTGGGGAAAAAAACCTTGGAGCCGCAAGAAGAAAATCCTTTGGCAGATGGGGACGCTAATAGGCGCACCCCTTGGAATTGCTCTTGCCGCAGGAGTGGTACTTCCTGCCATGGTGATTGGTATTCCTGTGTATGTTGGACGGCAGGTAAGGTCGTGTGCAAGCTGTTTTAAGTAAATCCTCACTAAAAAGCCATAAGCTTGTACCGGTATCTATAACGTAGACGTGGCTGTTAAAGAATGACATTTTAATTTCTTGTGGTTATAATCAGACCCAGCTGTAAAGCTCTTTCTTTGTGTAAATTGACTTTTTGTACCATTTAGAATATTTTTAGATTCTTTGATGTTTTCTTTACGTTCCACTTTTTGTTCAGGTCAGAGAATTTTGATTTTATTTGACAATTTACTACAAAGTATGTTTTGTGCACATGGATTTTTTTTAATGTAAATTCCCCCTAATAGTAAGTATCCTTCCATTCATGAGAAAGAGATCTCTTTGAACAAAATATTTGACATTTAAATGTTGGTAGAGTATTAAAAGTGATGTGTTTTCTTTATAATGACATCTGACAAATCAAGTATTGTACATTTTTCATTCACTCCAGGTCCATGACAAATATGACAAACCGTATCAATCAAGACGAAAACGTAATTTGGCCATCACTGGAGCAGTAACACTGTCAGTTCTTGCATCACCCATCCTTGCCGCACTAACAGTGGGAGTTGGAGTGCCGATTGCTCTTGGCTATATCTATGGGGTAGTTCCAGTTTCTCTTTGCCGCAGCGGAGGCTGTGCCACAGTAACAAACATTCGAAACGGCAAAGGTGTGAATCTTGATTTTGACGAGGAAGGAGATCCTGGTACAGCTGGAGGTACAGGGACATTTGGCACTTCACAGTCCAGCAGCAGGAGCAGCATGCGGGGCGGCGACAAGGGATCCACAGCAGGGGTGGTGACAGTTGTGGCTACTGTTAACAATAGAGGAGCAGGTAATGTTAGTAGTGTGTCAAATGTGCCCAAACCAATCCAAGCAAACATCAGGTGCTATTTTTAATCAATCAGTCATATTGACTAGGACTTCCAAAATACAATAAACCATCAATTAAAAATATAACTGTTTATCCTCGGGATATACAGTGAAATCCATTATTGAACCTCCAAGGAAGACAAAAATTGGGCACGGAAAACAGGGATATAATTACAGTGTTCAATTTAGTGAAGTAAATCGAAGGAAAACATCTTTTGATTTGAGTTCTCGCAACGATTTGAGAAATCACAAAACTATCAGGATTCCACAGGGTTCGCACAGTCTTGAAAAGTCCTTGAATTTTAGGCGGAGTCCTTGAAAAGTCCTTGAATTCCATTTCTCCTTGAAAAGTCCTTGAATTTCTGTGTAAGTCCTTGAAAAGTCCTTGAATTTTCTTCAACTTTAAAAATAGTGCCGTCGAAACCAAATTGCTTTGCATAGACTATGGTATTCTTTTCCTGTGTAAAGCACCTTCAAACTCTAAAACACGGTTGTAAAAGCAGCCAATAACGAGAAAAGACAAGAATGTAGAGAAGGAGATGGAGCAAACACATTTATAGCATTTAAATACCATCAAGAATGTAGAGAAGGAGATGGAGCAAACACATTTACAGCATTTATATACCATCTGTTAAATTACCCCCCTGGAAGGGGGTCCTTGAAAATTCAATTTGGTCCTTGAATAGTCCTTGAAAAGTCCTGGAAAAATGGTTACGATTTTTTGTACGAACCCTGTTCCATCGACTCGATAAAAGTATGTGTTATAAGGTGGTATTCCTCTGTAAGTTCATCTAAGGATTCTTTTTTTTTTTGCATTTTTTGTTCTGCAGATACTGAAAGCGGCAAACAGCCAAGCATCAGCATGAGTCAAGACTGTTCCAGTTTAGACAGCAGCACCATCGGCCCAAGAGGTGTTGGAGATGGAGACAGCCATGCATCGCTCATCCCTGGACCCAGGAGCTGTACTGTCAGTATTGCAAGCAGCTTTGACAATTTCAACATCAATGCTTGCGACAGCATAGCTACATCTTCATCAATTGCTGAGGCAATGGTCCTGGAAGGCGACATTGTGGATCGGACATCTGTTACTACTATGTCCCACCAGGGAAGTACTGTAGATAAAGACAGTTTATCAGTATTGGAAAGTGTTGGCAGTAATGAAGATGACTAATCATGTGTTCCCTGTAGGTAGCGAGTTTAGTATGCAGGGCTGTCATTAAGTTTGTAAGCAGCCATAACATCGAAGTTACATGTATCACCCATAGCATTTCACTCTGTATGTAAGTGTAAGGTAACTTACACCAATTGACACCTTCAACCATGACATTGAGTAAACTCAGCCATAACAGGTGTAACAGGTTATGGCCCTTAATGACAGCCCTGCCGTGTAATAGTAATTATTTAGTTTATTTTTTTTGTTCAATCCCTAAATTTAGAGCAGTTTAGTGTATTGCTAAGGAAAGATGAAATAGTAATAAAAGATATCCAATATTTTCAATAATTTGTACAATAATAACTTAAAATTTGTGTTACTTTTTTGTATATATGTACGTGTATATATTCCATATAGCATTTCCCAGTGTAATAATCCAGTGTAAATAAATAATTGCAGTCAATGCCAGCAGCTAGTAATATGAAGTGGTAACAGGATTACTTTTGCAAGCCATCTTAGAAGGAGTTTATGAAACAGAAGAAAGAGAGAGAGTTTCATCAGAATGCTAGACTAAAGAGAAAATAATTACATGTGAAGGAATAATATTCTATATAATAGATGCTGATGAATACTTGAGTCACTACATTCCTTGTTATGGCTGGTTCATGTATTTTCATTTTTACTTGATGAATAATTAATGAGTTGGAGGGTAGTTTGTTTGTTTTGTTTCATAGTTTTTGCAAATATGCTCGTTCTTAAAAAGTCCTCTTTACCTTTTTTGTAAATAATTTGTTGAGTTTTGACATCTTTGCAATAATTATTGCAATCAGTAGTTCTACAATTTCACAAAATTCAGTGTTAGAAAAGCCTTTTTCAAGACTCAAAACATTAGGAATATATTTAGCGTACATGTTGTTTGCTTTGCCAACACTTATCTGCTGGATAGAAATTGATGTGGTGGAGAGTCCCCCTCCCCCCTCCTCTTGAACAACTGTGTTCCTAGTCTGCATGGGAATTGAAATATGCAGGATTGTGGTCTTAACCTAAAGATTGTTAATTAAGTTAATTAAAATATTTAATGTTTTAAAATTCCACTTATTGGTAGTAAGAATATTTCTTTTTCTGTTCTCTCAAATACAAGCCTGATCAGTATATGTTATCGGCGTATTCTGATGCTGCTACTTAAGATGTGGATTAACTATTTCATTAACTGAGTATTTGTTATAGTGGTGTGCTCAGAGGTCAAGTGCCTGTCATTTACTACTTGTTTAAGGACAGTGCCTCCTTTGGCTACTTTCTACATGTTCTGCATGTTTTGAGACAGTCCTGCTTTTAAGGTTTAGGCTATGGATTTAAAGGATTAACATTGCATGAAGTATGCCACTTAATAGTAAAAGACCATAATTTGTTTGTAATCAAAATCACAGAAATCCCGGGTTTTTGTGCA
This sequence comes from Meandrina meandrites, assembly GCA_963693305.1. Classification (NCBI taxonomy): domain Eukaryota; kingdom Metazoa; phylum Cnidaria; class Anthozoa; order Scleractinia; family Meandrinidae; genus Meandrina; species Meandrina meandrites. Next base: position 667,286 of record OY855907.1, read on the forward strand.
CAGCCTTCCCATGATGCTTGGAACATGTGCACAGTAACAAAATCTAGATACATGGTAAATAGAGCAGTCAATTTCCATTGCCCTTTTAAGTAGGCTTGATTACCAGTCACTGTTGTGGTCCACAACAGCCTCAAGAGTGGTATCCTGTTCCAGGCGTTCAGTTAGTGGGGAGCAGCGTGAAAAACGGCGAGCGAAAAATGATGGGAGGAGTGTGGGGAGAAAGCAAGAAAGTGAAGCGCCTTAGTCCCCTTGCCATTTTTCCCGCTCGCCATTCGTCACGCAATCCCAAATGTCACACTGCTCCCCACTAACTGAACGTCTGGGACAGGCTACAAGAGTGTCAGAAATGGAGCCTATTTTTCAAGTAGAAGGATCACTTCTGGGTGAATGTTAATGTTAGTTTTCTGGTGCCGACTGAATATAGGCTAATCGAATAACACGGGTAACAAGTTTGATTGCTCAAGTTTCTGGATAAAAGGTTTATGCCATACAGTCTAAAGTATTTTGTTGAATTTGTGTTCTGTGTCCACTTGTACATATCGAATCTCAATCTTGCAGTATATGAAAATGCATGTAAATACTAAATATTTACACTTATGGTAAATTTAAGCTTTTCACTTTGTAAATACAGTTACAATAATATTCATTTGTCTTGACATTCATCAGAACAATATAATAAATTTTTTGTTAAATAAAACTAATTTTTGATTTATTGGTTGTTGTTGTGTGGCTGTATAGTTAGTGTTTTCAGTGTTTGTTTACATGAGGGGAGATATGTAATAACAGCACAGGAAGCGTTGTAAACTCAGAAGACAAGCCTTGAATCCATTGAGATCCTTACTGCGATCTAACAACTGATGCTATATCACTTTTCCAGAATAATAAATTACATTGAAACCGCATAAATTACATTACAGTGAAGCACACGAAGGGATTTAACACATGACAAGATGTAAACAACAACTGTCAAAAATTACTGTACAGCCATCCTGCTCACCCCAGAAAAATCGGGGATTTTTATGAGGGGAATGGGATGGCTGTACATGTGGTACAGTGTAAGGTACAGTGGCTCTTAAATTGTGAGATCCGTTGTTACCACTGGCTTGTCCCCAGTCGTCTCTCCGTCTCTGAGGGAGCAGGAGTTGACTGGTGTAAACCAATGAAGCAAGGGATGATAGGAAGGAAAAAAGGAAATGATAGCAGAACTTGAAATGCTGTGTCCTAACAGTAGATATTTAATGATTTATACAGGTTTCTACTTGCATAAACCTTGCGGCTATAGAAGATCAAAAACACCCATGTCATGCCACCTAATTTCATTGTCACGTACCTAATTCGTGATTGGCAAAAACATCACCTCAAAAGGGAAATGTATTTGTTTTCTTTTTTGATTCGCTTATACTGATGCATGTACTTTATCATGCAAAATAGTCGTAGTCCCAAAGAAGCCTTTGATTTTTTTCTCAGTTTTGAGACAACTGTAAACTTCTGTCATGGACCTGCTATCTAGCTAAGATAAAAATCACAATGTTTGCCTGGTTTGCCCATTTTTGGGAGTATCACAGAGATCATAAAATTTTTTAGAGTTAAAATGGTTTTGGGGGACGCTGCGACGTTTGTATGGATTTTGAACCATGTTTGAAGGTCCATATCATCTTAAAAGCCTCAAACTTGGTCAGGTGACCAATCAATTCAATCAATGTTCAATCAAACTCGTTTGAAACTCGCCCCAGTTCCCTGCGCAACTTCGGAAACCCCATCATTGTTTGGGGAAAGGCTCGCTTCATTTTCACGGCAAAAAGCAATGTTCTACGTTTAGATTGTATTAATATTCATAAAAAATGATGAAAAAAAAAACTAAAATATTTGAGGTGGCGGGGCGTAGAGCCCTTTCCAATTTTAATCCTCCCCATATGTTGGTTTTCAAATGGAGAAGCCAAAAATACTCTTTGGTCGCGTCACACGTTCATAGGTGAGGCGCACGTAAGCGCGCGGAAATACTCGCGCTCAAAATCAGTAAACCGGCTTCTTCTCCTAGCCTGTGAACAGGCTCTCCGGTCGGCTCGCTTCGCGTGCCAATTGCTTTTCACCTTTCCCCACTAGCGAGCCTGTTCGCAAGCTACTTTTCGGTGCAATACTTAATTTTGTACATTTACGTTTGGACCGAAAATATTCAAGTTGCAATGTTTATTATTACAATCCAACTTAGTTTTGTTTAGTTTGGACCTGAAACCAAGTGCATTGTTTGCCTCTTCCCCGCTCGTTCTCTCGCTTCTTTGCCAAGATTTAAAACCTTTGATACCTTTCTTTGCTAGCCTGTATTTTTCAAAAGTAGAACAGTGCCCTAATGCTATGGTTTGAAAAAACTGTTGCGTGAACAATGGTGAATGGTGACCGATGAAAATAATCATTAGAACATTTGACCGTGACACGCACGCGAGTCACGTAACATAGAACTTGCCTTCACTCGGAAAGCAAATTAGAAATTGTTGAAAGTGTACGTATACTCTGTTGGTCATTGCTTTATTACATGTGGTGGCTCCTAAAGGAGCCGTTTTTGTGTAGTGAATGATCGAATCACTCTTTACTTCTTCGCGGGCTTCTTTGCGGGTTTTTTCGCCGCGGGTTTCTTCGCTGCTTTCTTGGCGGGCTTTTTGGCTGCGGGTTTCTTCGCCGCTGGCTTCTTAGCTGCAGGCTTCTTCGCTGCTGGTTTTTTAGCTGCAGGTTTCTTTGCTGCTGGCTTTTTGGCCGCGGGTTTCTTTGCAGCCTTCTTCGCCGCTGGTTTCTTCGCTGCCTTTTTGGCGGCGGGCTTCTTTGGTTTGGCGGCAGGTTTCTTTGCAGCGGGCTTCTTCTTTGGTTTCTCCTTCTTTTCCTCCTTGGCAAGCTTGAACGATCCTGAAGCGCCGGTTCCTTTGGTGTGCAAAAGTTTTCCATTGGCGACACCTCTCTTCAAAGCCATCTTCAAGTGAGCGCCGACCTCACCAACCTTGTAGTTGGCTTTGATGTATTTCTCGATGGCTTGGCGGGAAGAACCGCCTCGCTCTTTCAACGCTGCAATCGCTGCCTTGATCATGTCGATATAAGGTGGATGATCGGCTGGCTTTTTAGCCGCTGCCGGCTTCTTTTTAGCTGGGGACTTTGCTGCTTCGGACATGTTGCAGTCTTAGAACGCAGAATCTTACTATCACCGAGGAACTGAAGACTCGAAATGCTCATTCGAACCAGTAATTTGGAGTTTATGCGAGCAATGCGGACCACCGAGGAAACAAGACCTCAAAATGGCGTCGTCAAATTCTGTGCTAGTTTACCCGCCACATTCTCCAATTAAAATGCTATACTGATATGATAAATTTAATATGAACATTATAGTTTGTACTTGGGATCTGCCTTAAATTAAAAATGTAAAAAGTACTGGAATAAACACCGGCAACGTATAACATTTTTAGCTTAAAGGTTCATCAAGCGGCAATATTCAAAACAAAATTTCATCTTTACAGCCAAATAACTTTTGTTCAAATCGCTGTTATTTAAAATTTCGTAAATGCTACGATAGAAAAACTACTAATCTTCACATCTGTTTGGTAAAATCAGAGCTTCTGTTTATTTCCAGTCGCTAAATGTCTTACAAGTTTGGACAACAAAGACAAGCTCCTTCGGTCCGCCATTTGTACATCACTGTCTGAACTCCGAGATATACACCGTACATATTGCGTTTCTCGGTTAAAAGTTCTAATTATAAGAGGTATTGATGTATTTAAGGGATAACAAGGAGCTGAAAATGACAATTTTATACTAAGCTTTGTGACAAACTGTATGCCATACAGATTTCCAACGTGTACTTTATTATCCAATGTCCATCGTTCAGATCCCGTGAAATTTTGAACAACCAGAATCACGAGTGCAAACTAACTTTATCTTAATTTGCCTTAACTAGTTGGTTATAAAAAACTAAAATGTACCAGTATGCTGAAACGGATCTGTAACGATCCAAGATCTTGTTAATGGTCCACTATAGTAATATATCGCGAATGGCATAATTATATAATTTTCGATAATTTGGATATATATGCTGTTATTTTCGAGCACGCGAGCACAGCGTGTTTCTTTGCGAACACACCAGCATTGACAGAAGTTAGCCTTGCAAGCAACGAGCACCTTTCAAAAAGCTACCTCCACTAAAAACCGAGCGTGTGATCACTTGCTAAAATATGCGAGCACAAGCATTTCGAGCACCTACTAAAATTTTGCGAGCATTTCGAGCAGAAGCATGGTTTTGAGGCCGTTGTAAAAATTTTTAGGGACCATTTATGACCGGTTCGATTGATTGCGATTTCTTTATCAATACCACTTTCTGCACTATGCACAATCATGCAATGATGCTATATCAAGACAGTAATTTATGTAGATACAGGAAATGAAAGAGTAAAAGGCACATTCTCGATCGATTGATACCGCGCAGTGCATTGTGTATTCAGTTTGACTGCGCGCCAAAACCACGCGCGTAATTCTCATTTGATACAGCAAAACATTTTATGCTGATCCGTTTGAGAAATTTGTGATATAATTATGTGTAGAACAAAATGAACCTCTGATCTGAAGCAATACTGTAATAGCTTCTGTACCAAGACTAATTTCCACTATACTACATCGTGTTGTTTATAAGATTTATTTTAATGACCAGTCAGTTCATGCATTCAGTCGCTCACCCGACATTTTTTATATATTAGTATATAGAAGTAATATTAGTAATATTTATGTTAGTTTACTACACGACCCCACTAAAATATATAGTAACTTAAAATGTGATGTTGTTTAAATAAAGGATGAGACCGATTAATAAGATTAACGAACCCCCACCCCCCCCCCCCCCCCCCCCTTATGGGATACAAAAGAAAGCTAAGGTGACGAACATGGCGCGATTTGTACAAGAGCGAACATTGATCTTGCTGATTTCTGCAGCTTTCTGAGGTAACTGTTGTATTTCGTTGTTTTTTCCATTTGGTGGACACCAGAAACAAAATGCAACTTCAGAAGTTTGTTATAACTGAAAAACTTTTAGGCGGGGAAGGGTACGTAATTCCGTTGGTTTGAAGGCGCAAAATATTTCCATAAATGGACTCTCTACCACACCAAGAATAAGGTCAATGTAATTTCAACGTTTTTCTGGTGAACTTGCAGGGGGGTTTATAACATTGAAACGAAAATTAATTTTGCTTCAGACCTGAGCTACAAAACAAAAGCATTGCCGAAATCGAGCCTAATACCTCAATGGTACGAATCTTCATTGGTATTTGTCCTTTCTGGCCTTAATCTGAATTGCTAGTATTTGGGGCAAAAATACTCTCTAACAGATCAATTGATCATTGCTTTTATTAATGTGGTGGCTCCTAAAGGAGCCGTTTGTTTTGTGAGGGATGTAATCCACTTTATGCTCGCTCTCCGCGGATTCGGCGGGCCAGCTGAATGTCTTTGGGCATGATGGTGACACGCTTGGCGTGGATGGCGCACAAGTTGGTGTCTTCAAAAAGACCAACAAGGTAAGCCTCGCTAGCCTCTTGAAGAGCCATCACAGCGGAGCTCTGGAAACGCAGATCGGTCTTGAAGTCTTGAGCGATTTCTCGCACAAGACGCTGGAAGGGCAGCTTGCGGATCAGCAACTCGGTGGATTTCTGGTAACGACGGATTTCACGAAGAGCGACTGTACCAGGCCTGTAACGATGAGGTTTCTTGACTCCACCGGTGGCAGGAGCACTCTTACGAGCTGCCTTTGTGGCAAGCTGTTTGCGGGGAGCTTTTCCACCAGTTGATTTACGTGCAGTTTGCTTCGTACGCGCCATCCTTGTTAAACGACAAAGTTTAATATCGATTAAAGCAAGGAAACTGTTTTGAAATGGATTTATACCTGGCGGGCTTGTTTCTGATTGGTTTAAAACTAAGGGATTTGATTGGCTCAGCATGAAAACTGTAAATAATTTCATGGATGTGTGGTTATATTTCGATCCTGTGAAACACTGAAGCTTTTTCAGGCATTGAGAAATTACTTTGCTACAATTGAATCACTTCAAGGGGTAGAAAGGTGAACAAAAGAGTTCGTTAAGACACTATATAGAATTTTTTGAGTGGTAGGGACTCGTTTTCCTTTGCAGAATGCGTAAGCACGTGGCGTGTGAATAAAGATAACATCCCATTATTAGCGGTATGAACATGACCTTTGTTCCTGCTGTGTGCAATCGACCAATAGGAACATATCTGACAGCGTGTTTTCTGAGAGGTAATCTTTGCCCGTATAAAAAGGGATAAACCGCACACTCGATAGTTATATCTCAGTTGCACAAGTAGCTATCAACATGTCTGGTCGCGGTAAAGGAGGCAAAGGTCTAGGAAAAGGGGGCGCCAAGCGTCACCGAAAGATCCTTCGTGATAACATCCAAGGCATCACCAAGCCAGCCATCCGTCGTCTTGCTCGCCGTGGCGGTGTCAAGCGAATCTCTGGCCTGATCTACGAAGAGACCCGTGGTGTTCTCAAAGTTTTCCTTGAGAACGTGATCCGTGATGCTGTGACGTACACCGAGCACGCCAAGAGAAAGACTGTGACAGCCATGGATGTGGTGTATGCTCTGAAACGACAAGGCCGTACTCTGTACGGATTTGGCGGTTAGACTGCAGTACGTCAGTTCAAACAAACGGCTCCTTTAGGAGCCACCAAAACTCTCAAAAGTCATGACCAATAAAGTCAGTTTCTCCTCTTCCTGCATCCTTACAAAATCGACAATGTTAACTGTCTATCTGTTTCCTCAACCCCCACGGGATTAAATATTTAACTACAAAACTAGGCGCCCTCCATCTACTTTTGAAGATTTTATTCCAAATGCCAGAACAATAATTAGGACTTGCGCATTGTGTTTGCCTCTGGCTAGCTCCCCGACGTACTACCGTTATTTTTGACGAAGTTCGGTTTTGGCGCATTCGAATTCATGCAATAACTTTCAGATTTGCGCGCGCGATTCAAATGTTCGCATACTTTTAAAATTTGCATTTCAATGCAACAAACCGACTGTATGTTGTTTCATATTTCAATGATCTAATACTTTTTGGCGGGCTTTATAATTGGAAATGCAAAGCTATATTTATTGTCCGTTATGACATACAGCTTTTCCGCGTTGAAGGGCGACTGCGTGGGAGACTCATTGCAGTGTTATTTGCAGTTTTGGTGGGCTATAACTGAAATAAAAGCCTGTACTGAAATGAAAGAAAAAGAGTTCAGTTTGCACGATTTGTAAGAATGATCCCGAAAATTGTCAAAATATATCTGATAGCGACGGACAGAACTGTTGGTCAAGACTTTAATAATAGTTGGTGGCTCCTAAAGGAGCCGTTTTTGTTTGTTAATCAAAGCTTATTTAAGCTTTTGCTTTCTTTTCGGTCTTCTTGGGCAGAAGAACGGCCTGGATGTTGGGAAGAACACCTCCCTGCGCGATGGTGACACCAGCGAGCAGTTTGTTCAACTCCTCATCATTGCGGACAGCCAACTGAAGGTGACGGGGGATGATTCTGGTCTTCTTGTTGTCACGAGCAGCGTTGCCCGCCAACTCGAGAATCTCGGCGCTCAAATACTCGAGCACGGCAGCCAAGTACACTGGAGCACCAGCGCCGACACGCTCAGCATAGTTGCCTTTGCGCAGAAGACGATGGATACGACCAACTGGGAACTGAAGCCCTGCTCGGGATGAGCGGCTCTTGGACTTGGTGCCCTTTGCTTTTCCTTTACCGCGACCAGACATGTTCGATAATCAAAGAAATCAAACTGGAAGATTGCTAAAAATCTAGCAGCCTAAATTATTTATAGTTACTTATTATGCAAGAAGGATCGAAACGCACCAATAGAAACTTCGAATGGTTGAATAGATATACGATTTCAAAAGGACATTTGTTTCTGGTTTGTTTTCAAAAGAAATGACATACAAAGAAAATTGATCTCGAGGGTCAGTTGAGCACCATAACCAATCAGTGATCGAGAATTTTGATCCGCATGATAATTGATCTTTTCCTTATTTTAGCATAAATACAAAACGAATCGAGTTGTTAGGCATTCAAATCCATTCTGATCTACAGACATGGCACCCAAAGTAGCAGGAAAGAAAGGCGAGAAGAAAGCTGGAAAGGCTAAGGCCGCGGCTGATGGAAAGAAGAAGAGGAGGGGAAAGAGAAAGGAAAGCTATGCTATCTACATCTACAAGGTGTTGAAGCAAGTTCACCCTGACACGGGTATCTCCAGCAAAGCCATGGGCATCATGAACTCGTTCGTTAACGACATCTTCGAGCGCATCGCCACCGAAGCGTCCCGCCTTGCTCACTACAACAAGAAATCAACCATCAGCTCCCGCGAGATCCAGACCGCCATTAGGCTGCTTCTGCCCGGTGAACTGGCCAAACACGCCGTAAGTGAAGGAACGAAGGCTGTGACCAAGTACACCAGCAGCAAGTAAACTCACTTTGTGGGTTTCCCGCCAAAACCAACGGCTCCTTTAGGAGCCACCAAATGTTATAAAAAGCAATGACCAGCAGTATCTTAGTCTGCGTTTAACTTTTTAACTATGTTTATCGCAATGCACACTTTTTACGCGTTTAAAAATTTCTTAGGTGACTGTTAAACGGTAGTTTTGGGAATCACGCAATGAAAACTGCGCGTCGCACCGCGCACGCGAAAAAACGTGTCGGACTACCTATATATAACCCCGAAATTATTTTCTTTTTTCGCGCGGCTCAACCAATAGTCTATGAAGTAGTGACGTATTTTTGCTCCAGTGTTGAAGTGATTCTATGTTGGATTGAACGTCGACGGAAGTGCCAAACGCGAAACAAAATCTCCGTAACAAGCAAAAACCCACCTGAGTACTATTCAGGCTAACCGAGGTCCTAACCGGAGTGTACCTTGCACTCAGGTTAGTCTAAAAAGCACTCCGGTAAGCCTGAATATATGCCCGGGTTAGCCTTGAAAGGCCCAGGTTAGCCTTGTGGGTTTTCCTTGTTTCGGTGATTTTGTTTCGCGTTCGGTGTTCGGCAAATTATTCCTGCCGATTTTAATACGAGCGCTAACTTTTGGGCCCATCATCATTATGTTCTTTTCCCTACAAGGGAAATAGGGCCTTACGTTTGGGTCCCCCTCACCTCAAAATTCATCCCTACGGGCCTGACAAGTGTATTAATTACACAATTTTTCACTACATACCTGTAAACTGCTACTTACTTTTTATGTCACAAAAATGGAAAGTAACGTTAAAGTACAAGCTATGTATTAAATAAATCAAAGCAGCACTGTTTTTTAATTAATTCCATAGCAAGTTGTGCATGAAGCAGATTTTATCAAAAAAAATTCGTGCATAGCGTTGCAGTCAAAAAATTCTTGCATAGGCAATGGGCCAAAAAAAATTGTTGCAAACCAAAAATCCCCCGCCTCCCCCATCACTTTTCTAATGGTCCGTCCCTAGCCCTAAAAGCCCTGGGATCGAGGTTGGTACAACGATCATGCTTTGATCATTCTTTGAGTCCAGTGGCTCACAGCCACGTTGATTCAGATTCGAAACTGGTTTGACTAGGCCTTTAGCATGCTTGTCAACTAGAAGAAATCTTGAAAATAGTGGTTTTGCCGAACCTAAACCGGAGATGACTAAACGGTGACAGGACCGTGTTTTTTATTAAAAACTGTGCATATTATATATGGGTTATGGTAGAAATACAAAGAATATCATGAAATTTACTATGTCCAAACTTGAGGCCCTTAGTGTTTGAGAGGAAAGTTCAATTTTATAAAGGTTTCCATGTTTCACAGTTTTTAAAACAAAAAAGGTTACTGAAGATCGAGAAGAAGACCTTGCTATCCAGGGGCATGTAGCATTAAATATCCGGCCGCAACCACTCCCCCTTCCCGCACAACAGAAAAAAAACATCCTTTATTTATACATGATATAGGTTAAAGCAACAGATTTTCTTGAGAGGTCGTGCTTTTAGCTAACTAACTACTTATGTACACAGGAACTAGAAAGAAACTATCTTCTGGAAACCAGATGGGAATGGGGGAGAGCCAGAGCTTGAGAAGGACCGCCGAAAAAGAGCTGGCATCATTTCACCTTCACCCAAAAGGTGGCACTGCTGGATCAGAATACGCGGGAATACGGTACTGTGAAAGCCATATGCGTCAGTCTGGCGCTCAAAGGACAAATGACCTCCCCCACTCCTCCAGAAGTCAATGAAACATGTTTCAGTAAAATTCGGTTGGTGGTTGGGGCCTGGGCACAGTTGCTTGAGACAATTTGGTGTGGCATACACAAAGCAATGGTTGATTTCGATGTAAAAAGAAAAAAAATATCAACCATAACAGACTCGAATTATGTAATTTTTATCGAGTTAAATGTTTCCTTATCGAAAAGTATTCAGTTAACAGAAAAGAAGATTTTACAAAGATGTCAAGTAGGAAAAGAAAACAGAAACCACCGGAAAAATTCAGCGAGGAAAAGCGAACAAACATGACCTGGAATATGTTTGACCAACATGTGCAGGCGATGGGAGCCGGTGATCTATCAGTGGCCACAACTTGCATTTACTCTCCTTCGGCCAGTGACACTAACCACTCTCCAAGAGGCTCAAATTCAAGGAAAAGGAATAAGAAACAGGCTGCGGATCGTAGCAAAAGCATAGAGTTAAATCTGGAGAACACATATTCTCCAAGCTGCGTTTGTCAACTTGGTCTGTTCAATGTCAGCTTGTGTACCAGCAAAACACAAGAGGATGAAATAAGAACAACGGTCAATGGAACAAGTGGATCTTCCCTTACTGACGAACTGTGGATTTCTGATTGCTGTTCTCGTGTTATTGTAAGGTTATCGTTTGAGCCCCAATGTGCATCAGAGAGCATGGACTTGAATGGTTTAAGCAATGGCTGTTTGAGGCAGGTCTCATTTAGGGCTGCAGTTCCTTCTGTATCAAAGGATAAATTAGAGGCATTAGTTTATCTGCAAAACAAAGGAGTTGTATCCCTGGTGTTGAAGCCAGAGCAGCATGTTTTAAAAGACTGCTGGGAAGTTGTGGTGTGTTTGAACGAGAGTGGCTTAACTAAACTGCCTTTTGCTAGCATTGATGTGACTCACAGGAAAACAGACAAGATGATTAAAGTGCTAATGGAATGGTTTAAAAACTTTCCCGTGAAGAGTGATATGGTCTCACAGGAGTGTTATAATCCGGTAGTAGATAAAAGTTTTGATGAACTGTATGATGCAATAAAGTGTGTTCGAGAGAGGGCTTGGTCTTCTGAATCAGAAATACAAACAGTTACTACATTGCAGCAAAACTCTTCACTTTCTGATCCTCAACCTTACCATGCATGCAGCACAAACAATGATGTTAGGTGCAGTGATTGTGCAGAGCTCAACAGACCACATGTTGTAAATAATGTGCAGCATCCTCTTCTCAAACCAATATTAAGAGGATATCAAAGGAGAGCAGTGGAGTGGATGCTGAGAAGAGAACAAGACTGTCAAAGGACATCTCACACAAAGCAACTTGACGGTATGTTGGCTAAAAGAGTTTTCTCTACCTCCTGTAAGTACTATTTGAATGTTCCTAGGTCTTGAAAAGTTATGAATAAACTTCAGAGCTGCAATTATTCAGCTCTTGAGAAGATAATAGAGACCTGGAGTATCAGGCCTTTTGGAGGGAACAGAATGGCATGCTATGATCATAAAAGAATCAGTAGAATGAAATAACTGGGGGTATGTCTATCCCCCACCCCCCACCCCCACTGTTTCTTCACGGGATAGGGTGCTAGTCTATATCACAGGTTGTCATGAGCTGTGCATACATAATTTTCTAAACAAAACTAAAGAGGTTTGGTGGAATTTTTCAAGAATTTGATGTGCATTTGCCAAATTCATTATGGTGTTGAGAATTGGTGGTGATCACAGGGAGAAAATCAGACAATAATTCTGGCTGAAAGTGGATATTTATTGATGTAAAAGGAGCCAAGAAGGAGTGGAAGAGATTCCACTGAAGCATTTACCTGGAAAGAAATATTTCAACATGCAAAGGCATGCATATGCAGCTCATGACACCATCCCTTTAAATTCACCAGTACCCGTTTATACTCCTGGGTGGAAAGGGGCACTATTGGTCAGGAGTGAAGTGTCTTTCCCAAGAACAAAATACAGGATGGGGCTTGAACGTGGGATGGCTTGACGACTGAAATGTACAAATGTCATTAAATTGATTGTAATTCATGTCCTTACAGCTGATGCTATTCACCCATTATGGCGAGAAGTCCATAGTTTGGATGGAAAGTTGATATACTTTAATCCACACACTGGAAGGTATTAACAGTTTCTTTTATCAATATATTCTAGCACAGCAGTGCAATATACCATGCAATCGTATCTACACCGTATAACAAAATTCTCAATTTTGATTGGTTCTGTGCATGCCAATTTGTTGTGTGATTGACATGTGATCATGTGGGTGTCCGATTACAGCTTCTTGTAATTGGATACTGTAACTAGACACCTACACCACTTGCACATCAATCATGTGCACTTTAATGGGTTTCTTCTCGCTGTTTTCCTACTGTTGTTAAACCAATTGATTGGAGAATATCTTAGACTTTTTTCACATAAAACTATTTGTCAAAGACTCCCTAACATCGAATTTTGTTATTGGTACAGTTAATTAGTAACTGGATCTCACTTCCTACAATTCAGAGAGTAATTGTGCTCATAATTTCCAGTTTGAAATAACTTGCACGATTACTCCCTGAATTCTACTTACTAACAGATGAACTATAAATTTACCATGTTATAAGACAGCCAATCAGCCTATAAGAGTGCATGTCGCATTACCACAATTATTTTTATAACACATGACCATGACCATGTTTGATAGATTTATTTTAATTCTAAATTGTAGGCTCACAAAAGAAAGATTTTGCTTGCCGTTGCTACCTCTTGGAGGAATCTTAGCAGATGAAATGGGACTCGGAAAGACAGTGGAGGTCATTGCATGTATTTTATGTCATCGTAAACCTCTGCAAGATCACAAGTCACTGAATGACACTATGATAGCCATCCAGAACTTGCATAATAGACAAACCATCACAGCAGCACCACTTATCCAGGATTCTTTAAAATTGAAATCTACAGGATGTGTCATTTCCAATCACGAGAAAAGTATTAGTGATGCAAACAAACAAGATCATGACTGTGGTAAAATTGATAGCTGCTCAACACATGTCAGTTCCAGCAAAGTTTCACCTTGTTCCCAAACTGTTTTGATGTTATGTAATGGCAGTAGTGATGACAAGGATGTAGAAACAGTCACTGAAGAAAGTGCTAACTCAGCTTGCATCTCTGCTCACAGTACAACACCATATAATGAGTCAAACAAGCTTGGTGCTGTTCAAAGTGATCAAGATATTACCATTACTAGTTCAGAGATTGCTACGTCAGTTGAAGAAAGAACTGCTGCTATTAAATGCCAATGTATCTGTGGAATAAATGTTGCCTGCTGTGACGACAAACTGTTGCAGTGCTGCGGGTGTCAAGCAGTGTTCCATGCTGAGTGTCTTAATTATGACTGTCTGCATGAGTTTTTGTGTCCACATTGTGCAGTAAGCCGGGTAAGGGCACAGTATTTAATAATCATTTAAAATCCTTTTTAGAAGGTTAAGTTATTACCACTTCCCACTTTTGTATTTCTACTCCCCCTGGATGGGATGCTAGTCCGTTGCAGAGATATTTCGACTGTCCATTACATTGCTGGTACTCATTATTTTTATACTCCTGGGTGGAAAGAGGCACTGCAAGAGTAAAGTGTCTTGACCAAGCATACAACACAATGGCTCTGGTCAGGGTTCGAAGCTGTACTGCTAATTATGATGTCAAGCCCACTTACCATCAGGCCACCACAACTCCCATATCTTGTGAGGCTGGTTAATGTAAATTTTGATATGAATTTGTCTAGATGACTATAACATTATTTTTTTAAACTTGATTGCAGCCAGCCATTCCATCACGAGCAACTCTGATTATCTCTCCTGCTCCTATTGCCCAGCAGTGGGTGGATGAGATCTCCAGGCACACAGAACCCTCAACTCTGAAACTACTGGTAAAATAGTGGAGTTTGTTCTGAATGCTAAATTCACATTTTAAATGTATACCGTTTAATTACCAGTGAAGGCAAAGACTCTTCACTAAGGGTTGAGAAAGGTACTTTGTGAGTAAAGTCTCTTGCTGAAGAACACAATGCAATTACCGACTAGCCAGTACTTGAGCTGGACTGTTTAATCTAGAGAATGGTGCACTAACACCATGATAGGTCACTGTGCCACTCACATACTGCCAACAGATGCTGAATAAGACTTGCTATATTGGTACTGTATATGTAAACATCTTTTTTGGTCATCTTAAGGTCATTTCCCAGTATTGCATTGCGCATCCCTACTGCACATAATTTCATGTGTGATTATCGTGTGAGCATTAAAAAATGGCAGCTTTTACTTTATGGCTGGATCTTGCCAGAGATGTAAATCGTCATTTTGTCAAAAACAAGTATAGTGACCTATAACTTAATATTAATAACTTAGTTATAACTTGCTTTCTGTAAAATAAATTTGTGCCAATTCTCAGTGTTGAGTAAGAAACAATAATTGTCAGAAACATGAATTTACCAGGCAATCATGACTATAGTCATAGTGATGTTATAAGGATTTATTGGGTATTAACAAGCAAGGTACTGTTGCTCCTGGTTGAGCCCGTACCCTCTATTTTTATTTCAGAATTTAAGTTCCCATAACGTAAACAGATAAGACAAAAATCTCAGTGCAGGTTTTATTTAAATGTTATTAATGACCTTAATTTTAATTAATTGTATCATTCTCTCAAATCTAATGTGAGAATCTGACACATCTACAGCCATGTAATTACTAACAGTAATATTTATACACAAGTCACTCTGTCCAGTAATCTTCCTGGCCTTCACTTCTTTTTGTATTTCTTCAGGTATATGAAGGTGTGGCAAAGATGGGATTTATTCCCCCTGAAGTCCTCGCAGATCATGACGTAATTTTGACAACTTATTCTACACTGAGATCAGATTTCTATCATTTAGGATCAAAGCAAGGTCTGTGAAAAATCAGAGTAATCACATCAATTCATAAACTGTGCTGTTAGTTAGATGTTTTTGTGATTCCATGGTTGGTGTGCCAAGTTATTTTTTGAGGAAGTGTACACAAATTAAGTATATCTTCAGCGGGGTACCCAGGGCCATTCTACCTGCTATTTTACTGTCTAGATTGGACACAAAATCTGCATTAGAACATCCTTTAGTAACAATTTATTAATATATTATGAATGTGAAAAAATGTCAAAGATGATTGATTGTAGAAGCTGGTCTGAATTGGTACTTGATGAATGTGGTGCATTTGGTTTCCAGGAAATGGTGGGCGGTCATTGCGATATGACAAGCGGTACATAGCATTACCAAGCCCGCTGACAGGTGTCATGTTTTGGCGAATTTGTCTTGATGAGGCACAAATGGTGGAGAGCACAACAGCCAAGGTAAGCTTGGTTATTACTGCCTGTTAGCATTTTCAAAATCTGTTCGATAAATGTATAATAAATACTTTCAGTCACTGTCAGTGGTAGCTTTGTGTAGAACACGTGATGGATTGGTTGTTGACAATGTTTTGCATTGTACAGGCAGCAGAAGTGGCTCTTCATTTGAACAGCATACACAGATGGTGCGTGACAGGGACCCCGATACAGAAGGGACTGGAAGGTAATGTCGCGTGGTTACTCTGCCTCACGCTGGTCATTGTCAGCTGCATTGTATCACAAATTATTATTATTATAAATTTACTTTTTCATTAACCAAGTATGAGGGTTGTACTGGTAGAATATCACATATATAATATATTGTGCTTTCACTTTGTTCAGATATTTATGGTCTGCTGTTGTTTCTTGGCGTTGATCCATATTGCCATCAAAAATGGTGGAAGACCTTACTGTATGAGCCATACAGGAATGGACAAAGGCAGCCGTTGTATGACATTCTGGCCAAGATCATGTGGAGAAGTGCAAAGAAAGATGTTATCCATGAGGTACATTTCTTTTATCAATATTTTCAGAAATTATTGATAAAAAAATGTGTTGTTCCATTTAATGCCTATAACTTCCTCGTGGAAGGTTTTTGGTTTGAACTCCCCCCCCCCCCCCCCACACACACACAAAGGGTAGATCCCCACCCCCTCAGATTTTCCATTGTCCTTCCATAGGGTGGTTATGGATATTTTTGGAACTGCACACTCTAATAAAAGGGTAACAATCTTTCGAAAGGTGTTTTATTTTACAGTTTTACACTGTGCTCAACTATTGTTGTAGATTCAGCTGCCAGATCAGGATGAGAAAGTGAAGTGGTTGACATTTTCTCCTGTTGAGCAGCATTTTTATCGTCGTCAGCATGAAGAGTGTGCAGGCACTGCTATGAAGGTATTTAATAAATTTCATTTTGTAATATTCAAGAAGTGAGATAAATTCACATCCAATCTAAATTTTAAGCAATTTGGAATTCTGGGGATAAAGTCATGGTAAATAATAATGAATAATTTTTAATTTTTTCCTCGTTTAATTTATTCTTAGATGTTGAGTAGCTGGGAGAAGTCAGACACAATGTTAAGTGCCATAGACAGACTCACAGTCCATCAGGTAAAGCTTGCCTCAAATTACATGATTATGCCATTATGCTGATAAAGAAATGTTGTTATATTCCTGCTGTCATTATGTTGTGTTTTTTACACTGGTGACATATATAGAACATCAGCATACACAAAATGTTTGCATGACTTTGCCATTATGGTGTGAACCAGCCCAAACTCAATTTAAGTTTCAGCAGTGATTTTTGTTTTCCCTCCTTTCAATTTACCCATATTTTATTTCATCATAGTTGCTGAACCCCTTGTTACGGCTGCGTCAAGCTTGTTGTCACCCTCAGGCTGTGAGAGGAGGCTTTCTATCATTGCAGAAGAGGTACATATTCCCAATATCTAACTATAAATTTTCTCCTTTCTGATTGCCCTTCACATATTTTAATGTTATTTCTAAGAATATGATGAGAATACATCAAGACACTATCCTCTATGTGATGATTTGCTTTTAAATATTAAATATTTAATATAATAAATTGAGTGTTAATGATTTTAACATATAGGAGTCCATAACCATGCATTATACCTTCTGAACATATTATAAACTAATAAATAAGGCTGATATAAAAGTTTGCAAGTTATTTGAGTAATCAGATGTGTTTTAAATATAATTTATTGCAGCACTCTCACTATGGACAAGCTACTGGAGAGTTTGATATCCAAAGCTAAGTTGGAATGTGAAGAAGCTCATCGACAACTGCTGTTTGCTTTCAATGGTTTGTTCTTAACCGCTCTTTAGTAAGGTGTTATCACAAACATTAGTAGAGAATGTTTCAGGCTTTAAGTTTCTCTATTTTTAATTTCTGCAGGCGTGGATGCATACATATTTGCATGGTTTTGATGAAAATGACAATACTTAGGCCCCATTTACATGGAAAGAGCTAGGATGATCCTAGCACCAGGATCATCCTCCTTCCATGTACAATAGGATGATCCTAGTGCTAGGATCATCCTTTTTCCATGTAAATGGGGCCTAACAGACTTCAGGTGAATGTAAAAATAATATTGGAAAATGTTTTCTTTTTCAGGTCTTGCTGGTGTTCATATTTTAAAGGAAGAGGTTAGTTAAGTCTCATAATTTGATTTTATACATTAAAGTGTATATGACATGAAAAATATTTTCTGCTTATTTGAAAGGCCTTTCGAAATACAGAAGAATGGCGTCTTTCTTTTCGAAATATCTTTTTTCGTTCCAGAGATATTGACATTTTTGTATTATGCAAATTAGATAAGTGATGACGTCATAAGATTTGCAACTAAAAATGGTAAAATACTGAATAAAAAATATCTCTTGAAATGTTGAAGCAGTGTTCTTGAAACTTGGCACCACAAATGTGCATCACAAAAGGAACAAAATGACACCCTTAGGGCTGTTGCCATGACAATAGTTTTACGCTGGTGCTGTCTCAATAAAAACTGAAATTCCTAGTTTTTGTCTTAAACCAAGAACCATCTAGCGCAGCCAATCCAATGATGGGAATTAAGACAATATGGGAACTATGTCTGTTCCAAGGAGGACCCTTTGTCTCACTTTAGAGGTTACAAATGGGGATATTTGGTTTTTTGACAGAGAGAGACTGGAGCTGAAAGAGTTGCTCTGGCAACAATACTTAGGCTGTCATTTTGTTCCTTTTGTGATGCACATTTGTGGTGCCAAGTTTCAAGAACACTGCTTCAATATTTCCAGAGATATTTTTTATTCAGTATTTTACCATTTTTTAGTTGCAAATCTTATGACGTCATCACTTATCCAATTTGCATAATACAAAAATGAAAATATCTCTGAAACGAAAAGAGATATTTCGAAAAGAAAAACGCCATTCTTCTGCATTTCGAAAGGCCTTTCAAATAAGCAGAAAATATTTTTCATGTCATATACACTTTAACAGTAGTAAAAACTCATTTTAAACTAAGAAGATGAATTAAATTTTTTTTATGCATTATTTAATGTTGATTACATGATGTTTGTAGTTTGACGTGCCAGCCCTCTCCTTGCCCTAACCCCCTGAGGGACACTGGCACCCTCAGTGGGTTAGGGTGAAGAGACGGCTGACACTTCACACTATGGCGTTTGATAATTATACACTTTTTGTTTCGTAAGTGGCCAGAAGCTGTTGATATGTACCGAGAGGCAATGAGATCATGGTCAGAACACGAGAACACCTTTAGGACTGATGCGCTGCAAGTAAGTTACAATACTGCATGGATTATTTAATGATTAAATAAATATAAGTAAGTTACAACTTACTTTGATCAATTGATCAACCTTCTATGGCTTACATCGTCAAGCAGGTTCGTTTTAAGACATAAGAAGACAAAAACAAATGTCATTTCTATTTTTTGTGTGTGTTTCCGGCAAAAACAAAAACTAATTGTGGACACTGCACATATATAAACAAATATTACAAAAACACCACATCATGGAAAGAAAAAATGAGATAAAATGTCTGTTATCAAATGCTCAATGTTAACTAACGTTTATTCTACACAGAAATTGCACACGTTGTTTAACTTGTCTGATGTTCTCAGTCGCCGCCACCCAGGCTGTTCAAATACTTTGAGAGATGATCAACTTCAAGATGAAGTGAGGAGATTTGCAATGCATTTTTTATAGTGTGAATTAATTACAATTGTTGTTTGATTTTGTTGTTGTTGTTTATATAACATGTAGATGTTGTGGTTTAAATTTTTCTTTGGTTTAAAATTTCTTAAACCAGTTTGATTTTTATTTTTCATTGTCTCATCTTGATTATCATAATCTGGAACAAAGGGAAATAAAAATCAAACTGGTTTGAAAAATTTTAAACCAAGGAAAAATTTAAACCACAACATAGATAAGGATTGTTTTGGTTGTACATAGGATTGGTCACTGTTTCATTTTATGCAGGTGAAAGAACTAAAGAATCTCTATACAACAAGAGCTAACGTTCAAGTGACCACAGCACAACAAAATCTGGACACTGCACAATCAAGTCTAACTGAGATTAGCCAAAAGGTGCCTTATGAACTCTATCCTAGATATAGATGAAACGTCGACACGACTTGTCCACTCATATCATGTCGACAGTATTGGACAACCCTCAACAGTTGGTCGGAAGTAAAATTGTAACTTACCAGTTGTAATTTATAATTCTATGTTGTAATTAAAAATTTAAATTACGGGCTTAACTGGCGAAATTAAATAGAAAATGAGCTGTGAACAGTTGAGCGCGAATGGAGCGATGTTCAACAGAAAATGCGACAAACTTGCGTCGGATTCAGTTTGGATTTACGAAGAAAACAATCACGTATGATGGATACTCAGCAGATGAACGGGCGAACAGAATTTTACAAAGACTCGGCAGATGTTTGCCTTTAAAAGTATGTAGTCGAATGTTCAGATCAGCTTTCAAAAACAAGTTATTAGAATTCAAAGTTTGGTGACATACTTTTTCTTGGATTGAATTAGCGTTAGGACTCTTATCTTTAAAACGAAAAACAAATACACTCGTACGAGTTGTAGTACGTCCTTATTAACTTACTGTTTGGAAGTTGTAGTATTTACAGTGCGTAATATAATTTGATAGGTTGATTTCCAGTCTCCATGGTGGATTGAAGCTCTCCAGTCTGTAGTGTCAAGAGGAATGGAAGGTGATCTCTGTCACAGAATTAAAGATGAACTGTCATCTACTGACATGGACCTTGGTTCCATTGGAAGGTCTGTAAACCATCTCCCAGAAATGCCGTCTATTTATCAATCTTTTACTGCTTAATGTATACAGGATGTCCATTTTTCTGCGCATGTGTATTCAAATGACTTAATTTTAGTTTAAGATCAAAGAGTGGCTGATGAAAAAATTCTTTGTCCATGTTGTTTTGCAGATTTAAAGACCTGCGTGGACTGCAGTATCTTGTCTCCTCTAAGCTTGACTTGATCGAGGTATGTAGAACTACGCTCTGATACAAGTCAACTCAACTTTCTTTGAGCAAGGAAAGAAAAAAATGTTTTTTTTAGTAATCAGAATTTTCTTCATTTAATGTTTGTTTCTATATTTTGTATTGCAGTCAACTCATAACAACTTGTTGGAAGCGCTAGGTAGGCTTGTTGTGCCGCCATCTTCTCAGATGGTACAGGCGAGTGCGGAGTGTTGCTTGCGGCCAGCTAAAGACAGCCATGCCGAGAGGTACAATAAACTCTTCTTTAAATACAAGTCAGAGGAATAAGTGCCCGCAGTTTTGAGCTATAATTAATATCTTTTCCTCTATCTAGGTGTGCATTTTGCCAAGTGGATGACATTTTCACAGAATATGAATCACGTATATTTGGTCACCAAGGAATGAAGGGAGTCGATGATCAAGAGTAGGAAACCATCTTTTAATTCTCCTAACTCACTTGCATACATTCAATTTAGTTCGAGTTGTGAGAATTTGAAGGTACAAAACGCAAATTGAAATTGTTTATCTTTAATCAAAGTTTGCAGCCTGATGAGTCTCTTGATTGGCATCGCCATGGTAACACTGGAGGCCTACGAGCAGAGTCCGAGGTTGAAAAGGTTCTGAGAGTTGTTCACGGTTTCATCAAAGCCAACAGTACGTTACCAATCACTCGTTTGATTCCTTATATCTGATTACCTTTTTATGGCAAAATTCAAGTTGGCAGGTTGTGACAATTTAAACATCTTAGAAAAACGCCTTGTGCTGAATTGTTTTTGTGGGTAGTAGAATAATTACATTGATCGCTTTGTAAGTGACTTGGAGTTATTATTCAACAGAAACTGCTTCAACTGCACAACTACAGCAAGAAGGCCGCTTGCACTTAAACTTAATTGAAGGACTGAGAAAAGAATTTAAGGTGAGCTGCACTGACTGGATTAATTTAAGTATTTTATTGTCCTAGGGTTGCTTTTAATTTATTGGCAGGAAAACGTCAATGAGCAATTAGCCTGTGAATAGTGTGAAAAGTGAAAATCTCAAGAAACTCTCCTCTTTTCTGCAACATTTCCCTTCTAAAAGCCTATTAAACAATGTTCTTTACTTGTTAAATCCTGTCTCAGTATATTATCGCATACCGGTGTCTTTTTAAACTACTTTGCATAGTTCAAAGCAAGGTTGCTCAAGGTGTAGCTTGAGTTTCAGACGTCTTCCTGCCCGACCGGAGGAAGACGTCAGGTCTGAAATTCAGGCTAGTTAAGGTGAGCATCGGAGAGCGAAAATGATCAAGTCTGTCTGACACCTTTCACTTCATACTTTCACTATCATGCAAAACCAATAATATTTTGTAAAACTATAAAACATAATCTTAAAATGTGTTGCTTTTGCTAAAATGGTAAAGTAGTGCAGCCTTCACTGTAGCTGTTTTGTGTGTTTTTATTTTATAGTTTCTCAGAGCTTTGTGGTTTTCACTTCATGAGCGCATTTCCTGCCTTGATGAGCTGGACATGTGTACGACTCGCCTCAGGCTCCTGCTGCCAGGAGAGCCTCTCTCAGATGACATCCACGTCATTCATCCTCTACAAGTATTTACACATCTGTTAAACAGAACTTTTTGATGTTCGTTTTGTAGTTTTGAAGAAATCAATTTATCTTTTCCCTTTCTTTTAAAGGTGGAACAACAGCGTCTTAAATTCATGTCTGATCGAGTTGTTGCCCAAGCTGAGCTGAGAAAGAAACTTGGCCAGCTTCTTTACCTCAATAACTTGGCAAAGGTAAAGCATCTGGTTAGAAGACGCGACCGCTAATAGCGAAGCGCGCGAGTGACGTCATTACTCAGACAAGACTCAGACAAACAAACCAGAATTGCGGACGATTTTCCTAAAACACATTCTAAAACAGCCGGTGTTCCTATAACACTTTTTTGAAACGAAAACTTCGCCTATATTCCCTCTATTTCTCTCAGAACACGCTGATGTTATCTGAGCCTCGTGGGGGGGGGGGGGGGGGGGGGTATAATCATTTGCATTCTATTTTTAAACCTCCCGCGCTTCGCTATTCACGTCAAGGCTCGAAAATACCTCACGATTTGAAATTACAATAACAACCATTCCTTGATTTTAAGGGCACTTTAAACATGTTGGGTCGTATGAAAATTTTGGGTTCATGTGAGAATATCGCATAAAAACTAACTACAAACAGGTTAGTGTACGGTCCAAATTATAAGCTTGTGAACTTACTGTAATGACATAAAATATAAAACAACTGATACAGATCAGAAGAATTTTTAGTGTCCTCCTCTGCGTCATCTTCAAGCCCGTCTCTTGTCAATAAAATAATACAACTGACGACTGTATATAATTCAAGATGCATACATGTGGCATTGATTTGTTTTATTTTCAGACTCAAACGTGCCATGATGGCAAGAATCCTGAGCCGTGTCCAGTATGTACCAAACAGCTGGGTGTCCAGGTAAGCAACTCAATAAAGATCCTTTTCGTAAGAATCGTTTGCCTATTTATTTTTTGTTTGTTTGTTTAATTTTTCTTTAAATGTTTTCCTGTCTTATATGATTCTTTCAGTGGAGCGTTTTCTCTTGCGGCCATTGTATTTGCTGTCAATGTGCCTGGGTGCTCTTACGACAGGCTGGAATTGGTCCCCGCCAGAGGAACGTACATGTGAAGTGCCCAATGTGCCGGATACCTACACTTGCGCAAGAAATCTCCTATGTAAGCACTGCAAGGAGCCAAGCGAAGGAGGCGGAAGAAAACGTTACAGTCAAGGTACATTTCTTCCTTTCATTCTCAAGATTCACTGGCTTCGATACATTTTTTTAATGTTACTTACTTCTGAGAAACTGGCGACACATCAATAGAAAATACCTTAGTTTTTATTGTCGCTGTTGTCGTGATGTATCATAAGCTGTATGAACAAAATACTGCAATCAGGAAGAATTGTCCATTGGCACAAGATATACGATTTTCACTGCTAACTTTAATTGTATTTTTTTGTTTTTCTGTAGGGCAGCCATTCGACTAAAGTTGAAGCAGTTGTACGTACGTTGTTGTCTATCAAGCTGACAGACAGTACGGCAAAGTGTCTTGTGTTCTCGACAGTGAGTTCATAATATTAAATTTGATTGTATGATGCGCTGGCCGGGGTCGCTGTGTTGTATTCGATTGTATGATGCGCTGGCCGGGGTCGCTGTGTTGTATTCGATTGTATGATGCGCTGGCCGGGGTCGCTGTGTTGTATTCGTGCATGGACAAGATATCCCCATAGTTAGTTGCTTTCACAGTGACTCCCGCCCGCCACCCTGGAGTGTTCATGTGTAGCAGTGGATTGTAAGGGCAACCTGATAAATGTTGGGGGAGGGGTGGGTGGATTAGCATCCCATCCAGGGGAGCAGTAATACTTCTAGTCGCTTCCTAGCACAGAGAGTGAGATTAACAGTCAGGCTATATGCGAGTTATGTACTTGTCTGACTGAGTATGTTTTGATTACCTATAGTGGCAGGAGGTGCTTGGTGTTTTAGGAAAAGCTCTGGATGAGAACGGCGTCAAATATAGACACATTACTGGAAGCCGGCATTTCCAAGTAAGCATTTGACATTTTCTGTTGAGCTGGTATTTAGGGGGGAAACATCGCTTATCATAACCAAACTCGTTAGGCCACAAATAAAACGTATCTAAGTTTGGCCTGTGGAAGTAAACGTCTATCATTGCATGTTCGTTTCAACGCCCCGACAAGGATTTAGACTTTGTACTGATGACCTAGCTGTACAGAGTCTCTGATTGTTCGTTCTTTCGCGCGAAATAACAGCCAATCAGAAGAGAGAAGAGAGGACACGTGACAGTGACATTTAAATACAGTAGCGGAGATCTTTGGGCCTAGAGTAAGTGTCGGTTTTGAACATTATCTACTTTCTGGGTGAGACCGCGGATACAACTGAATGTCCGGTTTGGACAGGTTTCTTCCTGGAAGAAGTGCTCGTTGGGAAGAGGAGGGAATTGAGCCCCCAACCCACTCCTAATTAGTGGAAGGTGTGCCAAAGTAAAGTCTCAATTCTAATTATCTTCCTTCTTTTCAGTCAAACCTGCAGACATTCAAGCAAGATTCTCTGGTCAGTGTACTTCTCCTGCCGCTTCAGACAGGCTCTAACGGCCTGAATATCATTGAAGCAACCCACGTGTTGCTCGTGGAGCCTGCCTTGAACCCCGCCCATGAACTACAGGCTGTGGGGCGTGTCCACCGCATTGGACAAACCAAGTATGTCTAAATTCTCCTTACTGATTACAACACATTTCTTTTATTCTTAGTTGTGTGAATTTATCTGTATACCATTCCCTCCTGATCATTTGAAAGATAATATTAACCTTGTTACATTCAGTTAGGCCCAGTTCAGACGCCAAACTTTTCATGGGCCGAACTTAATTCACATTAAGTCTGCAATAAACTGCATGCATAAAATACATTTTAATAATTTATGCATAAGGTTCGGCTCATGAGAAGCTCGGCGTGTGAATCAAAGCCGGTCAGGCCGGTTCACTGGCGTTATTCCCGGTTAAGCCAGGCGGGAAGAACGGCTGAGCCGTTCCAAATTGAAATTGCTCTTCTCAGTTGATTTAGACGCCCTACATTTCATGTACTTAACTCAAGGTATTAGGTTCGTCTCATGAAAAGTTCGGCTTTTGAACCAGGCCTTACTCATTCACTATTCTTCGAAACAATTTCTTCTTTCACGATTTTAACTTTATTAATTTTGTCTTTTGTTTATGTAATGAAGGGAGGTAAATGCTGATGCATTGTTGATCTTTCCTCAGACCCACTCACGTGTACCGTTTTATCATACGGGGAACTGTTGAGTCCCGGATGTACTCTCTGCTGCAGTCCAAACCAGCTGGTTGTGTTAGGTACCAGGTTCTTTCTTTTTCCCTAGGACGTTTTCCCTACCACAAACACATTCGCGTCCACCATGGTCCCAGTCTTTCCTTTTGTGTACTGTTTGTAATGCGTGGCGTTTTCTTACTCTACAGACCAGGAGCACGTGACAGTGAGAATTCCAGTCTGACGCTAGGTGACCTCGCTTCATTGTTTACTCCGGACGAAGAACACGACGACGAGCAGTGCATGCCGGGATCGTTCGGTTTTCAAGAACAAAGTGAACCATCTCCAGAGTAGCGAGAGCTGAAAAAGAAAAGACAGATACTCCCTTGTCGCCGGATGGGCGATGAACATTTAACGTGAAAATCTACAACACCTGGAAGATTTGATATTTATGTTGTTGCTTTTTTCGCCACAAGCGCTTTTTCTTTCGTAAATAAAAGTGAACTGATGTGGCAAAGGAGCGTGTTTCGACCTGGTTGGGTCTCGTCGGGTTATCTAGGGAGTTTTCACCAATTTTCCACCTCCAGGCTCCAGCGGACAGCGACAAGTCGTTCATTGCATTCTGCATTCACCACTTAAAAAGGCAACTGATTAAGCTGACGTGGACCTGCTATCAAATAAAATATGATCAAAAAATCTACAATAATAATTAATAAACTTACAATATACAAGAATTATAAAATGATGATAAAATAGCGCGTGGCTATTGAAGCAGCTGTCCACGGTTGCATTTTGGCTTTCAGTTTCAGCTCTATCATGCCGTTGTCGCTTTTTAATAAGTCTTCTACGCAGTATCAGCCTTGCGTATTTTATTTGCATAAATAAAACCACATTCCTGACAATTAACATAACTACATGCCGCCCACACCTCACGTTGCGAAAACGGCGCGTATCAACGCAGAGTACGAATTTGGATGGAAGCGCAAACATTACGTTTTAACGTGACGAATATACGCAATAAATTGTGGTTCCCAGAAATGAGAAAGATTTTAGAATAAAAATGTCTTACTTTTTCTTGTGTTGTATTTTATTTCTGTTCCCATGGAGGTCCTTGGACCCCGGTTTGATGATGTTTTAAACAGAAGCTTTATTTTCTTTGTTTTAATCCTTTACTTACAAGTTGAAATGCATAATGTGAAAACGTTTGTCGCGAAGTTTTAACTTCACAGTTCAACGTTTTGCCAGTAAGAGTGCGAGGGAAGACAATTTGAAAAAAAATCACTTGTTCATTATATCTTTCTTGAATTTTTTTTCCTGTACGTTAGGAAAATCGCAGGCTTCGAGCAGGCCCTCTTTATATTACCTTGGGTTGCTACGCAACGCTTTTCCAAACCTGTGGAAGGACTGTCAAGCCGGGGATAGGGGATAGATAGAAGGGAAAAGGCACCGGCAAGGGGAAGGCAAAAACTGGGAACTAGTTTCCCTCCCGCATTGCCCACAATATTAACAACGTCATTTCCCCCTGTCCCTTTTCAGTTTTACGCTAAAAAGTTTCCGAATACCAAGAGAATACTTAACAGTGAGGAGTTTATCTGACCATGTCGACCAGCTCGTCGCGGGAAATTTATTTCATTGACGACATTTCATGCATTTTATTTAACGTCTTCAATAACTGCGCGTGTCCGTTGAGCACGTTACCCATGATGCTTTGCATTTTCTAAAGAATATCGTGGTTTTTGCGATATTTTTTTGGCGAGAACGAACGCTTGCTCGAATTTCTTGACATTTTTGATCCCACAGTTACGTCTAAATGTTTTAACGTTGTGGTGGAATAATTAGACAGTTGTCATGTCTTTAACCGGGGCTAATACGACACCATTGGGCCGTCTTCATCCTATATTAGCCGCTAAACAACAAGGACCAGTCAGCCCAACTCCTGGATTTAAAAGAGATGCCGGCAATTCAGACTTCGGTGGTAAGTCTTTTCGATACAACAATTCATTATTACACAAAAATTTCATGTGTGCTGGAGTTTTTATTTTTGATTTGTAGCAAATCTGCTTTTGGGGATACCAGATTGTTTTATGCTCGAGAAAATTAATTATGATCGAGCTTCGACTAAGTTCAGAGTTTTGAACGTTAATACGGAAAACCGTAGAAAAAAACTTTCGATCATCGAATTGCTTCAGGCCACAGTTATTTTTACCGTGATCTTTATAAATTCTTGAAGTGTACGCAGTAATATACAGATGCTTATAGCGGAAGTGATGTATATACCTACGTATTGCGGTCTGGAGGGAAATTATTTAATGGACTCCAGTTGAGTCAATTAAACTTAACTTTCTGACTTATGGAGATGTCAAACTGTCGTCATAGATTGGTTCAATTCACGCCGACCACCAAAGAATTATGGTGGTAAATATCTAGTTCCTCTACTACATCACATTTCGACATTCGTCAATTCTGTCCTAGAAAGTCTTCATTCATGAATGTGTTGCTAATAAATGTACATTACAGTGCATTTATAGACAATTCTTATGTAATCAACATCAACTTAACACTGATGAAGGAGTTATCCCCGAAACATCTGTTTTAACAGTATTTCAAGCACTCCAGAAACACTATTTACTAGTTAACGTTACTTATTTGAGTGCTACGCAGCAAAATCCCCTTTTTGTGAACATTTATAGACTGGGCCCAGTAGTTCAAAGGGTTGATAATGCTATACACCATGTTAAACACTATCCAGTGGATAAGTGTTGACAAAACAAACTATGCTATTCTCTGGATAATAATTTATTTGGTGGATAGCATTACCCACCCTTTGAACAACTGAGGTCTGCTTTAATTACTAAATTTGTAATGGTAATGGACTGAGTGAATTACAATTCTTATGTAATCAACAAGCGATAAAATCAGATCATGGTCACAATGCGAAATGGAAGTCTAGACTATACTGTAAGATTATAATTGGTGTGGGTTATTGGATTATGATGAATGAAATTATTTTACAATTTCACAAGTACTTACTCGATTATCTGTTAATGCAATGAAAGGGATACCCTGTTAATTATTTATAGTTTGTTTGGATATAAATTTGAGCAACATATCTTTGTGACTAAGGTTTCTCTTGGCTTGTATGTGTCACATGTTATGTAAGCTGCTGTTTCATACATGTTCGAGTATAACCACAGTGCTCCAAGCTTGAAGCGCTGAACCAGCATGCGAGTACTCTATCCAATATTCCACAACACCATATCCTTTTTCCTTTGGTACTGTTTGGTATTTTCTTTTGTTCTATATTTATTATTCCTTTATTACCATATATCAGAACAAAGGAAAACATCATATTGTACCAAGGGTAAAATTGAACCACAACATGTACATGTCAACAAAGTTCAGTCAATGTTTTTAAGGCAAAATGACCAATTTCACGAGTTCCACATGTTTCTCACCTACATTCAGAGGTTCATGATGTTCAAACTCGATTGTCCAGACCCACTGAGAGCTCACAAAATAGCCTGCATAATTAAGAGTCTATATGGCCATATATGTGAAGATAAAAATCCATAATTCAGGACCGAAAAAAATTGGAATAATCAACATTCAGATAATCAAGGTTCTACTGGCATATTTTATGGGTTATACTGCTGTTCTTATGAAAAAACTAATGTTTTAATTTCTGCTCAAAGGTTTTCTTCAAGTCATCAGGTACATGTGCAATAATCTCATCATGTGTCTGAATTTTCTTCATTAAAGGTGGTGAAAGGAAAAAGAAAAGGAAAAGTAGATGGGGAACAGAGGAGAAAAGAACATTCATTCCCGGCATGCCCACAACCATGCCCCCAAATCTAACACCAGATCAACAACAAGCATACATAGGTAAGTTCAGTACCAAAATTCTCCTTTCTGCTTCTCAGACATTTTCCTATTGTTCTTGGGAGAATATGCCTTGTAATCAAGATTTGACTCTTAACACTTGGCTGAACACCTCGCTAGCTCACCAGTCAAGTCAGTATTAACAACCCTCCAAGTTAAGACCATTTTAGTCGCCATGGCGACTAAAATTTTGGAGCTGGTGACTAAAATTTTTCACTGGTGACCAAACTTAATAAGCAGTCGGTGGCCAAATGGCCACTAAGGAAAAAAATAAACTTGGAGGGTTGATTAACCCTTAATTAAAGCTCCAATATCCACATACAAATTATCCTGATTGATCTCTATACATTTTCGTATAGTAAAATAGGTTGGGGAACTTGTTAAAAGATCAAAGCATTTCCCTTTGGGGATGATTTTATTCTCAAAAATGTTTCTCTTGGTTGAGTATTGACATTGTGAGGAGAAATTTGATGTTGGTCACTCCTATTTATAGCTTGCTAGTCAAAATAGCGGCACAATGAGCTTGTTATTATTTTATGGAAATCAACAAGGTCAATGTCTTGCCATATTCACCTCTAACTAATTGTACACTGTAGGTCAATAATCGATTTGTGTCTTTGATTTTTTTATCAGCCCAACTTAAGATTGAAGAAATTACCAGAATGCTGCGGACAGGAGAGTTAGGAATACCAGACAACCCTGATGAAAGGTACACGTACATGAACAACTTGCATTAAAACTGTACGTTGCTTTGGTGCATTTTATTTTAAGACTTTAATGCCATTTCAGTTGCTTCGATGACCCTACATGTATGTCACACAAAAGGTATCCTGTCATAATATGCCAAACTAAGTTTATTCTCCAAGTTTAAATTCACTAAGGTTACAGTATGTGTTTGAAATATAATGCCCTAAAACGACAGGAAAAATATTCAATTTCAGTGAGTGTTTCTTACTTCCCATCATTTCCCACATCATAGAATTGTGCTTGGATTTCTCACTTTAGGGCTGATGTTCTTACTTACATTCCTTTGTTTTTCTGCAAATCAGATCACCTTCCCCAGAGCCAATTTACAACTCCGAAGGCAAGAGACTGAACACGCGCGAGTTCCGAGTCAGAAAGAAGCTGGAAGAGGAGAGACATGTGTTAATACAAGAAGCTATGATTTTAAATGAAGATTACAAACCACCAGCAGACTACAAGTGGGTCATGTTTGTTGTTTACCACTACACTACTACAATCAACAGATAGTAAAAGTGGACTATATTATTAACACCTTTTTAAGGCAGATACCATTCTGTGACAGACACTTTTTGTTGGATACCTCTCTAAGATACAAGTAGGCACTTTTCTAAGCTTAAGCCAGACACACTATAAGATAGTTAGACATCTCTATTGATGAGACTATGGTGGACTCACCTTTAAGCAGAAAACTTACAACAGCTGGGTACCCCTCTAAGGCAGATGGACACCTACATGTATCTGAGACAGAAACCCATCTAAGATAGATGCCTCTCTAAGGCAAAAGACAATACACTTTAAGACAGAGATACATGTACTTCAAGGAAGTCACTTTGCTGAGGTTGACACCTTTTAGGGAATTTCTCGTCTATAAGATGACTGTTACCTCGTTCATTGTTGTTACAAACTACGAACATTCTTTGTGATGCACAGGCCACCCATCATTAAAATCCAAGACAAAGTAATGATTCCTCAAGACAATCATCCAGAAGTGAACTTCATTGGATTGCTCATTGGACCACGGTAAGCTTGCTCGAAAAATCTTGAAAGTGGCCTTTTTTCAAACAGCAGAATTTATTGGGATAAGTACTCATCTTCTGTTGCCTGATTTTGACATTTCCTGATCGCTCATCTACTGATTTTGTTTTCACTAAATAAATGTATAAAAATCTTATATACAGTGATGTGCACATAATGCAATTTTAAGAAGCTTTTAAAACTTAAATCCTGGACCACCACGTTTCCAGGACAAAAGCTTTTCCATCTACCTATGTATGTGTCCTTTCATTTGTGTAATTAACTACCCGCTACGCTCTTATGTAAAATATGCAAATAAAAATCATTGTAAATTATTTGTTTTCTTCTTTCTTTTTTGCAGCGGAAATACATTAAAGAAAATGGAGAAAGAGGTATACAATTTAGAATGTTTGATTATTTATACATTTTTACCGACTGAGTCTGTAAGAAGTCTATTGAATTGTTTTGAGAAAATTAACAATAGTACTTGCAAATGGTAACCATGGTGAATTTGTATTGGATTTCAGAGTTCTGCTAAAATCATGATCAGAGGAAAGGGCTCTATAAAAGAAGGAAAAATACACAATGTAAGATATTATTTCTTGGTTCAGTTGCTATTTATATCACAGTTGTTTTAGTATAAACTGTATCAACTTATGAACAACACTATGTTGGACATATTTTGCGCATTTTTCACTTTGACCACATCTTTACTGTAGGGACGAAAAGACGGGCAGCCAAATCCTGGAGAAGATGAAGAGCTGCATGCCTTGGTGACTGGTCCTACAGAGCAGTCAGTGCAAAAAGCTGTAGCGATGGTGTGTGTTCACTCTGTGTTACTGTTATTTATAGCCCAAGAAAATAGTCTTGTATATGTTGTGTAAGTTTATTTTGGTTTAAATTTTTTCAATCATTTAGATAATGAACGTGAGAAGTGTGAGAGTGTGAGAAGGGAAATAAAAATCAAAGTTGTTTGAAAATTTTTAAAATAAAATAATATAAATTTCAACCACAAGATGTACCATTGGATCGTTTCTTTAATTCCTCAATTTGAGAGTTCAAGAAAATGGAGTCTGACATTAGTGCATGTTAACTCTGTTTTGCTATCATTGGATCATTTTTTTGATTCTTCAATTTGAGAGTTCAAGAAAATGGAGTCTAACCGAATTTAATTAGTGCAAATAGGCTGTAGCCCAAGAAATTAGACTTTGTATATCATTGGATCATTACTTTAAACACGGACCGATCCTATATAACAAGGCTGAACTGTTCAGCCTGCCAATCCCTGCCAATCACAAGTTCCAATGAGACGATTTCATTGGTTGGGAAATGCAATCAACTGGCTTTTGGTGTGGCGTGATCTAGACTGATCTCGTTTTGTAAACTAAAAATAGATTCAAAGCAGTACAAGAAATAGCATCAAGATTCTCGTGTATAAAATTCTCTGTTTTGTTGTTTGGGTGCAAACAATCGAAAGCGAGGTTTAGAAATAGTGAAAGATACCTTTAGCTATCAGTCACTGTTCTGTGAAATCACGGAATTTCCTGCCCGCAAGCGACCTGAGCTTAGCGCCGATACTGAATACAATTACATTGGATAAATGCGTTGCAAGTAAACAAATAAATATTTATAAATTCATTTTCTGAAATCTTAATCCGCTTATTGCTGAAAAATAAGGTTTTGGTCAAGGATATGCCGCATAAAAGCTAGCCAAAGAGCAAACGAAACTTGTCGTTTTGAATTTTGTCGCTTCAAAATTGAATTTGGTATTGTTCCCGTTTCACGATAGTATAACAAGAACGTTTGTAAAGAGCGTAGCTCGTAGTTCGCCAAATTTCGAAATGTAGAGATTTTTTCCAAAGCATTGTTATCTTTGTTGTTTGAATCCTTGACCCATAAAAAAAAAAATACTGAAACGTTTGTCATTGATGTGTTCAGCATTATCTGTTTGAGCTTTCATGTCGTAACAGTGTTTGTGCGTGGTGGACATCAATTTTGAATTTTCAGGATTATTGCATAAATTCTGTTTAAATTTTCTTTTAGCTTGTATGGACAGAATTATTGGTAGTTTATATTGTATATTAGCTTGTTAATTGCATATAAATGAACTGGGAACGCATTTAAAAAGCAAAATTTGCGGAGCTCTTCTCTTTCACGACCGTTACTCTGACACGACTTTTTAAAATTGAAGCCAACAAAGTGCTAGACGGGGCCTTTTTATAGGCTCGCTCCGTGTTTAATTCTTGAATGTTAAAGGAAATGACATGTAATGTTTCTGACATGTGCAGATACGTGACATATTGCGACAAGGCATTGAAGCCCCTGAAGGACAAAATGACCTGAAGAGAATGCAACTTAGAGAATTAGCAGCTTTGAACGGAACTCTAAGAGATGATGAGATTTTGAGGTAACTTAACTTAACTCTCCTTAGCCCAAAACTCTGACTTCCACCCCATAGCGTTGCATGTAACAGTCTTTGCTGTTGACTATGCAGTGGATACAAACATCATTACCACATAATATAACCACATTCTTGAACCTCATCTGTTTTTCCATATGTTACATATGTTGTTTATACAGTGCATTCATATATTTCTTTATTCATGCATTTCATGTATTTATTATTGTTGTTATTATTATTATTATCTTGTTATCATTTTATCTTCTATTTTCTTATTTTATGGCTTACCTATAAACTAGCTGGTGCATTCTTGCAGACTTTGCCGTTCATATTTGCAGGATGCACCAATACTAAATGTCATGTCCACATTATATAAACATTGTCCTTTTTATATTTTTGTAATTTGTTGTAGATGCCGAAATTGTGGATCAGTGGAGCATCGTCACTGGGAGTGTCCAGAACAGAAAAATGTTACAAATAATGTGTTATGTACAAAGTGTGGAGCCGCAGGCCATCTGGCTACCGACTGCATCCAAACAGAGTAAGTCATCAGAATATTGACCATAAACTATGAATAGTCATCCCGCAGCAAATAATAAAATTGATGCACAAAGACTTAGGGTGAGGTACCTAGGGAAAAGCCTAAAATAGCAGTCCTGCAAAGTACTGCCTGACTTTAAACTTTTCTTTGCTTCTCATTTGTAGTGCAACTTAACAGCAAACTTGTTGTTGTTTTCCTTTGTTC
Source organism: Meandrina meandrites (assembly GCA_963693305.1). Taxonomy (NCBI): domain Eukaryota; kingdom Metazoa; phylum Cnidaria; class Anthozoa; order Scleractinia; family Meandrinidae; genus Meandrina; species Meandrina meandrites. The sequence continues at coordinate 701,546 of OY855907.1, forward strand.
CTATATTTTGATGTAAAGCATGTAGATATCTCGTTTATTAATCTGTTGCTTACAAGAATGTGTACGTAAGTATGTATTTTGCATGTACACTTTAACATCCTTATAGAACTGAATAAATATGTCAATATTATGAACAATAAACCAACATCTTGTTCATTTGCTGTTGTAGTCTACCTCCAATCCCTGTTGTCCAGGTTGACAAAGCGAAAATGGATAGTGAGGTAAGACTCTAAATGACTTCTTTGTTGAGACTGTGTGGCTCTTTTGTTACAAGTTGCAGTGTCACAGACATGTCGACCAACTGTTGAACAATATGTCTCAAAAGTCACAATACCAATACTTCATCAACTGAAGAGAAAAATGATAAAATGATCACCAAAGGAAAATTGCTTTGATCTTTTATCATATTCTCCCAACTTGTACTATAGAAAATGTACGGAGATGAGTCAGGAGAATTTGTATGTACATATTAGTGGTTAAATGGTAACACCTTGCCATCCAGAGTGCCATTAGTCATTAAAACTGACTCGTGTCTTTGATCCTGTTTGTAGTACATGTCCCTTATGGCTGAACTGGGTGAAGGTCCTGTACCAGAGCCTGTACCTGCGAGGCTCCCACCACCACCAGTGGAGCAAAGCCGGCAGATTGTAACAGAACGAGAACGACCTCCACCACGGCATAGCACTGCCCCCCTTCCACCTCCACCAATGCAGGTTAGTCCTTCTACCTAGCAGCCTAAGATAACAAGTACAAAATGTGTAGGCTAAGCATTTTGTGTTCTTGTTTTAGAATACCAATCACGATAGGCCGCCATCTTCTTCTGGTCCACCACCATGGGCAGCCCCACCTGGTCCCAAGCCGCTAATGAGCACCCCAGTACCCATCCCTGGGGGAGGACCTCCTCCTCCCCCTAACAGCTCTTCTGCACCACCATGGGCAAAACCTGGCCTGCTACCCCCTCCAGGGGGGCCAATGCTAGGTGAGACTGGCTTCATTGGAGGTACTCTTGTGTTATTCTGATAAGTTAGATTATTTATGTTTAACATTGTGTGTGATTTGCTTCACAGGTCCTCCTCACCCTCATCCTCATCAACCTGGAGGTCCACCACCCCCTCCCCCTCCAGGAGGGCATGGATCGTATCCTCCCCAGGGCCCTGGGGGACATGGACCACCACCCCCACCCCCACCATCATCTGGTGCACCACCTCCATGGCAAAGTAAGTACAAGGATCTCTGTGTAGAGCATTGTAGAAGCAGCACAATGAAAAAAGGAAAAGTGGCTTAAGAAAAGTATGGAGATAGAATCTTGGACATACCATTATAGTGCACAACACAAATAGCAATACATACTGGCATACAATTTTCTGTGGAGTAATAACCTCTATGAAAATTAACTTGACATATTTGCATCTTCTCTTTCAGGTGCCGGTCCTGTTCCACCCCCACCATGGCAAAGTCAGGGGCCAGGATTTGCTCCACCTCCACCCCCAGGGTTTCCTCCATTTCATGGCCCTCCCCTCCCACCACCTTCAGATGGTCACTGGGTGAGTTAACATACTTTTCACAGCAAGTATCAATGTGCACATAAAAGAGCTTTTCCAGTGCCCAGGGGCTCGATGTCCAGTGCTGTACATAGCTATGGTTTAAGTAACATGAAGGGGCTAGCATGCCCCCCCCCCCCCCCCCCCCCCCTGGGTGGGATACTTGTCCATCACTGGCTACCATTTATACACCTGTCTGACCTGTGTCAGAAAAACACTGTGAAAGTAAAGTGTCTTGCTCTAGAACACAATACAGTGCCGACCCCAGCCGATACTTCAACTCAAACCATACTGAACTGTAATTTACATGTACGAATGTTTCATACCAAGCCACACATCAAGGTTATGTTTCCAGATCCATCTCTAATTATAGTACTATTATGCCATTTATTCCTGTCAGTTGCACTAATTTACTTATAACATTTTTTTCAGGCTCCACCTCCTCTGATGGGTGCACCACCTCCCCCGCCGCCCCCTCCACCCCCTGGTCCCCCACCTCCATCATCTTGAGTAAAAGACAAGAAATTGTGATATTCAGCACTCCACTTCACAGTAACACACAGTTCATGGTCTGGGCACATTCATCTTAGTATTGCATTATTTTAATGTTCGATTAAGTACATTTTGATCTTGATTCCACTGAGGTAGTTGTAACATTCCTTACTCTGACAGCTATCTTGATTGGTTTTATCTCTTGTGCTGTCTCTAAAGGAATGACAAAAAGATCAGTTTTATGTTAAAACTGTATTGTTACCTTCTTAAGTGGCCCACTGCCTTAAAAAGTAAATTTTGTGTCGTGTAGTTCTCTTCCAGTGGCTTTGTCAGCATGGAATGATTCCATAAAATCTGCAAAGCCAGGTAAATTTATTAGCAAGTTCAACTGTAAATTTATCAAGTTGCTTTGTATCTTGCTTTAACGCATGTTCCATTTTAGAAAAGGGATGTCATTCACTAGTCTATGTAAAGCTATAGCCAACCTTGCAAGATTTGTATTTGCTGTGTAGTAAAAAGTCCAAACCTCAAAACTCTCAACTTGTTAGCTTGCTGCATGCTTTATATTAATACTGTATCAAATGTTGATATTTTTAACGTTTGCACATGATAAAAATTAAATCTACTCATTTTTTCTGCTGTTGCTCACAACCTTTTCAGTTCATTTCCAATCTGTAATTTTATTGTCAAGGTTGCGTGACTACCAGTTGCAAACGCCGCTCAGGGCAATCTTTGTTCACGTCATTATTGTTTACACTTCCCTAAATACCATAATTAAAAACGTTCATCTGAAAAGCAAACAAATATACGAGAAAAGAGTATAAAGAATTTAGTTTAACATGCCAGTTTTGAAAGGAAAACAAGGCTTTAAATAATTACAAATATTTGAGTAGCTGAGAGCAAGTGCAACATCTGTCTCTTTTACAGACCTTTAGATGTAAAAAGAAAATATTTCATTTACCATTTAATTCTTTCCTACCCATACTTGCCACTTGTATCACATCTCAACATTTGCGAGGCCAAATTTCATTTCTGCTCCATTATGCTTAGCGAACAAAGCTTGCCCATTTCCTTCTTGTGAATAATAATAATAATGCGTAGTATTTATCAATAAAATAAAGATATGTTTTACATCGTTATTACAATATTATTACAAAACATTACCAGCATTCTTTGTTGTAAACGCTTTTTTACTGCTTAATTCCCTAGTGATCAAAAACTAAATTCACCTTACAGTAACTGTAGCTTGTTAGGCTGACAGGTGAGAAGAATCAAGAATATCATCAAATATGAGATATTGTCTTGATGAACCACCAAATTCTCAGTACCGACATTAAAAGATTTGCATGCAATCAGTATGGAGACGCGATATTTTGATAAATAACTTAGTTGGTCGTAGTGTATCTTGATCCGGTGATTGTACTACACTGTGGTAACTTCTAAATATAACTGGTGACTTTTTTTTCGTTTTTGTTGATTTACTTATGGGAATTTGTACCTTATGCTTGAGTACTTTCCTTCTCCTCCTCCTCTTCCTCCTCCTCCTTCTGCCCCGCCTCCTCCTCCTCTGCGAGACAAAAAGTGAGCGCTAAGCAAGGGGGCTCGCACCAGTCTTGCGGTGGCGTCCAGTTCTTTCGCGAATCTTTTCCCGGGTTCAACGATCGAAGAAAGACACGAGAAAATAGAGAGCAGTGACCAGCCTAGTATATTTAGTAGTATTTCCCAACGCGTAGCTTGTTGTCTGGTACCATGTGACCGCTAAGTGCAAATGACCATTTGGCTAACCCTAACCCTAACCCTGGATGACAGTACTGAACAGGGCTAAATGTTGCTTTATTATGACTTTTTTACTTAAAAATGTATTTCGATCAACACTACCGTGGCTCGTTTCGAAACGTCTTTTTTATTCCGCTTATAAGCCCCCCGGATATAAGCCCACCCAAAACCCCTTACGAAGTTGTATAAACCCAAAACAAAATCTTAATTGTTTCCTTCCTGTGGCACAGCAAGGAAAATGGCTTCTGTGTCATTCGTTGTCTTCACAGCTGTTATTATTTTGGGCGCCACGCAGTGCGCGGTGCAGGCTGGGGGATTCGCGAGAAGTAAGTCGGGACACGACGAAGTAAACGGAATGTCGATTATTCTGCTCGTTGTCGAGCTCCTCGGCAGAAGTTCAGCAAGTACGGCTGAACTTTTTAAATACGCACGCTGCAATGCTGATCGACATACAAAGATAGTTTAATAAGTAAGAACAAAGCAGATAGCGTGGCCCATAACAGTTGCGCCTGCATTCGTGTGACTTAGCTGTTGATGACCAAAAAAGTAATATTTCGAGATCAAGAAATTAATGGAAGAAAAACCACTTTTGCTGATGTTAACAGAACAATTTCAGGTCATGACAATATACCCATTAAAAATTGACGCTTGATAAGTTAAAATTTGCGCTAATTTCAGGGTGTGTAATTTCTTATCAAAAGGTTAATATCATAAACACTCTTGTTCTTTGGCCATTTCAATTGGCCATGTTCTAAACGAACAGGGGACTGGGTACGAACATATTTTTTCTTGGTACGAATATTCAATATCGATTGAATTGAAAATGGGGCACGTCATCTGAGAGAGCATCCAAAAATTAGTAAATTTGCCAAATTTGATGGTTATTGGTTTAAACGCAAAGGCATGGTACACTTTTAAAATAAGAGAGCTTAGTATGGATTGGAGGACGCCTGTCCCTCCAATCCATACTAAGTGTACCATACCTTTGGGTTTAAACCAATAACCGTGAAATTTAGTGAATTTACTAATTTTTGGATGCTCTTTCAGATGACATGCCCCATTTTTCAATTCAATCGATATTGAATGTTTGTACCGAAGAGAAAATATGTTCATACCCAGTCCCCTGCTCGTTTAGAACATGGCTAATTTAACGAGAAATAAAATGCAAACAGCGGCAACAAACATAACAACACATGAACTACGCATGCGTAGTTCATGTGTTATGTTTGCAAGTTTGTTGCCGCTGTTTGCATTTTATTTTTCGGGTTAATTAATATTTTTCGTCTTGATAAAAGGCGGCAACAACAAGCGGATTTCTATCGACTGTCACTAATTCAGCCGCCTGCATGTTCTGGTTGTCTTGTTTTATGTAGCAATCTTTTAGAAAAGACGGCCGAGTGACTGACAAAAGACATTCTTCCGACATTGAGACTGTTTCGTGAGAATTTTGTGTGAAATTGGATTAGCATAATTATTCATCTTTTTCGAATAATTGAGCCGAACTGTGACAGTTTCATTCTCGTCCCCGCAGGGCCTTGTCTCGTGCCAAGGCCCTGCCGGCTAAGAGAAGCGAAAAGGGCTATGGGGACGAAAGTGACAGTTTGAATTCGCTTCGAAGTCAGAACTAAAAGTGTGTATTTGAGCTCAAAAATACGTATTCGTTTTTTGGTTGCCGTTTCGTCCGACCAAACCTGCCCCGGGTAAAATAAAAAGAGAAAAAAAAACAGAGTACGAGAACCATATTCGGAAGCACACTGCCTGGAACTAGTTTGTCATATTCTATTTGTCGTTTTGAAACAAATGACCCTCTGGAGCCGTCTGTTCTTATTTTCCTCTCCCCAGGCTTACTCTTCCTCTCCCAGCTTCCCACACGCTCTTGAACGCAAAAAAGAAGGAGTGTTCAGTTGCACGCTGACCCTTACTCGGTGGGAGGTATTTGAAAGTCGCCCATCCAATTCCTGACCCCGCCCAACAGGTCTTAACTTTTGTCCTTCGCTAACTGTCCTCCTCTTTACCAGTCAAATCGGTTCAAGATCGCGAGTCAGACCTAGGACTGGTTAAGGTGGGGGTACACGTGAATTTGAGTAAAATTTTAAGAGGTTTAGCAGAAAGAAAATAATTTTTGGAACACCACCAGAAAGTTGGCCTCAACGCAAGAGCACCCCAGGTTGTCAGGGGACTGTTTGGGTGTCCATCTACTAATTTTTAACTTCAAATTCTAATTTTCAAATCACATTAAATCTTTAATAGTTCTTATTTCTCCAAACGTTACTAATCCTTTGAGAAAAACTATCTCTTCCCAAACATCCCCAAAAATCACCCAAAAATTTACAAAACACCGCTAAACATAGCTTTGTGAGATGAGCTAAGAGTTTTGGGAATGCTTGAAACGGGAGCGAGATATTCGCAATAAACACACGGGCTTCAGGTGTACCCCCGCCTTAATGACTTTGTAAACCATGCACACCATGCAAGGACCACTTCAGCAAACAGAAGCAAAATGTAGCTGGATCTTTGTGTGGATCAGGATCAGCAGTGGACATAAACAAACAAACTTTAAACTTATATTTAACTTATATTTTATTTGGGCTAGTAAATTACACCTTTTTTACAGCTGTTCGATCAGCCTTGCATTTTTAAGTTTTTATTTAGCTTAACGAAGTCATTACTTTCTAAAGAAACTGCTCTGTTGCATCGGCGGGTGGGTGACTCGGCACAAATGCTCCGGCGGTTTATTTGCTTTTAACATCCAGTTATTAGTCAACTAAGTTATTTCTACTTAGCCAGGCTTTTCCGTGTAGGGTGTATCCTAAAATCCAGGTGTCCAACATACGTGGGTAGAAAATATGCGAATATCTAATTTGGTTTTATTTTGCGCAGAAATTTTTGCGCTAGTTTCCTTGACATTTCGTTCAGTAGTCACACTTTTTTGTCAGTTTTTTTTTATATCTTTTGCGTTTCTTGTGGTTGTAATAATCAGAAATCAGGCCACTATCCTTCGCGAAGAGAAATAATACCATCATTATTCAGTTCATTGTCAATAAAAACGTTTTTTTTTTCATTATTATGGGCGACAATTCCTGCTCTGTGCAGACATACGAATCTCCTGCATATAAATTAGTTCATAACAGTCTCATATCATAGTTAAGACTCAGCAGCCGGTTTCATCGTCTTTCTAAAAATTTCCTGTCATCGCGAGTTTTTTGTGGATTCATTACGAAAGAAAGTAAAAAAGGAGTGCATTGTTCACAGCTCTCTATTTTCTTGTAATATTCGCGGGAAGACAATCTCGAGAAAACTGGAAGCAAACGCCGGGAAAGCGGATCGGAAGCGCGACAGAGGCTGTGAACAGCGGCTAAATATTATCACCGTCGTAGAGTGTGTTGCATGCTTTTGTTGTCACTGTATTCTAGAATTTTCTTAATAATAAAAAGACGCATTAGCGCAATATTTAATTGGTGATACTTTTTTGTTAATTCAATTTAATATTTCAGTAGATTTTCGATTTCTGATCTGAAACAGTTTCGATGAGACTTCGCAGCACTGAACGCGCTTTTTCGTTCACGTGACTAATAAAAGAGCTACTTCAATCGGTTTATCAGTATTTTATCTCATTCTTCAAGATAACGGGAGGTTATTGACTGAAAAATAGAACTTGAATAATAAACATCTCTTGCTATTGTATTCAATTCTTGTTTATTTTGTTTGGGAAATACGAACTTTAATAACTTTAATTTTTATGCATTTATGTTTAATTAATGTTTCCTGTTTGAAATAAAAAAATTCATCACCTGGCACTAAAACACTAAATAAATTGATAGTAAATGAAAACTAGCTTTTCATTTGTCTTCCTAGTGGTCTTTTACCACGATTATTGCTTATTCTGTAGCGTTTGTTGGCAGACTTGAAATAAAGCGTCTGAACATTATCACAAAACACTAACTGAAGTAAATGATTAATGCGTTGAGAGAATTGCATTCGATTAGCTGTGCCCTGTACCGACCCTGCATGTTGTGTTGTAGCATAACCCTCGCAGATTCTATTTCACAATCGACACCCAGCGAATGATTTCGCCGTTAATTTATCCTTTCTAGCTTCCTTTCTTATTTGGTATTAACTGTGTTTCTCTGTGGACATGTTGACGCTGTAAACTTCACTACAAATGGCTGGCATGTTTTATACCACACGAAGGCGTGTTTATCTGTTGTGAATGTTAGGGATGCGAGGAATTCCATGAAGCTTGTTGTTTAACATTTATTCGGCATGAAGGATATTGTGGTAAGTACACCTTGTTCTGAAAGTCGTCGTTTTATTTTATTCCTTCTTTTCTTGCTAGAAGTGATGCCTGGCTAAGCTTCTTTGTTCTAAACGCGACTTTAACCTGGGTAAAGACCTTCGTTTAACACCGCCGATATCAGCTCAAACATATCAACGAAACGAAAAATCAAACACATCAACGAAATCAAGAAGTCGTTGTTGTATAAAAGTTCTGCTAGTGTCGTTTCGATTTATAACTTGAGATGCATTGATAACATCAAAATTTAAAAACTGGCTTAGCGACATGATTTCTGAAGTTTAATTGTGCATACAAACTGCAATGTGTTACATGTACTTTCGGGACATAAACTCAAACAGTATATGCATAACTGAAATACGAGAAGATTATATAAAGAGTGCAGTGCAGTGTGCTCATAGTCGCACCATCTAAATTTAAAGTTTAAACTTTCGTTGCGCTAAAGGGAATGGTTTTTTTTCTGTCGTGCTCTAAAATGAAATAGGTTGATCGGTTTTTGTTAGTTTTTCAGGTCAACAATAGTCTGCAACAGGATATGAATTTGACAGGGAAATATGACACACGTATTAGACACCACACGGCTTTGATTATTATTTTTGGCTTGTTATTTTGACGTTGGTCGAGGGACATTGTCCTTCAAAACAGTAGGGTCAGATCCGAAAAAAGAGATAAAAATTCTATGTTTTGGGTGAGTGTCAGATCAGGATACATATCCATTCCATCACCCAAATCTCCAAGGAGTACCCCCTAGGTCCCTCCACGGAGTGCGAAGGACCGGGAAGTTCTCTTCCCGCCGAACAATTTTGAGCCGACTCGAACCAAAGGGCCTAAGGAACAGTCAGTTTGGCATTTAAATTTTAAATTAAATTGAAAATCTAGTTTTGCTGTGATCCCTATCTTCCAAAGTTTGTAAAATTGCAACGCAAATTTACTGTAAGCCTCTTTTATTAGTGTTCATTTGGCATATAGTTTGTTTATTTTATGCAACCAATACGGTCACGCTCTTGTTGATCCCACTGAAAATGCTAAGGAGCTAAAAATAAAATCGCCTTACAGCGGTTGTCTGCGTGCAGAGGTTCACGGAAAATGCCTTTATTGCACTGTTGATTCGATTTCTAAAATATACCTGGAAACTTGGATTATGAGGCGTATTTTACAGCATCCGAAAGCGTTTTTTTATTTTGTCGAACGCATGTGAACTCGTAAACAGGAAAACACGTGGTTTTGTGCCACGCGTCTCGCGTGTGTCGCGCGCGTTTACGCACGATATTTTTGAGCATGCGTATTTGCTGCGTCGATCCAGTGAGGCGTTGTGGCTGTATTCAAGCTTGCCCTTGCTCGTGATTCAAGCGAACCATTTCTTTCAAGGCGTTTTCGCCTTCACGTTGCTACGAAAATCTGTAGCATTGCACTTGGTCTGGGGCTGACTTGCCATTCTAAATTGAGGGTCATTTTCTAAAATGAAGGACAAAGACAAAACGGGAGCATCTTTGAATCAGGTAAAGACGGCTATGGCGTGCATTTGTCCTTTGATCGATGATAAGGTCTTAACCTTGGTTTAATTCTCTGTCTGTCTTCGTCTACCAGATTTATTTCGGTAAACTTTTCTATTCTTCAGTTCATTTACTTTCGAAGTCAGCAAAATCATGTTTGTTGTTTCTCAAAACCATACTGTTCGGCTGGAATTCTGTTTTGTTGTTTCTTCAGAAAATCATGTCACGCACACATTGCGTTTGGCGTCGTTTTACTCAAAACGTTTTCCGATGTTTATATACTTGTGTTATGCCTTTTGGCGCTGTCAAACTACCTTACCTCACCTCAGAAAATTCAAAAATATAAAAAAAATATCACTTTTAACGTTTGTTGTCTGAAAATGACGTGGTTTCCTGTCATGGTTTAGGAAATTTAAGCTTATTCAAGTTTGATCGTAGTTTCTGGAGTTTTCTCTTGTACACACGAAAGCGCATTGATTTCGGGGATTAAGGTGTTCCACCTCTCCTTTCCGCATGAAATAATTATATTTCTAAGTCACACTCGTTGAATAGGCCTAGCTATGTGGTTTGAATTCTTTATTTTGCGTTCAATAATTTAGTCTGCTATTTACATGCATGTATAAGATTTATGGGTCGCTGAGATCTGATTGTGACTGCCAGTAATTTTGCCGATTCAGTTTTGTTCGTGTGGTGAATAACAGATGCTGCTACAGTGGATCGTCGAGTTAACTATTTGTTCAAAAATCGCTTGATGACTACTAACATTTCGCGTCTCTTAACTTCGCGCTGTGTTAGGATTTTCAAAATGCGCATATAATTATTATTTTGAAAAAAAAAACCCTTTTCCCGGACTAATCCTGAAGTGGGGGCGTGCGACAATAGGTGTGAAGTCTACCACACCTTTCACTGTGCAAACGGAGACTTTTCTATTTGATTAAAGCCCGAGTTTCTTCGGAAGCAAAATATTACCCGCTGAATTTTACGACTTCTTTGAAAGATACGTACGTTTTATGTCAAGTTATGAGGATACATGTTAAGTTTATCACGGATAAGATCTCTTAATCGATGGTATTAACTTGCGTGAGCTGTTGTGTTTGACTTCAGTTTAGAACCTTTTTAGAAACATTTCGGAACGGATTCGGATATCCAATCGAGAAATTCCCGCCATGTGCTTTTGCTTACAAGACAGGGTTAAAAAGCTATTGTTTGATGCGAAGTTGTTGATGACTTGCGGCCGCTTGATCGGGATGTATGGGCTCGGTTTAATACGCTTCGCTACTCATTCCTGTAAACTTAATAATATTGATGACTGATTGTACCACCTACCTCGAATTCCAAAATCCCACCTAAACGTTGGATTTACCTTCGAAAAAAATGGTCAACAAGCGGGGTTTTCGAATTCGCCGATCGGATCAATCGAACGAATCATCAACGTTGGTTGAAATGGATATCAAAAGCCGTTTCGATTTTTTGGGTCACGCTAATTAGGTTTGTTGTCCTTAGAATAGTTTCTTCGCCGGTTTATCTACATCTTGTTTACTTTCTTCTATAGTTTACTGTTTTCTTTATTTTTTAAGTAAATGCGTTACATTTGTGCAGTTTGGATTTTTTAGTTCTATCTGATATATTATTACTTGGGCCCAAATCTAGCTTCAAAGTGTTATCATCTGACATCCACAAGCACCTGTAGCTGCTGGCTTTTGTATCTAATTTAAGAAAACATCGTGTTTTTCTGAAGATGTTTGCTCATTTTTTTGACGACCAAATTATTCATAATTGAGCTCTGTCCAGTATGAAAATTTTTCAAGCAAATTTGAATATTAACTACAGTATAGTCATTTGCTAATTATTCTTGTTGATGAATAAAATGTCTTCAGTTTTTCACAATAAAGTGGTGTTACTAGTTGTAAAAAGGCTATTCCTTGGTCATGATTTGAAAATGTTGTACAGGTTAAAACAAAACAAATCACGGTTAAAAAACTCCTAAATGTTTGCTCTAAAAGAGAAGCAAATTTGAAACTGCATAATTTTTGTTTACATTGGAATGAATCAGAAGAAAGTTGTGTTTTAAAATGATGTAGATTCCCCATTGATTTTAGTCATTTCACTCTCAGCAAGTGTTTCACAGTAAGAAAGTTAGATTTTTTTTAGCTTTGATTTGTAGAAGGGTGTTGTCAAGTTAAACATAGTTATGTAATAGATATTTGTAAGTGGTATATTTTTTAGATTTGATTACTTTGTTTCATCAACTGCACTTCTTAATTTATATTTTGAATATGACTCCTAAAATTAATTTATATTTTAGCTTCAAGCACCTCAAAGTTTCAGTGGAATGCCTTGACTGATTTCTGCTACTACAATAGCCAGAAAATTTTTAAAAAAATCTTATATTACTTTCATACTCCTGGCAATGCTAATAAGGACAGCGTCAAAAGTTATATTGCATCAGTGTACTTCTGTACTTTAATTTTATTCAATTTTTTTTAAGCTCAAAATGAAAACTAAAATTTACATGCCAAGATAATGTGGACAGTAAAACAAAAGCCATAATCATGCTAAAAAGGGAAATTCATGTTGAATAATTGAATGACTAAAATAATGTATATGCCTTTACTAGCTGTTAATAATTGCTTTTGCTAAGATCAGAATGTGGTGATTATAAGAAAAAAATTTGAGAAGGATTGAAAGTAAATTGATAAGAACATTACATATCTGATATAAGATTCATCTGAAATTGAAGAGTATTTTTTATTTTTTCTTGCAATATACAACTTTGATTGAATACTCGAGTTAAGGGTAGATATGCATAGACTTTCTAACACTGATGTATCTAAGAGCCAGCTACTGGTTACCACCTGAAAGAAAGCTTATCACTTGATGAAACTTCACTAGAAAGTAAAACGACCAGAAGAGCGGATTCAACTTGTTAATGAGCCAACTTACTTTTTCCCCTGATCGTCATGAAATCTTTCTTGTACAAAGCTTGCTTTGTCATTTCCATAACAGCATTTTTGCATTTTTACTGCCAGGTTGATGTCGCATTTTTGAGGGCTGCAAGAGCTGGGAACCTTGAAAAGGTTCGAAACTTTCTAAATGAGGAAGGAGACATTCACACTTGCAATGCTGTGAGTAATAACGATTTGTTTACAAATGGTATCATGAATTTTGAATGTTCACTAGTCTAGTAAAAGAGCATTATTTTAATTTACAGAGCTGTTTGCCATACGGCTGCCACTTAGCAAAATTTAAGTGTAATTTAAGTTGTATTTTTGAACTTTTTTTTTTGAATGCCATTGGTTTGTTCTTTGACTATATCGGCTTTGCCTTACTCATTCCTTGCAATTTGATTGACCATTGGAAACAGAAGCCAACAGAAAGTTGTGATGTCAAAACTAATTTTAATCACAAAACTTTGACAAATGATAACAGTATCCCATGCAGTACTAAAAAATTAAATACTTGAACAGAGGTTAAGTTTAGAGCCAGCTACCTGCTAATTTCCCCAACTAACAGAGTTTATTGCCAGCTGAAATTGCATAGGAAAACAACGATTTTGAAGGTATTCAAGCCAGAGTGAATCAGTGAGTCTGCTTAGTTTTGTTTTAGCCCATCTATGTCTGGAGAGCGGCAAATGCACCAGTTGTGTGTTGTGTGTAAAGACATTTTGTTTAATAAATATATACATTTATTAAATTCTCAACCTCGGATAATGCAATTCTAGCTTTCTGATTGGTTCACTAGATCTCGGTTATCAGCCATTATACCTGCGTTTGACCTTATATGGGAAACGAGTGCGGCAAAGTGCCGCTCAGTTTAAAAATTTTCCTGTGGGAAGTGAAAGTTCCATCAGAAAAATTGCAAATTTGGCGAGGTTTATAAGCTTATACAAGAAATAATCGACAGTGCCTTCCCTAAAACCACACAAATACCACAAAATGCCATAGTTGACTCAACTACATAAAACTGAAAGGATTGATGCGAAATGTTTAATTAAAAATACTTGTAAATGTACAACAAGAGCGACTAAACGAAGAAGAAAAGCAGAAAATAATTGACGGGAAGACCAGAAAACTGACACAATTTCATTCAGTGTTAGACGTAAATGTGGCTCAGCACTTCAGTTAAGTTTGTTACCTTTCAATCTTGATCTTGTCCTTTTATACTTCAATAAACTTCATCGAATCTGAGTGCAATTTCGTTTCAGCATAATGTAGTAGTCTTGACGACAGCCGTGGAGCCGTAAACAAGTACAATATGTAAAACACTTGCTTCGCTCGTCTTGCACAAGGCGTATAATTTCCAGAAAAGCTATTGCTTCGGATCTTCCCGTAAACCTTAATTGTTGTCACAATTTTCCAGGATGAAAAGACGATTTACGAGGAGATTATCCAAGGAAAATCTTCAGAAAACTCTCTCGCTCGCTTTCCTCGCGTGTTTCATTCAACTCAAAAAGTAAACACCGCGCCACAAATTTTCCCGCCTCCTCATACTATCACTTTATTTACATCACAATGAAATGTCCAGTTGATTTATACTAAAGAAGAATTTAATAAAACAATTATTCCATTCGCCCTTGTTGGATACTAGTGGTTATAGCCAACTCGGCGCTTCGCGCCTCGTTGGCTATTTACCACCTAGTATCCAACGCGGGCTCATGGAATAATTGTTAAATATTTATTTATTTATTTATTTATTTATTTATTTATTTATTTATTTATTTATTTATTCTTTATGTAAAATGCAATAAATTCATCAGCTATATAAAATAACATGCAAATTTTTAGCCAACCGATTTTTAATTTTGATGTTGTAAAATCAACATCTGGTTGTATCCTTCCAATAAAGTGACTTGGTATGCAAAAGCATGAAACAAAAATACCTAAAATACTTTTTCAAAATAATCTTACAACAAGTTTTAAAACAAACAAGGCAAGTGTAAGTCTTCACTCACTTTGACTAGCTTCCACAAACCAAGACAAAATTATGGCAGGTGTTCATTTATCACCAGATGCCCTTTTGCATGGTTGTGTTTTAAAGTTCCTGTTATGTTGAAACAGAAAATAATTATGGCAGATAGAAGTCAGCAGGAGGAGGTAAACAGACCACAAAGTCATTTGGATGTTGCTGAGATTTTGCTCAAAACTTTTTTCTGATGAGCTAAAATTCAGACAAGACAAATATTATAATTGTTTTTACGAAAGATAAGGCTGTACTAATTACAGACAGGTCTCGCCTTGCGGACACTTGCTATTACGGACACTTGCTATTTCGGACAAAATTCAGATCCCCAGCTATAGAGGTTTGACTGGAAATGACTCCTTCTATTATGGATTCTCGCTAATACGGACACTAAACGAAGTCCCTAGCAAGTCCGCTATAACGAGAGTTGACTGTAAGAGATCGCATGTCGTCAACAACAGAGAATGTTCTCAGTGTGGTGCTAATTACATCCGTGAGACCAGAAGGAATTTTGAAGTGCACAAACCTGCGGACATCTAATGCAAAATTCCTTCTCATTCTTGTAACTGACAAATTCTTTGTACAACCCACAATCCTTAATTGCAAGCACAGGCTCATCGAAGGCCTAATTATTTAACAGTAGGATCCTGGTTTGAATGAGCATGACCATTCATAGGTTGCAAAACTGTTCTTATCAAGAATTTCTTAGAGACTCAAATTTTGGATACATGTTATGGACAGTCAGTTGCTAATGCTGAAAATGATTAAATCATTTTCAGGTTTAGCAAATACTGTCCATAATGACTGTCTACGTGATTAAGTAAAAAACATTTTTTCCTTAGTTTATAAAGTTCTATTTGTTTGTTTCTAGCCTTGTAAATAGTAAATTGTTTTTCGACTTTTAATTAACTATCTAAACCATAGAGAAGTGTTATTGCCTTTGTGGGGACTACATTTGGTGTTGTAACCACTGCAGATGAATGCTGCTCATGTAAAATATCAACCACTTCTTTAGGGCCTGTTTACAAGCAGGTAGGGTAACACTAGTGCTAGGATTACTCTAGCAAGAAGATTGCCCTAGTGCTCACACATTTCTTCTTTTTTTCAACAACAAGGCAGCTAGGGTTACCCTGGCACTAGGGTAACCCTAGCTGAGCACTAGGGTTACCCTGGCGCCAGGCTAGCGTGTTTGTTGGAGCCTCTATACGGTCAACTCTCTCTTAATGGACACCTCTATAAGGTGGACACGTGTGTAAGACAGACACCTGATGTTGCTCCCATCCCTGCTGTTTTTCAGTCATTTTGCTAAATCTAAATTCCCTCTGAGATGGACACTCTCTAAGACAGACAGTTGGAGCCAGTCCAGAGGGTGTCCATTTTGGAGAGAGTTGAGTGTAATGAAGTTTTATTTTTCCACAGAATGGCCTCAATGCCCTTCACTTGTCATCCAAAGAAGGTCATGTTGAGGTTGTTCAAGAGCTCTTAAGGCGTGGAGCAGGAGTGAACTTCACCACCAAGAAAGGCAACACAGCGCTTCACATTGCGTCACTTGCTGGACAGAAACCAGCAGTAGAGGTTTTACTGGAATCTGGTGCCTCTGTTAACTCCAAAGCACAGGTAAATGGCTAGTTTATATGCATACTTAGCATCAATCAATAATTAAATTGCCAGCTGTCATGGTTAAAAATGACAATGAAATGTTCTTAAAAAAGGGTTACCGTCATACTTGAACTCCTTGCATAAAATAGAATATAAAATTTCATAATTGAATATTTTAATTATTATTGCCAATTATATAGTAGATAGTAGATGTCTGTTATTTTGTTTTTAATATTGCTTTCACCAAGTTACACATCGATTTCAGGTACCATGTGTCATATATTAACCAGTTGAAGTGTTGCACACAATAATTACCACAAATGGTTTGATACAATGTGCACTGAAGAGTAATGGGAACTTGTATTTTGTTATAGAATGGCTTTACTCCATTGTACATGGCAGCTCAGGAAGGGCATGTTGATGTTGTGAGAACGCTTCTTAGCAAGGGAGCAAATCAGCAATGTACTACAGAGGTAACTGATTGTATATGGCTTGAAACATCTTTTAATTTTACTTCAGTCAAGAGTATCTGTTGAAAAAATCAAGTAATGTTACAGCTGACCAGTGTATTGTTACAATTAAGAGTCTTTGGAAGCCAGACCTGGAAGCACTTCACCTGAATGGTGCAAGACTAATCTAATGATCTTTTCCAGGATGGATTTACTCCAATTGACGTTGCTGTTCAACAAGGACATGAGAAAGTTGTAGCTGCTCTTCTTC
The DNA here is from genome assembly GCA_963693305.1 of Meandrina meandrites. NCBI lineage: Eukaryota > Metazoa > Cnidaria > Anthozoa > Scleractinia > Meandrinidae > Meandrina > Meandrina meandrites. The sequence goes on from OY855907.1 coordinate 718,420, forward strand.
ATCATGACTCCAGAGTAAGAAAGCTTTAATTACCCTGCCTTCACTACATGTGATCAGATTTGAATGATTTTGGACTTCATGGTTACTATAAACTTCATGCAATAAAACCTACTGTTGTTCCACTGAATTTCAGATGATTTGCAGAATTTCAGTTTGTCAATTTTTTTTTCTTCACAGAAAGGGTATCGTTCTCTTCATACTGCAGCCAGGAAGGATTTTGCAAAAGCAGCCAAACTTCTGCTCCAGAAAGAACACAAGCCTGATATTGAAGCTCCAGTAAGCCTAAACATTTTAAAACAACACATGTGCATATGCTAATTACATGTACAAAATGATATTTCAGAATTAAAGTAACATTTTTTTGGTTTCCAGAATGGTTTCACTCCACTTCATATCGCTGCCAAGTATGGTAACCTGAATGTCGCAGGAGTGCTGATTCAGCATGGGGCTACCATTGACTACAAAACTAAGGTACATAGTTAGTCTGGTGTAGACATACATTGTAGATTACTTGTTATACATTATTATGCACTGTATATAGAAGTTCAATGTTTGGCGATATAAACCTGGTTATGCCGGTAATTGTGTTTCATCCTTACCTGATGCATTAAACTCTGAAGTATGTCTGACCTTCATTAATTAGAAATTAAATATAGGCTGTATGTTCTTCCAAACTCAAGTTCAGTCTCCAAAAATGTGGAGCTAGGCAATTAAATTATGTCACTCACTAATTGTGTTTGCACCCAGTAAGGTATTCAAGCTCTGTTCTTCAAGCTAGTTCATGCCTGTTATAATAATCAATCTCCTTTCGACAGAATTATGTCATTGCACCCCTTCATGTGGCATCAAAATACGGCAACCTTAATGTTGTGACACTTCTGGTGGAGAAAGGCTCAAAAGTAGACATACCCAACAAGGTTGGTTCAGTTATGTTGTTTGTCTGAGAAAGGAACTCCTTTATGCTTCAAAGAATGTTCTGTTGGTTTGGGAACTATTTTAGGTTTGGTCAGGTTTTTTTCATGGTCTTCTAGGTTGTGATTGGTTTGGTTTGGTATGATATGGTATGATTCAGTGATCAACTTTCTCAGCCAGTATTGGAGCTGTATAAATTGATTTTATTTGTTACTCACTAGGATGGTCTGACACCTCTTCACTGTGCTGCAAGAGATGGACATGACAAGGTTGTGGAATACCTTGTTAATAAGAAGGCATCAATAACATCCAGAACAAAGGTTAGTGATCAACCTTTAACATCTCCTCACACGGTCAGTATATTGTCAAGCATACAGCTTACGAGAATGAAAAATTTCATCAACTATGTCATATATACTGCCTTGACGTGTCACTATGAAGTTCTCAACTAAGATTAAAAGAAATGTATAGGGATCGGTAGGGAGAATTGATGGTTGAACGTCAATTTTGACTGTTTGTTTTTTCAGCATGGTCTTACGCCTCTACACATGTCTTGCCAAGGGAATCACCTCAGCACATCTGGACTTCTAATCGACAGCAAGGCTCCAGTTAATGCTGTTGCAACAGTAAGAACACATTATCAGCTAGAAGAATAATACTTCCTTTCTTCTTCTTTGCTTTTAAATTCTTCTTTGAGTAGTATTGGATACATCTGATTATAACTCAAGATTGTACTCTTTGTTTTATTTATCATCATTCACTTCAAGTTAATTAAATTATGCTGTAGTTCATGTCACTCTCCTGTGTAATGTGATACAAGTACAGTGTAGCTGTAGTGATAATAGTGTAAATGAAAGTAAGCTATAAATAATAGACTTGAACTATTCAGTAATTCATTCTCGCTGTTACAATGAAGCCATGTCCTCACTCTAGACTCAAGTCATACTATTCCAAATAAACCCAACACAGAATTGGTTCTCTCTAGCTCAAAATGCGTATGGTTTGTATGGGATTTCTAATTTATAAAGTATTATACAAAGTTAGTGTTATGTTCCTTATGTTTCACTGAGCATAACAAATCATGTTTCTATCCTTGCTTCCAAGAATGGCCTGACACCTCTTCACATTGCCGCACATTACGGCCACGTGGATATTGCCGAGCTGTTGCTGAATCGTGGAGCGGACACTGATGCTCGAGCTAGGGTAAGACTCTCCAGTGCTAATTGACAAACTGTGTTATAAGAATTTTATAGCTGCATGGCTTGTGCAGTTCTTGTGCAAAAGCAGGGTTATATTCATTGATTCTATGAATAAGTGAAGCTGAGAATTGACTCTGAAAATTAGAATTAAACTTTGCAATAATTGCTTTTCTGTAAAGTTTTACTAGTAAGTATTTATGCTAGTGAAAATAAAATGAAATTTGATTGAACTTTGTCTCAAAATATCTGCAATATAATTTTGCCTTTGGACATTAAGGATTATGGAAAAATAAGGAAATAAATTCTTTTCCATTCTTTTATTCAGAATGTTGCATGTACATTTTGTGTTTGAAATATTGTGGATCACACATTTGTGCACAGAAGATATTTTCTAAATCACCAATAGAAAATATCCAAGATTGAATATTCTACAACAGTGGCACCTAAACAGTTCATGATGATCATGCTTAGTACTGATCATTACTTGTTATGTCGAACTTAAATCCATTTCCGTTCGAGTTGCTTTCTCAGTCATTTACTACCAGTTATCTCAAACTCCCTGCTTTCTCAAACTACTATTTCTTTATTTTACTTGAGAGTTCTAGATAGGGGGTTTCAACTCTTCATTAACTATCATTGTTCTTTTAGAATGGTTTTACTCCTCTACATGTTGCCTGCAAGAAAAATCGGGAGCAAGTCATTCAGCTGCTGTTGAAGTATGGTGCAAATGTTCATTCTGCTAATGAGGTGAATTCTGGTTTTGTGTAAAACTCTGATATAAAAAACCTGCTAATGTGAGGCAAGGAATTTTAAACTCTACAGATTCTGATTGCAATATAATAATAGACAACAAAATCTTAATCTGATCAATAGTCACTGCCATATTTTTGACCAAAATTTTCTCCTTGCCGGGCAACTAAATTCACCTAGAGGTACTGTATTTGATAAAAGAAAGGTTGAAGCCCTACACATGCATCAGCACACATATTACATTTACTCAATACATACATAAAGCTACGTTGAACAAAATAAAAATAGTAAAATCCTGATTTCTCGAACCATCGCTTTCTCAAAATTCCCGATTTTCTCAAACCAATTTTCATTTTCCTTGGACAGTACTTCTCCATAATTTTATTTCTGTTTTTTTTTCTCGAACCTCCTGATTTCTTGAACTAGTTTTTTTTTTTCAAACCAAGTTTCCCCTAGAGGATTTTTAATCATTTTCTCACAATGAAGTTACTTGAGATCAAGATCACAATGTTTCTAGTTACTAGTCATCATTGAATAAAGTTTGTGCTATCCTCGTCTAATTAACATATTTCTTTTAATTGTAAAACCAGAATAATTGTAACGATTTTTGTTTTCTTCTTTCCTCAGGGTGGCCAAACTCCTATGCACGTTGCAACATATTATGGCAATGTCACCTTAGTTCTTATCCTTCTTCAACATGGCGGCTCTCCTGACATCACCAATGTGGTACGTTCATTTTTCATCACAAGATTAAAACTTCAAATGTAGTCAGTAGTTCTTTTATTATTAAAAAGCTCTTAGTTTTAGCTTTAATTTGTTCAAAAGCTGCTAATTCAGCTTTTAACTCAATCTAAAGTAAAACCTATTGTCAATTTAGACAAAAGAACACATGGCTTTTTAAACAACCATTATAAGGCTAATTTGCATAATATTGTTTTATTATCAAAATGGATTTTAATTTTTGATTGTAATGCAATTCATTGGTCATCCCCAACTATGAATGCTTTCTGAACATTTAAATAAAACATGTTACTATAACAGTGGGTCACAAAATATTGAAAAAAAAAAACAATGGATTTTAAACCAAAAAAATAAAATTCTTCTTCTTTTCCTAATCCATCACCTGGCAATGTTTGCCCTTCTACCCGACATGTAGTCTCACTGTGGGACATGTTTTGTAGTTGGCAAGTTCTTATTCTCTCTTCTGTAAATCATAAATTTGTTGTTGAAGAATTGTTGGACTGTGTTCATTATCTTGCATCTTCCATTATTTTATTTCTGGATTAAATTACCAAAATTGAGGTGAAACTGTGCGTGGTCTGGACTATTTACTTTTATTGAAACATTGTTTGATGCTTGTGTTACTCAGAGAGGTGAGACTGCTTTACACATTGCATGCCGCAGACGACAGATAACAATTGTACGACTGCTGCTTCGGAATGGTGCATCAGTGGATGCCAAAACACAGGTTTGAATTTTTGTGCTAGATTGCTATAATTTCAGCTATACTTATTATTCAAAAAGTTATAGCATAAATACACAACAGATCAATTGTGAAGTGCTGTATACTGTTAAAATGCAAGCAATTAATGATGAGCACTGCAAATTGTTTATTCAATAATTCTGGCTATTTGCTAAACATTACTCAAAACAAGTTGTGAAAATTGATATCTGGAACTTTCATAATTGACAATAATTGATAGTTTTGAGATAAATATAAAGAAAATCATTAACTTTGGATATCGTTTTGATGAACGTCCAAATTCTCTGAACTAACATGGCAATCAGTGAGGAGAATCTGCATTTCTGTACTGGAATCTGGAATTTACATGTTCGTTTCCTCGTTTTCAAATCTGTTAGGACCGTGAGACTCCACTGCATATTGCTGTCAGAACAAAGAATGTGGAGATGGTCAATCTTCTTCTGGATCATGGAGCATCCACTGATGCCGTTGATAAGGTACATTTATATTTGCTTCATTTGTTAGTTGTAAAGCTTGTTTAATTTGTTGTGGATGTTAAACAATAAATTTATTTATTATTATTAGAAGGTAGAAATGCTGTGCTGGACATGCATGTCATCCTGTGGGAGCGAGAATACTCCTAGTCACTTCATGCTTCAGACACTGGTCTGGTTGCTAATCTGGTCCTAGTTGTTCAAAGGGTGGATAACGCTATCCACCGGATAAATCGCTACCCAGTGGATAAGTGTTGGCAAAACAAACTACACTATCCACTGGATAGTGATTTATCCGGTGGAAAGCGTTATCCGCCCTTTGAACAACTGGGGCCTGCACCTTATGTTCTTGGCATGGTCAGCTTTGATCAGCTGTTACAAATCAACAGGGTGATTGTTAGCAATAGAAATTAAGATAGCGTACAAATGTGTAACAGTGGTACATTCATTTTGTTTGTTCAGAACAAGTGCACACCTTTGCACATTGCTGCTAGAGATGGTAATGAAGAACTGGTGGAAATTCTTCTGGAACACGGAGCTTCTGTTACTGAGCTGTCTAAGGTATTTCCTGAAATGGTTGTTTTTAGCTTACAGTATACAAAGTATCTCATCAAATTAATCTGGCCAATCGTAGTTATTTGAAGTGTTCAAACCAAGTGTTTTACTGTTGTTTTACAGAAAGGGTTTACTCCTCTCCATGAGGCTGCCAGGAATGGTCATGTCAGGATTGTGGAAATCTTGCTGAAACATTATGATAACCCTGACCCAGAGGGAAAGGTCAGTGAATATTTGTGATTTGATATAGTTAGTGATGAGTGTTAACTGCCATGGGAGATGCAGAAGCAAGAAGGCTAAGGCACTGGATTGAGTGATCCAAACTCGAGCACTGTCCAGAGTCAATGCATTTGTTCTTGTGCACTTGGCTCTTACATTGCCTCTTCCTGCCCAGGTGTATTGCGAAACTGTTGCTCTCGGGAAAAACTGCATCAAACAAAACCAAGCTGTATGTAAATTTCCACCATGTACCAGTGATTACGAGGCAAAATCTCAGAGCTGCTTCTCTGAAGGGCAAGCTGGAATTTAAGTTTTTTAAACCCTGAGTGAAGCCACCATGCTATGACAAGGGTTACTCATGCAGTCATGGCGATTTCATGGCGATTTCATGGTGATTACATGAAGTACAACATCTATTAACATCTGTTTAATGTGTTTTCTTGTAGCATGGACTCACTCCTCTTCACGTGGCCACCCACTACAACAATGATAAAGTGGCTACTTTCCTGTTGGAGAACAATGCCAATCCTAATGCTATGGCAAAGGTAAAACCCTAATAAAAAATATCATCCTTGATTTCCTCGATACAAAAAAAGGTTGAATCACAGGCAGCCCAAGGTGACTTACATTGTGACCTTGGGATGGCTGTGGTTGCATACACCACCATCAACACTAGTCTTGTTGTATGCTTTTTAGAATGGATTTACTCCTCTGCACATTGGAGCCAAGAAGAACAGGATAGATATTGTGTTGATACTGCTGAGACGCGGTATGGACCCTGTTGTTGCTACACAGGTAAGAACTGACTTGCAAGCCATTACATTTAAAAATGTAATTTGTGATCAACGTGGTTCATATCAAGAAGAGCCTGATACAGGGTTTGAAAAATCCCATCCAGCCAGTGGGACAGTTACATTTTCCTGCTGAACAAAGAATTTTTTTATGCTCCCTTACCTGCCAATGACTAAATCACAAAAAAGTAATTATCTAAGACAAGCAAGCAAAATAATCTAAGTGCTGCTTGTCCAAAGGAAAAGCTGGATTTCAAGTTTTTTCAAGTTTTTTTTTTCAAGGCAAGCTGATATTTGGTAACAATGTCTGTTGAATGGCATCATACATGTAGGTACACAATGTGTTTAGAGAGTACATACCAAGATATGTGAAACCTTTTGCAAACCCTTTACTCTGAAGGGTGATCAACATGTAATTTCTCAGTACAGTATGAATATATTGTCATTCTTATTATCATCATTGTTAAATCTGATGTGCAAGTTTGTTTGATTTCCTTTTGTTTTTGGCAGACTGGTATCAGTCCTCTTCATCTGGCGGCCAAGGAAGGACACTTGGAGCTGTGTGAACACTTGGTGGAGAACGGAGCACACCCTGGAGTCACTACAAATGTAAATAACAATATTCATTGATCAAGTAAAGCTATTACTTTTCACCATATCGTATGTAAATGACCCAGAGGAAGGAAGAAATGCAGAGAAAATCATTTGCTTTGAAAGCCTTGCATTTCAATGACTCGCCATTGTATCTTGAGATAGGTAAAATGTCCCTTGAATCGGGTACCTTCCAAGACAGTGCAGCTGATGATTTCAATATTTTACCATCTTCTGTACGATTTTCATTAATTTTAAAGGATTTTAAAAATCAATTTCAAAAGTATTTTAAGAATAAGGTAACTGTAATTTTTCATGTAATTGAGAATTCATTACAGCTTCATTTAAAAATTCTTGAAAATGTTTTTCATGTTTTATTGTATATTTTTGTTATGTTGTGTTACAGATGAAGAGCCACTTTTGCAGTGGAAAACCTGTAATAAATTCTATTATTATTATTATTATTATTATTATTATTATTATTATTATTATTATTATTATTTGTTTTGTGTTGAATGTTGTAGAATGGCTTAACTCCACTGCATCTGACAGCAAGAGAAAACAGGATTGATGTGGCTAAACTTCTACTCAAGCACAGTGCACCCATCAATGCTCAGACTGTGGTATGTAACACACAACATCCCCTCCACCATTCTGATCAGGAAGTATTTGTTTGCCCATATTAGCTGACAAGGCAACACGTCAGCTGATGTAAATGTGAAACAATCACAAACTAATGGACATTGTCCTAATGTAAAAACAAGTTCTCGGTAGTGACACTTGAAGAACTGTAAAGCAAAGCCGGACTGGAATGATTATCAACTCCAAATAAAATGAGAGGGCACGATTCTTTCTTATTGTTTTGCCGTAATATTAATACAGTACTACCGACTTGAGAATCGTTAGCAAACATAAAGTTTCTATTCCCCAACCCACCGATTCCTTCCTGTGGATTTACAAATTGTTGACTGAGATCTTTTTCCTCATCAGAGTGGCTTCACACCGTTGCATATCGCCTGCGTGTACGGTCATTTTGAACTGGCCAGGCTGTTAATAGAAGCTGGAGCAGAGATTGAAGGCCAGACAAAGAACGGGTACACAGCTCTTCATCTGGCCGCACAGTACGGACACAGGCTGATTATTGATCTGCTGTTAGAACACGGAGCTAATCCTAATGCTATGACCAATGTGAGTGCAGTTTAAGAACCTCCTCTAACCGGTTTGTCGCCTTAACGAGGGGGACATTGGGGGTTGCTGAACACCGCATTACCGCAAAAAAATTCGACAAATACCGCAATACCGCAAAAAAAAATCGGAAAATACCGCAATTTTATAGTAAGCCGGTATAGCTGGTGGATTCCTTGACGTGAAAGCAAAAATAGAGGCAAAAACAAGCGTTGGGACCGTGGAAACAATGACACGGCCTTAAACGGGTTGTTATAACAGTCACATTGTAGATTAAAATGTGCGACAAAATAAGACCGTTTCAAGGTGCTTTCGAAACGACCGGAAACGGCTATAAATGGTCGGAAAAAAGTGAAGGATACGTTTTTATACCGAATATCGTCGACCAAACCGTAAAGAAAACGCATCCCGCAGATTTGGAGAATACCGCAATACCGCAATTCAAGATTAAAATTGCCGAAATACCGCATGAAAAATTGGCCAATACCGCAATACCGCAAACCCCAATGTCCCCCTCCTTAACAGTTGTTACTTGGGTTGTCACGGACGCTGCTCTTAGGAGTGTTGCATGACGTCACGCAACAATAAGCCTGGAACGTTGCATTACGATCCAACGCGCGAAATTCGGCGCGAGTGTCTCAGGTCTTGTTGTATTGGATTGCGGGGGATATTTTACATTATTGTTATTTGAATCAAACATTTTACTCGCAGATTTATCACAGCAAATGTCCATTTTACTTCAGAAAATTGGTTTAGGGATGGAAGTGGTTGAAGTTGAGTTTATTCTTGTGTTTTATGTATTTCTAGGATGGTTACACTGCTCTGTACATCTCCCGAAGAGTTAATCTAAACACCACGATAACTGAGACCCTGTCGCAAGTAACAGTTGTCACACAGACCATTAAAATGAGGAGAAAACCGGTAAGTTTGTTAACGAGTGTCGTTCAAAATCATTGTAATGTGTTGGTTGGGTTTTGCGGCGTTTGCTCAGCTTTTAAAGCTACGCCCAAACTTCGCGTACAACATTCTTTAACCAATCAGAGTGAAGACGTTAACTTCACAGCCAATCAAAACTCTTCATGATTTTGGTACACGTAGTTTTAAGATTGTTGGAAAACCGGTCTCTTTGCTGCCTTCCAGTTAATAAGAGCAACATCACAAGAAACTTTTTTTCAATGCGAGCCTTGCGTTCATCCCTTACTTGTTTGAAATTATCTAAGATCTACGAGCCATACCAACAGGTCTTTGGGAAAAAGGCCTTAATTTATTGGCTTTTCAGTTGACTAGTTTGTATCAGCTTGTAATACGAAATATAAGAACTTGGTTTTGGCAACTCCAACAACCGAAAGCAATTTAACTGGAAGTAATTTAATTTAGTAGCTTTTTTCGATCCTTGATTCTTTATGGGCTGTTGTCACTTTCAACATTTTACTCTTCCGTGATTGAAAGATAATTTTCTACAACTGACAAAAATTGCATGACATTCATTTTAAGGGAGCTCTGTCACAAGGATTTCGCAAATTTTTGGTCGAAACTGTTCTGAAATTGAACATCTAAAGGAAGATATAACCTTAAAATGTGGATAGAACGGCTAAAAATTTCGATTTTTTTAAGACACGCGGAAACAACTTGAAAAGTTTAGCTAAACGTTTCAAGTTGTAATCCATTTCCATCGTAGCCATCTGCAGCTTAAGACGCTTGTTAACAGTTTTGGTGCTCTAATATAGCAATTGTTAATAAAAATGGACTATTATTTTTTGTTTTCCTTCGACACAAAGATAAATTTAGGCTGTTCAAAAATCTGTTAAAATCCGTGACAAAGCCCCTTTAAGTCGCGTGACATGGTTGCGTGATTTGGCTCTTGCTAAGGTACGTGATATAGCTTTTAAATTTGTTTGTTCAGGGAGAGGAAGGAGAAGAAGGCGAGGAGGACGCAGAGTCGGACATAGTTTTCAGTGCAGAGCCTGAAGAGCTGGAGGAAGAGGAAGTCCTGGATGCTTTGGAATTGGTTGAAGAAGGTCAGTGTTAATTTTCGCTTTTTTTGGCACGTATCACGTCGTATCGGCTCTCTTGTGTCGAAACTACACCCATAAAAGTACATCACAGATATTGGTCGACAGTCTATTAAAGTAGCCTTTTTGATATTGAAGAAAAGCGACGTTCACGTTTCCAAGTTTGTGCCTGTTTCAATCCATTTCCATCCTCGCGATCGTAAGTAATCTTCACCTCGTAGCGTGTTTGTGACATTTTTAGAGTCCTGTTCTACAAACTCAATCATTTTTTATTGCGTTTTCTCTGATTTACGTGTACGTGTACGAGTTTCTTGAAATCATTCCAAAACAAACTCTTTGTCTTATTGTGAACGGTTCGCATCGCATTGCAATCCATTCCACCCACGGTTCTTTTTGTAAACCTTACTCCTCAATGGCTTCCTGTGATTTGACAAGTACCGCTGTGTAAAACATTTTTGATCTTTCCGAAGTCACGTTAGCCTGCAGAACAAGCAGTTTATCGGAGCAAAGCGCGAAGCATGAGAGAGGAGCCACGAAAAATAGTTTTCGTCGTCACTAGCTTGCCCTAGCGCCTCTGTTGCGGTCGTCTATGACGCTGAGCGATCTGATCCTCATCTGCAGACTTAAATCATGTATTCTCCAATGCGGGCGTTACTGGCCGTCACGCGTAGTTCTTCTCAGGAGAAGCGTTGCGTGACGACCCGAAAAACCGCTACGTAAACGACGCTAATAAATGACATATTTTGTAGATCCATCAATCGCCGAGGAATCTTATGACCGCTTTATGACGATGGAGGACATGGTGGATGATGACCAACGCTCATCAAGTCTTGCGCACAGAGACTCGGGTATTTTCAGCTCCTCGCGGTACTCCGGAGCGTTCTTTGAGGGAACACCGACTGGCTCCCGAGCGTCCGACTTGAACCGCTCTCGTCTGTCCGATTTCAACATGTCCGAGAGCATAACGACTTCGGAAATGATCGTGACAGAGTCGGAGCTTCCGTCGAGCTTGGCGGACATGGCCGATGATAATGTGCCAAAATACGAGCCCCTGGTGACGGGTGATTTCCTGGTGAGTTTCTTGGTGGATGCCAAAGGAGGCAAGATGGAGAGCTCTCAGACAGGGCTCAAGATCACTTTACCACCGAAATCATGCCAGATGCCAACCAGAATCATATGTAAACAGTTACGGTGAGTATTGGAGCTACACCGCCGATGGTGCGTCTTACAGAAATAACCTAAATTTCTAGTTTGTAATCCGTCTCAATCTTCGTCACTCTTACACATCCGAGTTTAGTTTTGGCATATTTTTACCTTTTTGTTGTTTTCTGCCTGAGTAAACTATTATTTTCAAGTTTTCTTCGATTGGAAAGTTATTTCGTACATCCAAAAATGTCTCCATGTATACTTCTGAACGCAGGCCCTTGGCCACTTCCAGAGATCTGGGAGTTCAACATCAAAATACATTTTTTGTAATTCTTTTGGAGAATTTGATTTTAAATCAGTACTTTTCCTGAAATGATCAAGTCTTTAATTCTCATGACGCACCTACTTTAGTTTGTTGTAAAAAAGGTGAAGAGAAATTAGTATTTAATCAGTTCATAATTTTTCATTTCCAGAATGAACAAGCCGTCGCTGATGCCCCCACTATGGGAGGGCGAGGCATTAGCTTGTCGGATTCTTGATGTGAACCCATCAGGTCTTAAGTTCCTGCAGCCCGTCTATTTGGAGTTGCCGCATTATTCAGCTCTGAGGGATGGCGAGAGAGAGCTGGTGGTGCTACGAACTCAGGACGGAGGCTGGAATTGGCAGGAAGTTTGTGTTGAAGACATGAAAGGTGTGTATACGTATAACATTGATAGCTTTGAGCAGCTTTCAAATGTCATAGAACTAAAGCCAAAGTAGTGTATAAAATTGGATTAGAATTATTCAGAAACAGTGGTTTTTGATGATGAAGGAAAACCGACAACCCAAAATTAGGGTCCCAAGGTCTCTCTCTCCTGCCCCCCAGAGCGAGAGGAGAGAGAGAAACGAGTTTGTTGCGTTTTGTGTTTCCCGCGTTTTCAGCTTCGCGCTCTTTCTGCATTCTTTCCTCGCTGTCTGTTTCCCGCCGTTTCTGCTTCCCGCGCTTTTTGTGTCCGGCATTCGTCCTGCGTTGGGAAAAGTTATCTAACACAGTGATTTACGAACTCATCGATCCGGTGACTTAAGACAGGTCTACAAATACTGAACTAACTTATTTATTGTGATATTGTTTCAGCTGTGGATGGTTACAGCTCAGACATGAACATCAATCAAGGCTACTTTCCCAGCAAGAGATACGCTCGCATTGAAACACAGGATTTCCCTGAAAAGTTTTCCATCATATCAAGACTAAAGAAAGAAAGTTTCACCGTTGGTCCTCGGGGCGAGGTCCTTAAATCATCGGTCCTCCCTCAAGTGCAAGTTAAGGTCCCTGATGGGGCTGTATCGAGTGGGACAAAAATTACCTTACAGGTCAGTATGAGAGCCTTTATGCTCCTTGATGCCGATAACTAACTGGATCAACTGCGTATTGTTAGGTTGCTTACACGGCCAACAACCGATGTGACCACCTTAAACAATAACCGGAATTTAGGGGCCTTTATTTGTCGGGCAATTGTCATTTTGCAACGACAGAGAAATTCTGTGAATCGATGCAGTCTCTGCAGTTTACCAAGGATGAGAGACAAACTTAGTTTCGTGATGTCTTTTGATTTTGTAACTCATGTTTGACAGCTGAAACGGCTTTTCTTCAAAATCCCTGTTGAGACAAATACCAATCCGTATATAATTGTCTTATTTCAGGTCCAACCTGCAGACGAAACATTCAATGATTTTGAGGACTGGGTGGCTGTGAGCCCTGTGCTCACACTTGAACCACAGGACATTACCTTCTCCAAACCCGTGACAATAACCATCCCCACCCCAGTCTACAGCCCAGGTGGAGATAATGTTGATATTCAGCCATCTCTGAGGCTGCTCAGCTGTGAGCCGCGAGATAACAGAAAGTCTATGTCCCATGCTCCCACGTACCAGTGGCATGACATCACTGATACTACACCGCTGAGCGTGGTGAACGAGTGCGCAACTTTCACCACAAGTCATCCGGCAAGGTAAAAACAGTCAACTGATTCGCGTTTTCTAAGCTTTGACAATGATTCAAATAACTTATACCAAGTGCTTTAACCAATCAAATCACACCTGCTGTTTTTTAACCAATCAGGAGTAAAACAAAAACAGTGATAACTTGACTTTCGCGTGCTTTTCAACGCTGGCATCCGTTGCGTGTTTTTAGCAATCCATTTCCGGCAATCGTCTCCAATTTTAACCATCCTTGCCCACTCATCCATTGTTAATTATGATCTTTTTGAAAAGTTTCTACTTTAGTGAACTACTATTTTTGAGATTTCCTGGAAATATCTTTTAAAAAAAAAAAAACAATTGTACCGTTTATAAATTCTGCCGAGAAACTATGAAATCCGCTCCCGTTTCTCACAGATACTGGCTTGTGGAAACCCGTAACCCAGACAACGTGACGTCAGACGCACGCCTGTTGTACCGCAAGTTAACCGCTGTCCCTTACTTGGTTAAAATTGTCGTGTTTGCTAAAGTAAACCCAAATGGAACAGAAGCTCGTCTCAGAATCTTTTGTGTCACGGATGATAACATAAAGAAAACACTGGAACAACAGACTGGCTTTGTGGAGGTGGCCAGGAGTCGAGACGTGGAAGTGTGTGAGGGAAGACCAGTTCATGTCAGGTAGGACAACTAAATCTCGAAATCCCTGCTTTAGGGTAATCAGTGTCTTTTCTTATCGCAGTTATATTAATGTCCTTGTTTGCTGCTTTGTTCACGTTGTAGAGATATCTGGTAGTTTTTTTCTTCTTGTTTGTCAACTCTTTTACCTCCAGAATCAAATAATTATGGAATCAATCGAGTTTGTTCTGGATAACTTATTAGTCTGTGAATAAAACCCTAATATTTGACCATTCAAATGAAAGCTGTTAAGCAGTACTTTCATGTGGTACAGTTTCTAATTTTTTGTCCGTGGATGAAAGTCTAGTGTGTGACCATTCAAATGGAAGCTATGCAATTGAGCTTCAATTTGATGTTGTTTTTTTAATTCTCTCAAAAACTATAATCCGTTGCTTTTCCCTAGACACAAAAAATAAAACCATCTGAACTCCTTGTAGCTCACAAGTGGTTTAAAATAACAAGTTTCCGTTCCGTCTTTACAGGTGCTTAGGTAACGTCACGCCAGCTAGTCGTGAGGCGCTGCAGATGACGTTTTCTCCTTTCCGCGAAAACCGCCTGAGCGTGACTGTGCGCGTGACAGATCCGTCCCAGCCCCCCACCTGCCGGCTGGCGTTCCTCAAAGAACCTCGTAAAGATCGCCAGGGTAACGTGCGAACAATTTGCAATCTGAGCATCGATTTATCTGAAGAGGTAAGACACAGACATCTAATTTCTCATTACAATATCCATACATTTTCAACCAGACATGTAATGAGAATTAATAAAATCATCAAGAATTGACAATTTGTCTTTATTTCATTCAGAACTTGAAGAAGGAAGATGCATCCGTCCGTCTTCCCGGTGAGTTGATCTTGTTCAGGCAAAATAAATACTGGTATTCATGGTGATCTCGGACCTTGAGAGCAATTTTTCAATTCAAATATATTTCGTTAAACTGAAAACAAATTCGTTACAGAACAAAACGCTACACTCGCTACAAACCAATCAGAATGCATGCAACCGGTGACTTGCGCGGGAAAATTTGCAACCGATGGCAAGCGCGGGAAAACGTGACACCCGCGCCAAGCGCGGGAAAATTTATCACCCGTGAAAAGCGCGGGAAACCATGTTAGTCGCGAGAAGCGCGGGAAACGTACCCCGAGTGAAAGCGCGGGAAAGGTCTGGATTTGTTTTTCATCTGACTGAATAAAGGGAACAACAGCTTTTCTTTGCTTGTTTTTCTTACTTTTTTTTTTTTTCTTACACTGCTCTTTTTTTTTTACACGTAGATGATCTGTTGACGTTGATCGGCAAAGGTGTTGGATACGATTGGATCGCGCTTGGTCAGCAGTTGGGATTCACAGACTCGGAGCTACAAGAAATCTCTGACAGACAGTGAGTTTGCAAGAGTTCATATGTGTTTATGTTGTAGACGCGGTCCCTAAATGGTGAACGCGCTGGACACCGGATCTAGCAGACTTCCAGTAAAGTTAAACGCTGGTCTACTTTGACAGCCACCTAGCCTTTTGCGACTCAAACAATTTCTTTTTCCTTCAGTTCTGCTTTAACTGACGAGTGCGCCGCTGATGTGTTGAAGACCTGGCGAGACAAAGAAGACTCCGAGGCAAATATGGCGTCCTTAGAGAAAGCTCTCCGTGAAATGGGGCGAGCAGACATCGCAGACAACTTCAAACAGCTTGCCTACAGCAGCTACGCCAAAGACCCCGTGGTTGTCGTGGAAACGCACCGCGTTACTACTCACACGGTATCCACCGAGAGTTCAGAACCAGGCAACCGGCGCATTTCCGAGTTCCTGGCGTCGGCGGGTGAAACTGACGACATGTTTGGTGATGATGCTGGTTCCCATTCCCCGCGCTCGAATCATAAGTCGCAGTCCGACGGAGACGAGGTTTTCACCGAGGTCAGAACCGTGAGGATCGAGAGCTCGCCAGAACCAATCACTGAAGAGTCTGTCATTGTAGTGGAGAAACACAGAGTCGTGGATGAAGATGGCAATGTCATTGAAGAGAGCCACAAGGTCATCGAAGATGGGAAGGAGATTACAGAAGATAACGAAAAATTGCTCCAAGATTTCTTCGGAAACGACAAAGGCGTGCTAGAGTTCTTTGCCAGTGATGCCAACAAGGCCGTAGAGAATGGGGCTGATGAAACAGAGATTTAAGAAAGAAGCTTGTAAAACAGTTTATTAACTGTGTAGTGGTACGAAAAGTTGAGTACATTTAGATGAAGGTTCTAATTTCTGAAGTCAAGAACTGATCAGCGAGATTGTGGTTTACTTTTAAAGCCAAATTTCCCACTCATGTGGTGTGAGTACTGTAGATTGTTCAAGTGCGTTGTTGTAAAGTTTAGTGACGTGAGAAGTGGGTTTTTAAGGAGATCGACAGATTTTAAAACATTTAAGATGTTAAACAAAGAAATCCAGCTTGTGGTTAGCGATTTTAATTATTTTGCATTCACCATGCCAAGCATGTATTAAGGTCCCTAGATATACTGTAAGTCGTTATTCAGACCTGAACATTTCAGCGAATGTTATTTTTACTCGTAATTATGTGGCTAGGTTACATAGCTTTTTAATGTATTTAGAGAGGAAGGGCATACTGGTGTCCTTATTAGTCGCCATTCGAGTCGTCACACAACGTTAGATGCGTTGCGCGACTCATGTAATGGCCACGAAAGAGGCTTTAAACGAAGGAAAGATAATTGGATAAGTTTTCTGTGTCGCTGAGCGCCTGGTGCAGGATTCAGTTAGGTTTTACTCATGCATTCTTATTCCATCGTTTGTTTTCAATTCTTTTATACATTTGTCGTTTCAAAACGAATTGTTAACTAGGGAACACAAATTGTGCCTTCCTAATGTTTTACTTTTTACTCATTATCAATTACATGTTTTGAATAACTGCTGGAAAGAGAGTTAGTCAAAGCTAAGGATACTGGAAACAAGTACTGGTCTCGGGAAATGTTCGTTCAATTGTCGGGAGAGTCCGATTTAATTATCCAATCAGAAACGTGCTCGCAAACTCGCGAGCGGACTTCGCTCTCATGGTCCTTTATTTTTCTTGTCCAAGTAAAAGAGAGGATGGGGCAACAAAGCAACCGCTCCCGGCTGAAAAAGGTGCTTGTTTCCTTGACAACGCAGGGTCGTTATTATTTGTGAATCCGCTGGATAAATGGAGCAGCTTCTTGGTAGGACTTTGTTAATAATATTGAGAACTGTGAATGAGGCGAGAGTTTTTTCAAGCCTGTGAACTTGTACCAATGCTAATGTAGATTTTACGGCTTTTAGCTAGGTCAGCATACTAAGAAAACTACTATCTGGAATAAACAAGTCTGTATTCACTCTATTTGTGTGTTAATTCTGTGCTAAGAGACTGTCTTTCAACTTGTCCATGTTATCGTTACTTTCACATATCTCATGGGTAATGTTCGGTGATGTGGTACGAATGTTGCCGATTTTGACCAATGAAATCCAGGAAAGTTCTTGGTGCACCACACTTGTGACTTTTGAAAACGTGTCACACGACGTTTGAAATTTGTGTTTATTTTTGTCCCGGGGGGGGGGGGGGGGGGGGTACTTGGACCAATCTTTGTTGGGTATGTGCCGCTGGTCTCTCAGAACCCCTGCCCCATTATAGTCATATTCTATGGCCAATTATAGACCCCATCTTAGTCACTTTTGGGTAAATGTAATTTTCACGACCCCAACTAAGTCACTTAATGGGAGCCGTTTGTCAAATATTAAACAACAGCAATGAATACGGTAACGTTTTTTTTTCGGCGAATCTTTCCGTTTATAAATCACAACTTGCCAGATTTTTCTTACACTCAAAATCCCGCAAAAGTGCGACCCCATTCTAGTCACCCTATAAAAAATGCTTGAAAAGGCGACCCCATTATAGTCAGTCCTGTCGTGAAAATGCGACCCCATCCAGCGGCACATCCCCATTAGCCCATTTATAGGAAGTGCCCCCCCCCCCCGGGATTTTTGTTTGATTGGCCGTCGGGTTTTTCGGGAGAGCATAATATTGACACCTCTTGAGCATAATAGTAACCAACTGCAAGCATAATACAATCAACTCCCGCTTTGCAGACACAGTTATTACAAACAGGAGTTGAAATCCCGGTGAATAAGAATTATCTAACAATAACTCCCGCCATTAAGGACTTTCTCTATTGCAGACACCAAATTGTGGTCCCAAAGTTGTCTCTTGAAAGGGAAGTTGACTGTAGTGCCAAAGATCTGGCATAAAGTGGAAGACCCTATCGGCTATGGATGGAAGAAAAAAAACTATTCGAACGTGTCGGAAGGGCAGGAAGAAGGCTGGTAAGAGGCTTCTCGAGTCGGTTCTCATGCATTACATCTCAAGTGGCCTAATGCTGCGATAAGCATCTTTAGTTATTTTGCAATCGCCAGGATCAGAAAAACATAGGTCATATAATGTGAAACGAGGCCAATTCTGTGTTTCCGCCGGATTACCATGATTGATCCCAAACGCGGCAATGCTATAGCTATAAACTCGTAAATTCTGGGATTGGTAAAAATTGGCCACTATTAAATCAGCCTTTTGTACGTGTATAAGCATCTATCATGCTTGAATCTCTGCTCTGACACAGCAATTCTGCTCGCATCATTCAACTTTCAGACAGTGACCGTGTTTTTCGTCTTTACGATTTAGTTTGGATTATATTTTTGTGTGTGAGATTCGTAAGACATCGTAATAATGGATCCTCCTTCTTTTGTATTTGTCATTATTTTCATTTTGCAATTTTTTACTTGTTATAACAAATTCAATTTGTTAACAAAATTGTTTGTTTTACCATGCCTTAAATTCTGCTCGAAAATTCTACAACAAATGAATAATGAATGAACCAGCAGAGAATCATTTTTTCTTGTAAGGATTATGGATTTCGAGAAAAAATGACCATTAAAATGCTTATTGTAACCTTCGTGATGTGATGAGTAAGTGGATAATATTGTACTTTGCTAGAAATTTTCGCGTAGCTTGCGTGCACGCTTTTAATTTCCTTCCTGTTTTTCCGACGCATCAAAGAAATTCGACGCCAACCCGCAGGCTAAAGTTTGGCAGCTCACGTAATTAATTAAAAATATAACAACGGCGAAAAAAAAGACTTTACAATGATGACAACTGAAAGTGACTTTCGTGCGAATTCGAGCTCTGTGATCAAAAGTGCCAGTAGGCAGAAAACGCACAAAGCGACAACTGTGCAGTTGTGTTGCAGCTCTCTACTGGTCCTCCAGTGAAGCAGTTGCTATTGTTTTGGGGGCTTAGGGGCATTGTTCCTGTTGTTGGTTTATAAATTGTTCTCTTTAAGGGAAGCGAGCCATTCACGTGAGACCTTGATGAGATTGGCTGCATTCGCTGAGTGATAACTTCCTTGCGATTCCTGCTACAGTTCATGGTCTTCAGGCTCTCGGTTTTGAGATTTTGCGCGACGCTTCACACCTTGCGTGAAATTTCAAACACGAACCTGCCCCCCCCCCCCCCGGGGGGGGGTACTCCCCAGTATAAAGTATATAGGTATGTGCCGACCCAAAGGGTATGGTTTTCGAGCCGTTTTGGTCTGAAAACGGCTATAGATTTTGAACATTTTGGTCTGAATTTGGGTATGGTTATCCGGGGAACGTTCACGAAAGCTAATAAACTTATTTTTCTTCCCAACAACCGGGGCGAGTAACTGGTGAGAGAGAAAGAGAAATAGATAAAATATATCATTCCAGCTAAATTTTACTTATTCATCTTTGTTACGTTGAAAACGGGTGTATATTTTCAAGGTCAGGTCTGAAAACGGGTATCGACTTCTGAGGCCAGGTCTGAAAACGGGTGTGGAAAATCGCATTTTTTGGTCTGAAATTGGGTCTGGATTTGGAGATGCAGGCGGCACACCCCCACCAAAAATTCGAAAGAGTACTCCCCGCCCCCCCCCCCCCGGGAACCTGCTCAAGCCACACTGTCGGCTCGGTAACATTTAAATGTCATTCCGGAACTTTATAGCTGGGAAGAGGGGTTTGTTCAAACATCAAGAAGGAGTATCACTTGTTCGTATGGTGTGATCGTCCGGGTCAGAGTAGTTCTGGTCAGTTCTGAAGAGAACAATACCTTACTTCCGGTACCGGTTGGTGACCTGCTGACAGGAGCTGAGTCACACTCAGTCTTCCCCCGCGAGTACAATTCTCTCATCAGGGCTGACTGGTGGGGAAAAGTGAGTTTCATTTCTTCCATTGTAGTTATTTGTACTTTACACGTTAGTTTCCGTTTGCTTTGAAAAGTGCATAACGTAAACACGACTGACAGCTGTGGTTATTGCATGTGTTCCACGTCACGCCCCTTGAAACAGACAACAGCTCGAACAATCTCCAATTGTTCCACGAGGTCACGTGCGCGGCGTTCCTTTGCGTTCCATATTTGGAGGCTGGGGATCAACAAAGATTATGTGTTCCGTCAACATGGCGGACGAAAGTAGAGTTTGCAAACAGTTCAAAGCATTACCTTCGTCTGCCGTTGGTTTGTGAAAATTTTGCTTTAATTTAATATTTAAGCCATGGAAGAAGGTTACAAGAAAGTAATAGAACGTCATCGGGATAAATTCCGCCGAGCAGTGACGGTAGAACGGCTGTTTTCACCGCTTGTTGTCAGCCATGTTGTGAACTCAGAGGAATCCCAAGCAATTCAAGGCGAGCATCCCTCTCAAAGAGTGGACCGATTGCTAGACGTCATTCAAAGAAAAGATTATGAAACGTTCAAGAAGTTCTGTGTGGTTTTAGAGACTACTTATCCGTACATGTTAAACTGTATGTTTTTGGGAGTTGAACCCCCTACTTCGGGTAAGTGAAAATGAAACTTGTGACTAACCCAATGTAAACATGTCATGAGTTGGTGTAGCGCTCCAGCTTTCCAATTAATTTCTCTTCTCTTGGATGGAAGTAGTCTAGGTGCCCTTAATGCATATTCTTAGCCAAAATCTGTCTTATTTAGCTGTTTTTGTGATTCGCAAACGTGGTCGATTGTATTGTAACGCGTAGAAGCGCTTATTATATTTTCGTATGGATATTTATACTCGAACTAAAGCTTATCAACGCTTAGTTATTATGCATTTAGTTCGTAATAATCTATGTTTTAACTCTTGAAGGAATTTATTTGCCGTTTTGAACGCTGCCCGCGCAGAGGAAAAAGTTCTTATTTGTTAGGCGGAAATGTTGTCTGACGTGTGCATGGTGTGTGAACTTCAGTTCAAACCAAGCGCTCCTCGCACGCAAATATATTTTTGTTGTTTTTCCATTAATTGTTTTCGGAAAACCACTGACAGTATAATTAGGCTGTATTTAGCCAAATTCGTGCAAGCAGAAAAAGTCACTTTCAGATGAATTCAGCAATTCTTTTGAGAAAATTTAACATCAACAGCTCGCGTCCAGCGACTTGTTTGTCACCTGAGAAGGAACTCAAGCAAACCATGAAACCACAACAATCAAGTTTTTTTTCCTCATAAACGCCCAAACTCAATTTTCAAGGATCTATGCATATGTTACCACAGCCATTTACCAAAAGTCGTTATTGGATTTAACATACATTGCATAATGAAGTAATGGTGATTTAATGTGTACATCAAGGCGCGATGGATCGTTCGGAGTTGATGTTTTCTTGTTATCTTTCAGTATCTCCGCACATACGAACAGACCAAGGCAAAACTACAGATAACGACGAAGAATCCACTGCACGGCACATGCAATGTAAGTTTGTCTTAGAAAGTTGTCGTTCCTTAAATTTGCAAATAAATTTGAACAGAGCTGCGGCAAAAGCCATGCAAGAATTAATGTTTTGTTGTGTAACTGTACTGCCTTTACTACGGAATAAATTCGATCTCGCACAAAAACATGATTGTGTTGGCCCAAGTCCCAGAGTTGACCAGCCCAAAAACAATAATTTAGAACAAGGCATAATCAAGATCTTGTTTACAAGTGCAAAGTCCTGATATTTGCTTTTCTGTATATTTGACAGCTCATATAACTACTAGCTTATGAACTCTTAAATTGCGGCTTGGTGCAAATGAGCAGAATTATTTTATTGGAGCATTTTTGTTAAACAATTATATTGGCTAATAAATCAAAGCCATTGACCTTGGTTCAAAATGAAAGTTATATTTATGTGGTATTGAACTGTCCACGCACAAAACAAGCTGTTGACGACATGAGCTGAAGCTGGTTGAACTATTTTTTTTTTTTCCAATTTTGTTGTTCGTAATTCTGTCCTTTGGAGAGAGTTAGTGATAGTTCTATCAGCAGATTATTCATCACAAATATGTTCTGTGTGTAGAGCCATGTTGTTGACAAGCAAGAGAAAATTACCAAGATTAGTTTCTCAAAATTACATCTCTTGCTATATTTGATGGTGTGATGTCTGTTTATACACAATCTATGAAGCCAGAAGCATTTTAATGTTCTTGATATTTTGGCAGGCATTGGTCCACCACGCCGTGTGAATGTTGGTCGTAGTACAAGCATGACCGGCCATGACCTTTTGAAAGATAGGCTTATTGTGCTGAAAAATGAGTTAAGGACTGTGAAACGCGATTTGGAAAAAGTTACAACTCAGTTGCATGAAACTGAAGCAGAGAGGGATGCTTACAAGAAAATAAATGATCTGAAAACCACAGACAGAATACACATGGACAACAACTCAAATGTGCCACAAGGGAGTGACAGAGACGATGAGTTCGACATGCTTAAAAAGCAGTATGTTGAGTGCCTGAAAGAACTAGAAATCTTAAGATATGAAAATTCTGACATAACGGCAAAATACGAATCCGTCTGTCAACAGTGTGAGAATGGTAGAAAGTACAAAATGTTATTTCAAAGCTTGCAAAGACGGTTTGATGAAATCAACCTTGAACGTGATAAGCTGAAACAGGAGTACGAGGAAATTGTGTTGTTGAGGGAACGAGAAAAAATTGAACTCATCGAAATGAAAGACAATCAAAAGTATGAAGAGTTTGTTAAAAGTCATTCGGGAAATACAGCTTTTGATAAATATGAGTCACACAAAAAGGAGTATGAAAGCCTCCAGGACAGCCACAGAGATCTAAGATCCAAGTACAATCACTTGTTCAACAGCTATCAGAACCTGGAGTCAGACTATTCAGCGCTGAAAATACAGTTTGATGGATTACTTCATGAGCAAGACACACTCATCATTGAACGAAATGGACTAAAGCAACAGGCTGAGGCTGCAATCTCTAAGTATGAGAAAGCTACAAAAGATCGCGACTCTGCTTTGAAGGTTTCTTACCAGGTTCAACAGGACAGAGAAAGAGAACGTGAACAAGTCATGACTCGTCAGGTTAGAACTGCCAAAGACATCACCAAGCTAACTGAGGAGAGGAATGCAGCACTGAACGAATATCAGCTGGTCATGAGTGAACGAGATACAGTTCATCGAGAAATTGAAAAACTTCAGGATGAGCTGACAGATCTGCAGAAAGCTAATGAAAACCTACAAAAAGACTATTCAAAACTGCAGAATCACATTGACGACACACAAGGTGAATTATCTCTCTTGGTGGAAGAACGTGAACAGGCTGCCAAGGAGGTTTTTGGTGTGAAAGAGAAACTTAGTCAAGCATTGTTAGAAAAGGAGAATGTTATGAAAGAACTGGACAAAATGAGAGAAGACCATGAGATGTTAAAACAGGAACGGAATGTTGCTCGAAGGGAACGTAGTGAAGCAATCATACACAGAGACAAAATCCTAAAGGAATGTTTTGAAATTAGACAGAAACATCAATTGGTAATCAAAGGAGAACACAAGGAGATGGATGCACTTAGAAAACAGTTTGAAGTTCTTTCAAAGGAACTGACAAATGCGTTACATGACATTGAAGTGGTGAAAGTGAGGAGAGACTGGGCTATGACTGAAAGAGACAAAGTCATACAGGACAGGGACTCGCTAAAAATACGATTTGACAAAATGCAACATGAAAGGGATCGTGCCGTGAGTGATCTTGCCGAACTCCTTCATGAATCTGATCACATTAGAAGGAAGCACAGTGAAGCTGTTGCTGAACTCTTAGAGCTACGCAGCCATATTGAGAATCAGCTGAATCAATCACAGGAACATCTGTCAAGTAGAGATTCAGCAATTGACACAGATTCCAATGTAAGCCATTTACATTGTTTTTTGACTTACAAGAGTTATCAATTTTATGTACTAATAATTGTCACAGCTGACAAGCCGATCGGCTGATTAGGAAGGGGGGGGGGGGGGGGGGGGATTCAAAGCTAACTCCTGGCTTAGAGAAATGCTTCTGAAAAAGAGGGAATTTTTTAAGTTTGTCACTTACTAGTTGTCCAGACGCAGAGCACAAGGTGTAAAGGGAGCGGGGAAAGCTTAATATGAACAATTACATCTTGCGTGTATACATATACCTGTACAGTCCTAAAACAAATTACATTGAAATGCTCCTTTGTCTGCTAAGTGTCCATGTTAGTAGCTGCAATTTTTAACGAGAGTATTGACTTTTCCTTTGCAGGAATGGGAGACAGAGTCAGTTGTTTTAGAGAGGGTACGTTTTCATTATTTCATTTTAGGTGGCTGGAGATGAGTTCTGGCTGATATTCATTTCTGCTCAAGTTACATGTACAGTCTGTTTTTGTTTTTAAAAACAATACAAAAAATCAATTTTTGTTAATTTTATGAAACTTGATGTCTGTTGAGCAAATGATATGTGTTGTGAGACTTATTTCTGGCGTTGTCAGTTTATTCAATGATTTAAAACAGCGAATGAAAAAGAACTGTGAAGATTGAAAATATATAAAAGTATGTATGGTGATTTTGTATGTCAATCACATTGGTCAATTATTGTTGATTGCAGATGAAACTGGATGATGATCTTGGTATTGCCATTGCTGGCGGAAGAGACACTCCCGCCATCCCAAATGACAGCTCCATTGTGATAACTAATGTCGCAAAAGGAAGCATTGCTGACGGCAAGCTCCGGTAAGTTGGAAAACACTGAGTACAAAAAAATAATGTTAATACAAAGCAACCAAAATTTCATAGGCAGGAGCTTAGTTATATTTTTTGTGAAATCATGTTTTGTTGATGTGAACAGGTCAGGGTTTTCATCTGTGCAATAATACTTGATCATGTATTTGTTTATTCAAAACAGGGTGAATGACTGTGTTCTGAAAGTGAACAACATCGACTTGACAAATGTTGAATATCGCACTGCAGTTCAAGCCATCAGCAGAGGGGAGGTTGTCAACATGGTAAGTGTCGAAGTTATTTATTTTCGCCATAAGGGAAACAAAAATTTGTTCGAGAAATCAGGAGTTTGAGAAATCATGCATAAAATTGCAATGTTCGCCTGAGGCAAGGGAAATGGCTTCTGGATCGGTTCATGGTTCAAAACACTGATCACAAAAACAAAAGCTCAAAAGTTTTTCATGACAGTGTGTAGATGAAATATTAACTAATTATAATAAGTAAAATGAAAAAAATATGCTAAGTGCCATTTTTAAAAATGGAATTAAACAGGGAGACTGTGTTGTACATTTTGGTATAATCTCATTGTGTTTTTGTTTTATTAATGTTTGCTTTAGACTGTGAAGAGGAAGAGACTAACAGGATCGAGACCCCTGCTTCACCCAGTCAGTCTGATCCTAACAAACAACAAAGGTGGATTTCTAATATTTAATGCATTCAGTAAAATTAAGTGTTGGTTGTTACTGTGATTCTGTGGTTACACATGCCACAAACTGCTGACCATGGGAAAATAATATACTCATTTTGTTTATAACTGCATTTTAACTGTCGCGAAGGTTAAATTTAGGTGCAGGAAGCAAGGGAAACACACAATATAGTTGAAAATTTGCTGCGTGTGACATTTTTTGAACTTACTTTGTAGAGCTAGGGATCAGAGTTGACAGCACCAATCACATCAGCTCCATTGTACCTGGCAGTGTTGCCGCAGAGGAGGAAACTATTGCAGTTGGAGACAAGATCATTACTGTAAGAGCAGCTGTCTATTAATAATTAAACAATTATTACTGACAATAACAGAGCTCTGTGGCTTGCTCTCTCTCTCACAGTAGATATTGCCAGTGGCAGGTATAGGGGAGGGGTCCAGACCACTCACCCACCCATACCTGGAAGCCATGAGTCCTGAATTACCAACAGATTTTCCCCCACCCTGTTTGAATCACAAAAGGACCCATTTTCACTTTGCCCCTCCCCCCCCCCCCCCCCCCCCCATTTAGCTCTTCTGGACCTGCCACTCTTTATGCCCACTTTGCTTGATTTTTTTATGGGTTCACTGGATTGTTACCATACTTTGTGATTTCCCAAAATGTTTACTTTGTCTTTGGTCTGCTCTAAGTTGTTAATGGGTTGCGTAAGATATATTTTTCCTTCTTGTTTCAGATCAATGGTACATCAGTTGAGAACCTCAGCCAAACTGAAGTGGAGAGACTGCTGTCAACAAGTCTTGTCAGGCTCACCCTGCAGAAGTTGTCGGCGACGTCATCACGAACACAGGTGCTTCAGTCATTGCTAGATGAAGTCAATGAAACAATCAACAGAGAAAATGACATCTGCCGTGAGGTTGAACATACAAAGGAAAAAATCACAAACTCTGGAAGCTTATATGAGCTGCAGCTGTCACAACAAGAGTCCTCTTCTGCTTATTACTCTGGAAAAAGTTCCCCTCTCCCCGATGATCAATTACCCTCAACTCCAGAATCAATGTCTGAACCTGCCTCATCATCATCGCTTACACCCCTTTATGAAGAAAACAGAGAAAGACTACATGAGAAACAAACAGACTCTAGTGATTTATCCACTGAAGAAGGGAGTGCACCCCATCTTGTCACAAGTGCTGGTTCATCATCGCGAGGACGGACATTTGTTAAGTTCAGAAAATCATTGATGCGTCCTAGTCCACTAACGCAGCCACCAAATCTTTCAGTGGAACGACCGATGCCGCCAACAAGAAGCTGTTCTTACATGTCAGCCATAACGTCTCCTCCTCAAGCAGATGTCAGCGTAAGTTCACAGGAAGACAACATGAACACAATGCAATCAGCCCCAGTATCTACCGTTCATTTTCCTTCAAGCTCTCTCCCAGATTCTGCTGTGGTAAATACTTCAAACACTGTAGTCATTCCACGTAAAAAGACAGATTCATATTTTCGCAATGGTTCTCGTCCTCAATCTGCACCTTCTGCAAGAAATTACCAGGTATCTCTTGGAGGCAGTCCTGCGCTGTCTAGTTTTGGACGTTATTCAAGTCACGAAGACCCTTTGGCATTGACTCCTCAGAAACCAATCACGTCAGGACCTCCTGTAACAGTTGCTTTGCTGAGATCAGCTAACATTCCATATTACACAGCAAAGAGTCATTCTGTGCAGAATTATGGAGGCCAGCCCGCTGTCAGTCAACAGTGCTTACCAGTACAATGCCGCAGCAAACAAAAACAAGACACAAGTCAGCTAGAGCCACCTAGAGGAAGACATAGTCGTCAAGGATCATCTCATAGCACCGATGGGGATGCCCATAAAGTGCGACACTTGTCCCTTTATAACTACAATCCACCATCAAACTCTAAGAATTCAGCTCACAGAATCAGTTTACCAGCCCCACGGTCACGGGTGACATCTTATCCGAGTGCAGGGACAGGTAGCTACTGCAGCGGTTCTGTGAGTTCAACATACTCCATCTCCTCAGGTCATACAACACCAGTCGTCGTTCCGTCAACCCCAATTGTGCCGGCAACTGAAGAAGGTGGTCCAGCACTGGCTTTTGACTTCAGTGGTCCACTTACATCCCAGGAAGATCCTTTGAACCGGTAAGCTTTCTATTTTTTGTTTTTGGCAAGTTTGTGTAGTACATTATACCTTTATTCAGCTTTTCATCAACTTTGTAGTCTGTTTTAGAGAGGTGTCTATTGCAAAGAGGTGTCCACATCTTAGAGAAGTGTTGGTCTTCAAGAGATCTACTTATAATAATAAACTACTGTTTATTTCTGCTGTGAAGTCTAGTGTTTATGAGTGTTATATTAAACTAAAATAATGTGCACAATTTTTCTTTTCCCACGGAAGTAGGTCTTTGCATCCCAAATGATTCAATGATATGTGTTTCATTTCAGGGACTATGAGCCTCGCTTTGTGCATATAGAAAAGAAGGACACTCTAGGGATTTCCATTGCTGCTGGTTGTCAGGGGGGTGTGTTTGTGTGTTCAGTTAATGAGGGAAGTGTGGCTGCCAAGGCAGGACTCAAATATGGCGATCAACTGTTAGAGGTGTGTACATGTATATGTGCGCCAAATGTACTGTTATCTTTGGGCATAGTTTTGGGTTACATACTAGGATTTCATCCACAGACTTAAGAGTTCAATTCACCAATAGTTTTAATTTGAATAGTCACAAACTAGGGTTTGACTTTTACACTCAAAAGTTATAGCCATAATAATAATTATCGATTGAGAAATTAAAAACTGTTTGTTTAATTGCAGTACAATGGTGTGAATCTAAGATGCGCGACTTATGAGCAAGCTGCCATGATTCTGAAGCAGTCCGGTAACAGTGTTACCATTCTAGCGCAGTTCAACCCAGAGAAGTTCAAAGAGACCACAGAATCACTATCCAGCCAATCAGAAGCAAGCACAACATGCAGCACGCCCATCAACAAGACAAAGCACTCACATGAAGGCAGCAGCAGCACTCCACCAATCAGAAGAAACGGAGGAATCCTACCAATCATTGACAATGAACCCCCAGGGGACTTACGTTATGTATTCTTCACAAAGAGTCCAAGCTCACTGGGATTTAATATTGCTGGTGGTAATGCTATGGGAATCTTTGTATCAGAAATTCAACCAGATGATGAGGGTGTTAGTTCTTCTGGACTCAGTGTTGGCGATCACATTTTAGAGGTAAGAGGATTAATTTAAGTCCATTCCTCGGGTGCGAGGGCCAATAATACTCTTGCTGCAACACATACTTTGCCAAAATCATATGCTATGTCAGCATTAGTAGCATAGTAAAGAATTTGAATCTTTTTTTTTTGGGACCTTCCAGACACCCCTACAAATACCTTTTGATTGAAAACATCTGGTGTTTTTATTTATGTTTTTTTTATTGCATAAATTTTTTTGACAATTTTTACTATTTTTTTTTTCAGCTCAATGGAGTTGATTTAACTTCAGTCACGGCAGAGCAGGCCATGTTAGAGTTGTGTAAACCCACCGAGACAGTTCAGATATTGGCACAGTATAACCCAACAAGTAAGTACTCATCAATGTTATCATTTCTGTTTTGCTCCAAAATCTTTAATGCTAATCCAGATGAGTAACTATCTTTTGAAATTCTTCACAACATTTCTCCAAGGAAGCAAGAAAGGACGTAAAACATTTAGAGAATCAGAATTATTATAAATTTACTTTTTCTGATTGATTTCTTTTCATCCTTTTAGAGTTCAATTCCCTTAGAGATCAACCTGGAGATTCATTTTATGTCAGGTGAATTCAATAATCATGCTTTATACTATAATTCTGAATGTATAGTAATGGAAATTTTTAACTGACTTCATAGCACAAATCAATGACCACAAACATCCCAAATGTTTTTGCAACAAAACCAAAGCTAAAGGTGATCTGGCATACACTGACACTTGTTTTGTGCGCTTACATGTACACTTGTTTTATGCCTTTGGTTCAGAGATCTTTTGTAGTGATTGCCCAGAGGTAATTTGGTTAGTGTGGGTTTCACGGCAGTTCCTTAAAAAAAATGCACAAGTTTTTAACAAAGGTGCATTGATCATGTTGATTGGCAAAAAATTTAAAAAAAATTATTTTGAGTATTAATAATAATAATAATAATAATAATAATAATAATAATAATAATAATAATAATAATAATAATAATAATAATAATTTAATATTAATAAATTATTGAAGAATTTATAAAGTATTACCGGTAATAATTATTATGTGTTTTCAAGCTCATTGGTGATGAAAATACAGAAAACCACAAGCTTTGGATTAGTCTTGATTTACCACCAAATTCTCCTCTCCGTCTTTGTAAAGAACCTTTGAGACTCAGTAAGGAGAATTTATTTATCTTAGTTCCGTTTATTCATAGGGCCCTGTTTGAACGTGCCACAAATTCCAAAGGAGAGCTAAACTTCAAGAAAGGAGACATTCTGTATGTTACTGATACAATGTACAATGGTCACATGGGATGCTGGAGAGCTTGTCTTGTTAATGAAGAAGATGCACAGAAACGAGAGATTGGCATGGTGCCAAGTCGTATGAAGTACGTTAAATAGCGACCTAAAATATACTGAGCTACAGTGAATTCCCACATCAACAAAAGAACATTTGATGTTGTGACTGTTTCTTAAGCAGTGAGGGAAATTTTCCACATGAATACCGGACTTGAAATCTAAACAGTAATATTCTTTGCTTGGTCAGTAACATACTAAGTTCAGTTGTTATTTCATTTCAAGGGCCGAGCAGGAGATTCTGTTGCGTAGGAGCCTGGCACTAGCTCATGGCGATGAGTACAAGCTAAGTGGAAGACGAAGTTTCTTCAGACGAAGCAAGAAAGGTACACACGGCATGTCTGTCAATCATTCTCGTGAAGGAAGTGACTCTGCTACTAGCATCACAACCAGTTGTACAGGTTAGTTTAACCTTATTTGAATGGTGATACATTTGGCTTCCATCCACAGGCTTAATATAGCCCTCAAGGCTTTATAAATTGCCTTGATGTTTGACTGGGACTGAAAGGAACTGTGAGGTTTAAACAAGTTTTCCACTGTGTGCTTAAACGATAGGATGTCTATAACATAATTGTTTTAATCTGCACTTCAATCAGTGTGGTGGAAGTCTTACAGTATGTTTATTTGTGACGTTTTTTTTTTCTTGTACAGATCTTGGAATAGCTTCTTACCAAACAGTGGAAAAACTGGACAGTAAGTACAAACTGTTGTTTATGGTTATCCCCGACAGTTTGTTAATTCGCCAGTACCCACAGAGGTACACAACACAGCGACCCCAGCTATCACTCGAACCTGGACCACATTCAGGCTAGGTGATGTGTCCCTCCCTCCCTCCCTCTGTCGCTCTCTCGCTCACTGCTCATTATGCCCATTGAAATGTAGGGCAGCAACGAGATGTGTACAAAAGCAGCAAATATTTGTGTTGATAACGGAGGCATTCAACATTTCACGTTTTTTTTTTATTACAGGTCATATTCCACGAGCCGTGATTTTGTTTGGTCCGATGGTTGACGTGTTGTATGAGAAGCTCTGTGAAGAGGTTCCTTACAAGTTTGTCCAGTGTAAACCAGGTATGCAGTTCTCATACAAATTCTCCTAACTATGGCTGTAAGAAATGTACGAAAACATGTTAGGAGAATTAACCTTCTTACATGTAACGACCACTTTCTGCGCTCTTAACTGTACACTGTATTTTATTGGCGAGTCTCCTTTGGATATTTTAGTACATCTGTATTGTTTTGTAAAATTCAGAGGTTGTAAATCTGCCAGAAGAGAAAGTAGAGAAAGGAATAGCCGATGGCACATTTGTGGATTACGCGTGGAAAGGGCATCAACTCTCCGTCACTACAATGGCGTCGATCAAACAAGTTACTGACAAGGTAAATGACAGTCAACTACTTGCTTCTCGTAGCTTAAAATCTTACAGAGTGTTCTACATTTAATTTCTCCTTACAATATGGACAGGTGATGAGAACCGAGAAAATCATCAACTAGGGTTCGATATTGTCTTTCCTAAACTTCAGTAAACTCCGGTAAATTTTGGACTCGCAGACTCGTAGGCGTTATATCTATCGTCACGCAATGGTTCACCTCCGCACTTCGCGTGACGGTCTAATAGACTATCCTAATCCGGCCAGGAACCTTAAGTGCTTTCTTGTTGTGTTTGTTTCTACAGCATTGTTTATTGGACGTGAGTTCATCAGCAGTGGAGCGGCTTCATGCATTACAAGTCTATCCCATAATACTCTTTGTCAAGTTTAAATCTCCGAAACACATCAGGTGAGTTCAACATGAGGCTTCTGTTATTATCGAAACAACTTAAGATTATAATCATTGGCGAGCCATGCTCAGGAAAGTAATTTTACGCAAGGCAGCATTGGTAGACAAGTTGGAATCTTGCTTGCGAAAACTCTTCCTGCAATACTTTTTGTTGAAGCAAAAATTGTTCATTTCTTGTTAAATTGTTTTGAAGCAATTTATTCTGACAAGAATTTGTTCGCCGTGAATATTTCAAAAACGTTACTCTGTTGCACCAACGAAAAGGCGTTAAGTGAAGTCCTTTTTGAAGAGCAATTTATTGATGAAGGTGTTTGCCTTTGTACACAGGGACCAGAAAGATGGTCGGTACATCAGAGAAAAGATCAGCCTCAGACTAGCTAAAGAACTTTATGAATCCTCTGCAAAAATGGAACGAGAGCTGAAACACTTATTTAGTGGTACATGTAAGTATTAAAACAGTGATTTAAAACTTGCATTCTGCTAAGAACCTCAAATTGAAAATCTTTCAACATTGCGGTCTGTTGTGAGCGGTGTAAAAGTATGTATATAATGTATGTAATGGACATAATCTCGTGTTTCACATCAGGGTAGCCCCATGCGTTTACGATCTTTGGGGTTTCTCACGCAATCTTTCGTCCCAGCAAGGAGAGACGATTGCATGACGATTCCAAGGAGCATTTGTATCTGGGAGCATTTCTGAACATAATTGTTGCGAGAGCCTTGCTCCTAGATATGTTTTTCATTTGTTGGTGTAAAGAGTCAAATATATCCTTTTTGTTACATTTTCTTTACACTGAATACGTTTTCCTTTCGTGACACCTGAGCTTTTTTTCTGTATTTTTTTCCAAGGTGTCGTTCATGGAAGCAGCGTCAGCAGTATTTGTTCCCAGATCCAAGAGATGGTGGACGAGCAACAGAAGAAGACGGTGTGGGTACCATTATCGAGTGTCTAGGGAAAATGGCGCATATTTCTCTTCAATTGTCTCCATTTCTGTACACGCCCGTGGTGCAAAGGGGCTAGGCGGATACAAAGCCTCTTTCATTGAATTTCAATTTATTTTTCCTTTCTGTTCATTGAGCAGTTTCTCTGTTCTGTCTTGCCAAACCAAGTGTAGCGAGGGTCTTTCCTCAGTCCCCATGCCACGTATTCGCACTCTCTCCAGGCCCTTCGTGGAGGCCGTGTATCTTTTTATCCATATTGTAGAACTTGTCTTTGACTGGGATCATCAAATACTTAAAATTTCTAAAGTTTGGAATTTGTCAGATCTTGGGATGACAGACGTTTCCTCTGCGTCCTAAATCCTTCAAGAGGTTCAAGTCGGCTAAGATAGAAGTGGTCACCGGTGTTGACTGAAATGGTAATTTGTCGTAAAGATAACAAAAATAATTATTTAAGTCTTCATTTCGTGTTATCTGGATTGCGCCACACAACGATGTCCAAGATAAGACGTGACGTAGCTATAAAGTAAAGGTTATGATGGTTTTCGCGGCCATTTTTATAACACGCTTCCTTTAGTAACTGCTGTTTCGCACTCCACCAATCTCGTACCCAGGTCTAAGAAAACTTCCAGATGTTCTGTCACCAAAGAGTGAGAAAATCTGGACACGAAGTACAGTCTACCTTCTCCAGCCGGCTAGGTAGAAATGTTGTAAATTAGCTTCACGCATGCGCGCTCAACTGTACATTTGGTTTGTTTGCTTTCCAGTTTGTTATGGTAGCAAAGGTAAGCTAGAGCGATGACGATGTTTGATGCTCTGCAAAATCAGTTTGACGAGAATATAATATTATTTTGTAAGATTGGGCTGGGTTGCTAGTAAAGGTCGTTTAAGTGCTTGAGAATGAAATAATTTATGATGTAAGCTTGCTCGGTAGAGGTTCGTAATAAAAAGAAAACTTTGCGAATGTTTGTGTCCATTTATGACTTCATTCCGTGTTAGTCCAAGCTGACTGTTTTGCATGTATCTCAGGGGAGCGAGTCCGACGATAGACTCCTTCGCAGCCGTTGTTTGGAGGGAACGTTGCGTGACGAGCCCAAACAACGGCTGCGAAGGAGACTAGTCCGACGACGGAAGTTGAGACAAACTAAAAATAAAAAATGTTCAAGTCAGTCAGTAAAGTCCACGTTCGAGCCTAGTGGCACATACGTTAAGCTGATAAGTCTGCATACGAGCCTAGTGGCCCATCAGGCCGGAGCTCATCCTGGTTTCCGTACCAAGAAGCGACTAGGAGTATTTCTACTCCCCCCTCCCCCCGTCCTGCTAGTCCCATATGCTAGTCCATCACATGGGTACCCGCAGCAGTAAATTCATTTAGTTCCCATTTATACACCTGGGTGGAGAGAGGCACTATGAGAGTAAAGTGTCTTGCCCAAGAACACAACGCACTGCCCCAGCCAGGGCTCGAACCCAGACCGCCCGATCCGGAGTCCAGCGTACTAACCATTAGGCCACCGCGCCTCCCACAAGTGGCACATAGGCTCCGCGCTTAACTCCAGTTTCTGTAGTGTGAAGTGACAACGAGCCTTTCTACACCCCTCCCTCGGGGGTAGGATGTTAGTCAATCACAGTCCCTCCCCGTTTACTAATTTACACCGGGGTGGCAAGAGGCACTGTTGATGTCAATTGCCTTTTCCAGCGCCCTAACCATTACACCACCGCGCGGCCGCGCCTCCCCCACAAAACACAACACTTCACTTGATGTTGGAGTAACCAGCATAAGACAGTACAAATTTAAAAACGTTCTCTGGTTAAAAAGATTTTTAAAAAAGATGAGCTTTCGGCTACCAGTCTGTAGCCTTTGACGAAACACTAGCTGTCCTAGCTTTTTTAACCAGAGAACGTTTTAAAATTCAGTTTTACTACACGAAATGTTCTGCAGGCTTAGTCAGAGGTGTTGTTTATCCTACGTTTAGGTACGCTTAGCCGCCTTCTCTGGTCGCTCACTGGACCGGAGAAGATGGCTGAAATACAAACACGTTGATCATCACACACAGCATCCGCTTTCTGACCAAAACTAGACTCAGGAGTACCGCAACA
Organism: Meandrina meandrites; assembly: GCA_963693305.1. Lineage (NCBI taxonomy): Eukaryota > Metazoa > Cnidaria > Anthozoa > Scleractinia > Meandrinidae > Meandrina > Meandrina meandrites. The sequence goes on from OY855907.1 coordinate 753,473, forward strand.
TTTTGATTTAACGCGCTTAGTTTATTCAGAGAACTGAAGAGAGGCCGCTAAATGGAGGCAGGGCACTTGTTTCTTTTTTGACTTTAACGCCTAATAGCGTGTAACACGAAAGAGAGATCTTTCGTTTTAAGAAATTATGCCCTTGGCAGCCCCGTAGCCAGACTTTTCTGACAACTGAGGCAATTGTGAAGCGCCGAAGTCTAGAAGCCCGGAAATGCCATTTTTAGGTGATATCCGCAAAAGAAACACTTTCATATTAACTTCTAACAGAAACATGCAAAAAAGTGCCTCGGTGCGCCAGTTACGGCCCTGCTTAGGTGTGAATATTGGTCGAGACAAGAAGACGACCAGTTGTTTTGTCCATGTGGAAATGATGTGAAACGAAGATGAACCACGGATCATCTCCATGCACTCTCACTGGCTCCCAGGTGTGTTAATTGGTATGGGGGGAGAGGGGGGGGGGGGGTGGGTGGGCGCTAAATCGATACGGTCTCTCAAATCTTCTGAATCTTGCACTGACGCAGATCCTCTCCTTCTGGAATGAGATAACCATATCTTACGGGTTAGCCTGCGAATAAAGACAAGCCGCCTCTCGTCCCGCCAAACCGAAGAGAAAACGTGGTGTAGGTATTCGGAATACGGAGAAAACAAAAATAGATTTGAAGCAGAGTACATAATAAGCAAATGTTTATTTGCAGTAAAAACACGCGACTGCTACACTGAATAGGATACTGATACCGATTCAACGAGTTTAAGACGGAATCCACCAGGAAGTCGAGTAATATTTATTTAAGTTGGACAAAAATCGAGTACCAGAATAATTTAAATCCTATTGCGTTATTTTCTACCCTAAATAAAAGGTAAAGATGTAAGTAATTATCACTGATAACACCAACAACAATTTCTTACCAGAGTCTTAGAAAATGAATTTCAAAGTTCACAAGCTATAGGCAAATTCTCACGTGCAGCCATTTTGAAAAATCGTCTTTCAGCGATTCAGTGGAATTCAGTGAAATTTCAAAATTTGTTTTCGGTGTTTGGTGTTGTTAGAAAAGATTTCTTTTGATAAGATATTTGAAGCAGTAACACAAAAGTTTGCAATAAGGTGTAAATAATTTTGGTACAACAATTTCTTATCAGAGCCTGAGAAAATGAAATTTAATGTTCACAAGCTATAGGCAAAAGCTCGCGTCTTTTAAGCGATTTAGTGGAATTCAGCGGAACTTCGAGCTTGGTTTTCGATGTTTGGTGTTGTTAGAAAAGATTTCTTTTGATAAGATATTTGAAGCAGTAACACAAAAGCTTGCAATAAGGTGTAAATAATTTTGGTACATAATTTTGTCCAACAATTACTCGAAGTCCTGGCGGATTCTGTCTTAAACCATTTTACACCGTAAAACAATGAAGCACAAGTCAAGCTCTCCAGGGACTTACAGTTTAAAGAAATTATATCATCCCTTACGTAGCTTTTTCGGCTCTTACTTGGTGTAGAAGACACAGTTCACCTATAACAATAGAGAACTAAAGGACAAAAGAACGAGGAATACAATAAAAACAATCGGTTTGCAAAGCAGTGTTCTATTGTGACGTGTCTTGTGTCTTCTACACCAAGAAGGAGCTGCTTTTTCACGCTAACCTTTTCACTCGCCTGTTCCACGCACACTTCCGAGTTTGCAAAAAATTAAAGTGCGTTATTTTCAATGGCGTTAAAAAGGAAGGAAACCCGCTATTTTTAAAATGAATTGGTCTTCGTTTTATCAAGGAAAGGAAGCATTACAGAGTTAGTGACAGACAGTCAGATTGTGGGGGAAATGAAAACTGTGAAACAATTCGGCTTGTTTGCTCCGTACTACTGTTGGTACTGTTCACAACAAAACCACTAGCCTGGATGAGAATCGCCTGATTGCAAAAAAGGTCCTCTCTTCTCTCAAAAACATTCTGGTGAAGCGCCGATTTTCTTTTTCTCGAGGGTAACTCGCACGCTTCACAATCCCGTATGGGTGGAATGGGTGATCGAGGCTCTCCCCCAATCCCACTCCACGTATTCAAACATTCTAGAAGCTTTTTGGTGGGGGTGGGGTGGAGAGCTGTTTTACAGCATTACACGTTGTTCAACTCATCATATGTGTAACTGGAAGCTTCAGATGTGGAACTATGATTGTGTAATAAATATTCTAAATCTACTTCTCGCATTATTATTTTAATTTTAGAGGTCCACATTTTATTAATATTAAATTAAATATCTTCAGTATGGCTGTGTACATTAAGTACAGCTGGTTTGGAGCCTGGGCCTCCAGTGATGTTGGGGTTCTCTTTTGAAATTGGAGGTCCAATAACACCAGCTTCTCTGGCTTGGTGAACCTTAAAAGGTAAAATACAATTGTACTCAGTTTACTATGAAAACTGCTATTAAGTCCCTGTTCTAACATGCAACTTTTATAAATATTTAATAGTATCATAGGCCTGCAGAGTGTGCAAAGAGCTAAAGCTTGATGTTCCTCTGATTAAACTAAATGCCTGCGCTGTTCCAAATGTGATAGGCAAGCAATGTGTGCAGAGAGTTTTTCTGTGTGCCCAAATCTGTAGTCTCCTTCGCAGCCGTTGTTTGGGCTCGTCACGCGACGCTCTCTCTCCCACCAACGGCTGCTTAAACCCAAACCACATTCCTTTCCATAGTTTAGCCAATCACAGCTTCGCTCACATTTTTCTGAACCAGTCGCACCAAAACTCGCCGACTAAACCAATCAAAAGTTGTGTCTTATCGTGACTCTAGCGTCGACAGCGTCAAATGGATGGCAGTCAGCGTCTTTTGAGTTTGATGCACACCAGGCATCGAATAAAACAAAGATTTACCTAAACAAAACATGCCTGATTTGAAACCTTATGTCAAAAAAATCTAAGCTCAAGATTTGAAGCAATATAACAACTTTTTGGTCAACAGAAACTCTCATGTTTTTGCCGATAGGTGTCAAAGCAACTGCGGTCAAAACAAAAGCAAAGGAATGTGGTTCTGGTTTAAGCAGCCGTTGGCGGGGGAGGGAACGTTGCATGACGAGCCCAAACAACGGCTGCAAAGGAGACTACCAAATCTGCAGCAACATTATAAATATCATTCCCTTACTTTGACAATAAATTCAGAATTTCCCTGAACAGATCCATAAGCTCCCCAGACCCTAAAAAAATTCAGTTTGCTGACTTTTTCCTGACCTATGGAAGCCCTGTGGAATGCACATCATGTCTGAAGGATATTACCTCACACAAGAATCTTGAAATGGCATCAAAATATCCGTAACACTGCCATGTTTCATTGTGAGTGCCGTGATCAAAGCAGTCCAGTTTTTTAAGACAGGATCCTGATGCCTGAAACAAAATCAAGCGAAATAAAATAAAATAAAATTAAAATTACTTAGTGTATTTTTTAACTTCACTTGATGACATGCTTGGCCATCACAATCTCTAAGTACCTGTGAGGAAAACAGGGAGTGACTATTCTGCACTCAGTTGATGTTGTGAGACAATAGGGAGACACCTCATGACATTTTATACCACGTAACACTCAGTTCACGTAGTGAATACAAAACAGCACTACAGTTAGCCTATTTAGCACTGCGGTTAGCCTACTATACACTTTGGTTAGCCTACTATGCACTCCAGTTAGCCTACTAGCACTCCGTTTAGCCAAAAGAGCGCTCCGGTTAGCCTACGTTAGCTTCGTTTGCTTGCGGTTAGCCTTTATATTGAGGTTAGGATATATAGCCAAAATTTTACGGTTTCTTGCAGCTGGTCGCCGGTAGCCTAGTGGATAGAGGTCCCGTGCGGTAATCCGACGACCCGGGTTCAAATCCTGCTGCTGGCAACTTTTTTTAACTTGAAAAAAAAGGTTAAGTGTGATTTATACCTCATGTATGAAAAAATGAGAAGTCTCACAACATCAACTGAGTGCAGAATAGTCACTCCCGAGGAAAACAATTTGTCAACTCGACAAACTTTTAATGTATTGTTTTGATACTGTTATTCGTGGGAATTTGAGACATACCTTGTACAGACTGGTCATCATTCTTGGCGGAATAAGTTGATCCGCCAATCCCGACAGAAAAAGGGTTGGAACTCTTGACTTCCGAATCTTCTTCAAGGAATCAAACTGAACAAAACAACAACAAAAAACAGGGCTTAGAGTTCATTTGTTGATGAAGAGATAAAACTCATTTTGTATTAAATATCACTACTCCCCAAAGCCTGTTATCAAAATAAGCCCAGACTTACTTTATGGATGCTATATTTTGTTCTTAACAGTGCACTTACATCTACTCCCCCCAAACAAATCATGACATAACATAACAACAAATATGACAAATCCTGGTGTACTGTGCCATAACAGGCCATTATTGAGAGAGCTAAGCCGAAGTTGAAGTGGAAGCCAAAATCGAAGCCCAAGCCTGTTATCAAAGCAAGCCCATTATGTTATGGTATGGTATGCTATACTATTGAGTGATACCTAAGTTGTGGAATGTGTTACCTTGTTTCTGAAGCAAAAGTAAGGTAATCTGCCAAGTCCATTGACAAGTTGATTGGCCATGCTTGGGATGCTAGTAAATGTGTTCTCCACAATCAAAGCAAATGCCTTGTCCAAATAAAGTTCATTTGATGCAAGGGCAATGGCCACTGCCCCTCCCAATGAACGCCCAAATATAACAATCTTATTTGTGTCTATATCAGTCCGCGATAACAGATAGGACAGCGCAGCTTCTGAATCCAACTCAAACCCTGCAAAAATTCATAGTAATACACAATATAATTTGTAGTTTAGCAAGTACCAATACTGTAGATAAGATGGAAGATGATAACTACTTTTATTATATAAACTGCAGTGCTTTAGCGAGTGGTAGCAAATCGAGAAAAATGGTATCCCACATGTGTGGATAAAAATGATATCCACACGTGTGATATCATTTTTGACCAATCAGCTTGCAGAGTTTGCCATGTTCCAATGCTGAATGAGCCAAAGTAAATCGATATTAAGTCGAAAAATCTTTGGATCTTCCTCGGCAATCTTCGGCAATCTTCAGCAATCTTCGGAAAACTTCGGAAATTCTCGGAAAATGTTCGGAAACATTCGTACAACCTTCGGACAACATTTTGAAAATTTTCGGAAATCTTCGGAAAATCGTCAAAAACATCGTAATTAGTAGGTTTATATAATAAAAAGAATAATACATGGTTTCTTGGAGATATGAAATTTATCTTCTAGTGTTCAAATCCGATATCTCACTCGTTCGCTGCGCTCACTCGTGAGCTATCGATTTGAACACTCGAAGATAAATTTCATATCTCCGCGAAACCATGTATTATCCTCTATATAACATTAATTTTATATTTCACTAGACCTACAAAAAAGGCTGAAAATTTATTCAAGATTGTATGACAACCAATATATTGCTGTTTATTCTCAGCATTTTTTTCCACAAGAATACAAAAAAGATAACAGTAGATTTTTGCCAAATCTAAAAAAAGGCAACAACCATAATTACCAATAAACAAATTTTAATTCTAGGAGGTGGGGGAGGGGGTAAACTTAGTTCTAGTAATATGAATTCAGTTCCTCACCTTGTTCACTGGGAGAGCCTTCACTCTTTCCATACCCTCTGTACTCCACCAAGAACACATTGCAACCACAGTAACTATGCCAGCTTCTTGAATTTGTTAACCTATGACCAACATTGCCCGCATTTCCATGAAAAAACAACACAGTAGGAACGGAACTCTGAAACTGTGGGGATTGTTTTATAAATATGGCGTTGATACTAACTCCATCTTGCGTCTTGATATACAAATTCTCAAAAGGTAATCCCAGTACAGCTGGGTTCTGAACGAAAACTCTTGAAGTAACTGGTTGATCTGGGAAGTACAGCAAAGTGTCTTGATAATGGTACAACGCGCCAAACACGGCTGCAGTTAACAACAAGAAGCTCACCACACCTCCATACATCCAATAGAGAAGAAGAAGAGTTAACATGGCAGCACTGCAAGCTCTCCAAAACCGCAGGATTACATGCAAAACGAGTCGTCCAATTCTCTCGATTGTTTTAAATCCAGTGTGTTCAATAGATTGCTTAGTTCTAGGCATCGCTGGATCAACTTCAGACATCAGGAATATAAACAAATTTTGATAAATCGGGATAAATCAATTATCAAACCACAAAAGCTACGAAGGCTTTTAAAAGAAAACCAGATGACTTTTCGACTAGTATTTCCAGTGGAATTGTCCTTAACCATATATTTGAAGAGACCTGATAATAACTGCACTTGATGATCGCAAAGCTATTGAACCACAGAACGAAGAAGATACGAAAAATTCGAAGAAGGCGAACGCCGCCATGTTTTTCACGCTTCGTGGCTCTAGAACCAGGGCATGTCGCGCGTTGTGTGAGGGATTGAGCGCTAGTCAAGATCACCAGGTTACCAAGGTAGCAACGCTTTCAACATAAATACAGACATCTACAGACATGAGAGCTGAACATTTGATGTACAATTTTTCCTAGTTTTTCTCTCGTAAAGCCTAAAATATGAGTTCCCACGATGACGACGAGGACGAGGGTCCGTCTGTAGACTCAACAATTGCAGAAGAACGAATAGCCGCGCGTAGAATTCGGATCCAAAGACGTTTAGAAGCAGCAAGGAGGTAAACTTGAAAATGAAGTCTGTTTCCTGCCCTCGGGTAGTTTATTCCTGGCTATATATAGCTATGGAACTTTTTCTTGCCATTAAAACGGTTTCTTTGATTTTTAGAGAAGCGAGTGGAGAAGATGCCACAAAAAAGAAACCAGTGGATTCAGAAAAGGATGCACTTAAAAGCCGCAAACAAATGGAAGACAGTAGACAGGTTCTTATGTTATTGTGTTCAAGTAAATGATTTGAAGATTGATGATTGTTAAGATCAACAGCAACAGATTAGAAATAGGATACCTTGTGAGATGAGTGGATGTTAAAAAGAAATGGAAAATGCCAGTGAAAATAATGCAGTGTTGAATATATATTTTAATTTTGCATAACAGAATCAACCTGTAACGTCTAATAATTATTATAAGCAGTTGTGGTTTGATTTGGTTATGTAGAATTATCATATAAGTCTATATAAGGTATATTTATTATGAGTCTTTATCTTTAATATGTTCAGATCTCAACTTACAAGTATTCCAAATAGTGATGCAGGGAACTGAAAAATGGTTTTGCTACTCTGTATTTACAAAACCAAAATGAAGTTGGGACTGTTTAACAATTGGTTCATGTTTTTAGCTGTACACTATTGAGTTATGGTGCATGCAGGAAGTGTGAATAGCACAAAAGAAGCGTAAGAGTTGCTCTAGCTAGTTGCTCTTGCAACTCTGGCTTTGTGATTGCCAGTGGAAATGTACATCAAAACCCACGCCAAAACTTGTGCGGAAAAATTCTGGCAAAGTGATTTGCTCACGCAATCAGCATGCACTAATTAAAATTTTGGGAATTTAAATTTGATTGCGCTGCTCTGCTAGCTTTGTAATAAATGAATATACAGTGAAGTGGGATACCATTTTTTGAATCCTCAATTTCTTGAACTTCCTGATAACTTGAACAAAAAATTATTTTTATTTTTATTTGCTTTTAGTCAATTGAACACTGCAATTCTACCCCTGATTTCTTGAACTTCCAATTCAATGAATCAATTTTTGTTTCCCTTGGAGGTTTGAAAAAATGGGAAAAACTGAACAACTGCAATGTTTTTATGCTTTTTTTTCACAGGAAACTCTAAGAAAAGGAAACCTTAGTTTTCAGTTTTTTCCCCATGCAGCAATTAAATGTTTTCTGAACAGTTTCAATAATTGCTATTATTTTACTGTTTGTAGCGTTTGGTCAAGCTGAAATCTGATGGCACAGAACTTGTGACCAATGTCCATGTTGCGGCTGATGCAAGAGAGTCTATGAGGAGGCTGGAAGAAGAGGAACAACGCAGGCAAAGGTAAGTTTAAATACTTGCTTGTCTGCATGGTTAGGGCTTGGCTTTACCTAATACATGTATGAGTGGCTGGTGTTTGTAGGGTGGCCCAGGGAGTGGGGAGGTAGGGGGGAGGGGGGTGATGTGTGAGGGGGGAGGGGGGGGGGAGGGAGGCAGGAGTCTAAATCTCCCCTTTTTGTGGCTTTCCTGCCCTACCCTGCTCCCTTTTCAAACAAGGAAAGTCATCAGACTCTTCAACCTCAGATCTATATCTGTCACTGAAATAGCATGTATGATAAATTTTCGGGGATCTGTAGTATTTATATCTTAAAACAATATGATAGAACTATAACTGATCTACATGTATATGTATAAAGTTTCATCAAAGACAACAAGTGGAAGATCTGACTCTTAGTTAATTTCTTTTTCTTACACACCTGCAAAAATATCTCAAGAAGGTAGTAAGTAATTTTCTTATTTTCTCACTGCGCAATCTGGGCATGCATGTACTAGGTAATAAACTTTGTTATGTTTTTTTTTCTTTCAATAAAGGAATGAGAAACTAGAAGCTGAGGCAAAATCTGCCACAGAAAAATTTGAAGATGTGAGAGCTAACTGTTTTGAGTTAAGGATGTTTATTAAATATTTTTGTCAATAATTTCAATATTAAATATTCTGTGCACAATCTTACACCAAGTCTATACCTTAGGCCTGTTATTGTTGTTAATAGAACTTAAAGATCAAGTCATTCTAACTATTGTTTGTGAAATCTCTGTTAGATTACCAAGAAATGGGAATACGCTCCCTCCAAAGAAATACCTCAAGATTTGAATTCAGTGAGTAGAATAGATTTAACATTGGTTTCACAGATTGTTTCTTGTCAATATAGTGTTCATAAGAAGGTGTTTTTTGTTGTTTTTGTTCAACATGTGAAAATATTTGCTTTATTTTGTAGATGTTGACGGAGCAAAGGTCAGCCTGCGACAGCATGATAGATGAGAAAAATAAGCTCATCCACGACTTTCAACAGGTAAATATTAAGTGTTTTTTATGTTAAGTACGGGTGTATTAGTTAAATTGCTTACCTTTGTTTTTGTTTACAATATGAAATAAAAAATATACTATATAACAAGTGAATATCTTGTATTTCAAATAGTTAATTAAAACCAATTGAACAATGAAGGGTTTAATAAAATGTTTGTATCCAAAATAATTGTTCCAGGAACTTAAGACCAAGGATGACCAGTATGTGAAAGACTTGAAGAAGGCTGTAAGTTGCATTGCCTTTTAATTAGTCAATATACAGTGAAATAAATAAATAAATCAGTACTTAATTTTGTAATCAATAATTGTAATATTATAAATTATAGTAGCATGGGTATGTTTCTCTAAGAGAACTGTAAGTTTTATAATAAATTGAATTTATGTTTTAGGCTGAAGATGTTGATCTCATGGTAGAGAGGATGGAAGAACAGATGAAACAGTTGACAAAGGCGTACAGGGAAGAACTCACTCAGATTGAGGTTTGTTTCTTTTTTGTACCAAGTTCCCTTTTAGTCTTGAGCTCCAAACTTATTGACCTTCTAACTTGCTACCAAAAGTTCTGAGTTTGGTGGTACACAGACCTGTCAATTCTCCAGTTTTGACCAAGATGTTCTAATCTGATGCCCCAATACACATCTATCATGAAATTCTTTCAACATGTTGGTATAGAGTGTTTCATCACAATTTTACAGCACTTTTTAAGATGCCAATTTTTTTTCCTCTTTGCAGAAAGCATTTGTTACTGAAAGGTCTGAGTTGATTGAGAATAACAGAAAGAAATGGGAATCTTCCATGCAGCAGCGGCGTGACAAGGAGGTCGAGTACATGGAGTCACGCCGTAAGAGAGTTGAAGATCATGAAAATCAGTTACAGACATTACGAGTTCAAGATGCTGAGGAATACAACATGGTCAAGATCAAACTTGAGACAGATGTACAGGTGAGTAATGCTTTCTTATTCCCAGAATCTCTACTAAGTAGTACATCGTCATTATCATCATCATCATCATCATCATCATCATCATTAATCCTTATAGCCCCCAGTGGGGCATGGGGCAGCAAAGTAGTAACACTGCTAAATAAATTGCCAAAAACTTAGTTTAGGGCTGTGTGTTAGGCTGTGTCCAATACTGTGTCAATCAGGCTAAGAGTAGACTAGAGTAGAGTAGAGTGGAGTGGATGACTTTAGTAGACTACACTGTCAAGAGTAGACTAGACTAGACTATGATAGACTAGACTGGACTGAACTAGTACTAGACTAGGGTATCTAGAGTAGACTAGACTAGAGTACAGTTGACAAGGCTGGACTAGACCAGACTAGACTAGACAATAAGAGTGGCTACTTAGACTAGCTCAGGGTAGACTAGACTAGATTAGACTAGTAAGACTGGTGCTCTGGCTTGACTTTAGGCTAGGCTAGACTTTGGTGATTGATTTTATCAATTATTAGACTATATACAAAGCAATTTTCTACTTGTCTTTTGTTTTGAGTGTAGATCTTGGAGCAGCAGCTGCAACAGATGAAGGCAACTTACCAACTTAACCAGGAAAAACTGGAATACAACTTTCAAGTGAGTCAAGTGAAATCATAATGGGTTGAAATGTGTACAACTGTTATTTGTTGTGTTTCTGCTTGTACATTTAGTTAATCTGAGTCTTCCAATTCCTACAGTGAATGTTTGATTTAATTGCCTTGATTGTGCAAGGTTCTCAGATGCAGCATTATGAATCAAAAGAGATTAATACAATCTTTGGCTTATTTTTTTAGGTCCTCAAGAAACGTGATGAAGAAAACACAATCACAAAATCACAGCAGAAACGTAAAATTACCAGGTTTGTATCATTCTAGTAACACGTTTTAGTGGCAGGCTTTAAATCATATTCAACAAGTTCTAATTGCATTTTTTCTTCAGACTTCAAGATGTCCTTAATAACCTGAAGCAGAAGTTGGCAAAACAAGAAAAACAATATAGGTAAATTTGTAACGGCATGTTTTCAATTTATTCACCAACTCAGCACAAGTTGTAATTTTGTTAACAACTTACCCTAGGCCTGCAATTTAAATTGATTTTTTTTTTCTTTGTTGCTTATTCAACAGGGAGGATAATCAAGGCTTAACAGATGATTACAAGAGAATCACAGAGCAGTTCAGAGAACTGCAGAAAAAGTCAAGGTGAGATCATGATTTTTGCTGATAATTTTTAACGATTACATGGTTTTGTTTGTTTTTTCCTTAACACATTGGGGTTACATTATATAGCTGATTGTAAAATGCTAAATGAAAAAAACTGTTTAAGTATACACCCGCAAATTGGAGATGCAGAAAAAATCTATTTGAACATGACTTCCAAAGGTTAGACCTGCTTCATGGTGTGGATGTCCAAGCTGGACTAGCGCTTGGCTACCCTAATAAACCTAAGCTATTTTTTCCAGGCATTTCCAAGCAACAGATCAGAAGAAGTTCCAGGACATCTGGGCCATGAACGAGGAGCAGGTCAGGGAACTGGTGCACAGTGTGCTGGAAGAAGATAGAATCATCCATGAACATCAACTGGGTCTGCCATGGGAGAAGCCTGACCTGTGAGTACGGTCATGTGACTGTTTTTACTAGATTGTTGCTATGCTGGGATCTTTGGCCTTTTACATGAACCGCAAAATTACTTTACCGATGTGGAAGATCTGCCTTTTATTAAAACCATACTGTTCTGTAGCATTTATTTTGAATCATTGCTGTTTTTCACTTTGAAGAGATTTCATGGACACCAGCAAGCATGCAGAACCAGCAACTGATTCTAGAGAAAAGCAGATGTCGGCAACACAGATGGCTCATGAAATCATGTCGGGAGGTTAGTACGTCCATCACTAATTAAACATGTCAAGAAAACCTGTCGTGTTTTGGTAAATCAGATATGAAACTAAATCACCCATCCCAGTATTGAATCATCTTCCCACCCTATATCCAGATGCAATAATGTAATAATTCTTGATTTTGGGCTAAAAATGCATAAAATTGTAGGTTTTCGACTGTAATCCTTTAGAGTTTCTATAACTTAAACAATTTGACTACTCGCCCTCAGTTTCTGTGAGAGTAAGTCAACCCGGCTACGCTTCGTTGAATATTCGCCCATAGAAAACTCGGACTCGTAGTCTAATAGTTAAATGGAAGTATGGCTTTTAGCGTGCGTTTTTTTACTTGGCATTTTCTAATTGTGAAAGTGTGATTGTGTTTTAGTTGGTACAGACGATGGAGAGGATGATATTGAACGGAGCTCCGTTGGCAGACAAGATGGACAGAATGCAGGAAGGAAATTATCAGCTAAAACCATCAAGGCGATATTGGAACTGATCTGTGACGAGGCTGTAAGTTGTCATAAGCTCTGAACACACTGATCACTTCCTGAAATGGTTCAAGATTTAGCTCTTTAATTCGCTGAAGACATCAACGCCCAATTCCTTTCTAACCATGTTTTAACATCATGAAAATGTTCCATAAAGATTCAAAATACGAATAAGGAAATTGTCAAATAAGGGATATTGTCTTGATAGACCACCAAATACTCAGAACGACCTCAAAAAGTATAAAAAATGGAATATTCATCACCTAGCAGATGGCCTTGCTCACCATGAGTTCTCGTAGCTCAGTGGATAGAGCGCCCGCCCGGTGTTTGGGAGCTCATGGGTTCGATTCCTCTCGGAGACTCAGATTTTTTCTTTGTCCCACGCTCGCGACATGCTTAATATTTCATCTTTCATCTTTCATATTTCACTGCCGAGCTAAAAAAATTTACCGTCACAAAGAAAATGTAAGTCCAATTCGACGTTTTTAGCACGTGCCTAGTCTGATCTCTCGGTGTTCCAGACTAACTTGAATTCCTATTTGCCAAGCAATAATTGGAACTTAGTAGTCTTGTATGGCGCTGTAAAGATTGCGATACAATCTTAATGTTTTCTTTTTTGTTCTTTTCAGGGATTTCTTGTGGAATCTAAACTTACCAAACTTCTTGCTCCTCTTGAGAGAGATGAACAGTCCCTTATGAAGCTTGATGCCATCTTTGCGGTAAGAATTCTATCACATGTCCAGAACACGGAGATCCCACGAGATAGCACAGCACTTGCGCAAGTCATTGCACGATTTGCGCTTAACGCGGCAAAGTCGACCTTTCGATTTAAGCTGTGTTTTTCTTCGCTAAAAACAGATTGCCTAGGCTCCAACGTAGTTGGGTACCGATCGTTTCGCGGCCATGACTAAAATGCAGCTGAAAATACCGCCACTGAAGCAGCAACGAAAATGGCGACCAAAATGCGTCCTCAGCGAATAAAAAACTAGCCAACATTTTCTCAGCTGCTCTATCTCCTTTCTTTCAATGATACAGTTACAGAACTTTCAAAAATACCAAAAATGTTATAATAATAGTTTCGCCAAATTACAAGATATAAGGTTTTCTGCAAATCTGATTCTGTTGACGCTTTTAATTGACAATGTCAAAATAGTCTGCTGTGAATCGTACTTACTTGGGAGACCGGTGGAAGGGGGTGCATCTTGCTTACATAGGAGCCCCCAGGGGGATGCACTGATATAGACTGCGAGCAGTCTCTTTCTTTTCCTAGCGTGCTACGGGATAACAAAATCGCTCGCGATCGAAGCGCAAAGCGAGCGGCGAAGCCGCGAGATTCGCGGGCGCGGTTTTTTTCGTGTCTCGCCTTATTCTCCCCTCGTTCCTTCCCCTCATTTGCATATTTTCGGCTTTTCTTGTCGCTCGTAGGATTTTCGCGAACAAAAACAGACTGCTCGCAGTCTAGCACTGATAGGACGCTTTGGCTACCTGTGGTAATTAAAATGTGTTTTTGATTGAAGGCATTGGGTGTGGAAATAGAAGATGACATCTACCTGCTGACTAACTACTTCCTAAAAGGTCCAGGGGAGGGTGAGCAGGCACAGGAAGGGAGCGAGAAAGGAACAAAGGATGAAGAGATGATAGAAGACAAGGAAGCCATGGACGAATCAACTGGTGGAATAGACGAAGGAGAAAAGAAAGATGACGAGGGGTCGGTTGTGATGAGTTTGGATGAGAAAGCAAGTGACTCGTCTTCTGTCAAAGCGCACTTGTCAGGTAACAAGTCTTTGTACAACCACTGTCCCGCTTCTTCAATTCGATAAAGACATTTTATCGTCTGAAGTTAACGCGACTGTTTTGCAGCTTTTGATTTAATCTGATTCAAGAAACGTGTGCAACTTGGTTTAAGGACGTTCGCGCGAAAATGTTCTAGTCGATAGATTTTTCTAAAATTTTTACTGAGGACGGATAGTGAGTTACTTGTGTCAGAAATACAAAAAAAAGTGGGGGTCACCGACTTCGTTTCAGAGATAAAGTCTGTAGAAAACTACCCTGATTTTGAAAAATTGGCGCACGTAATTTCGCACGGCTTTCAAGGTTTGTAGTTTAAATTATCGATGATGAGAAAACGGAGGCAAACGATCTTGGTGATATTTTGAAGAAGTGCGTCTGCTGCGTAAATAATTTTAAGTGTTGCCATCTTTTATGCAAAACTTAGCCCTGGAAGAGGCATTTGAACCCGTCGTACGGCAAAACGAAAAGATCAAAAAGCGGAATTCGAACGTGCGTGGGGCAAAAAAAAATCAACCTTTTAATCGATAGATTTTTTTCATTTTCTCACAAAACGTAGATAATCGTTAACAAAAGTGATCTGTTAAGAAAAAAGTAGGGGTCACCGACCATTTAAGCTAGCAAACTGCAAGCGAAGTTATCGCAACGGCTACTCACCCTATATGTGGTTGGAAAGTTTCCTCGGCGCGCGCGTTCGATGCATAACGTGGCATAGCATTGCGACAGGAATTACGTGCGCAGTAAGGATGCGCATAAACAATTAGCCCGAACGTCCTTAACCAATGAAAACAGACCTTTTAGGCACTGCCAATCAGGTGTAGAATCAAAACCACTCACGACTTCACTCACGTGACTTTCCCGCGCTTTTCACCTGTCGCCTGCTATGTTGTGCCTTGCTTCGTGTTTTACACTGTAATTCACTGATTGGTTTACAATGTTATTCAAACGTTTCTGACATTGGTTTTTATAATAAAAGACACGTAGAACTAGATATGCATGATTTTAGTGCAAATTCATTCTTTTCCTCCTGTAAAACCGAATTTAGTCCTCTTGCCTCTACTGTAGATGTACTGAAAATAGTTTTAATTTTCTTTTACAGAAATGAGGCATCTTATTCACCCTAACGAAGTTGTAAAGTCTTTGCGGCAGTTTGTTCAAGACCACCGCCAACCACAAAAGTAAGTTTGTCGAACAGTCTCTCAATCCGAAAAATACGAATTCTTCTTTCTGATTTCCATACAGTTTTTTTAATGTTACTTTAATATACCTATTAAGTGGTTGAGAGGCTTTCTACACTTTATATTTATATGGTTTTAATGGTCACGCCGTTTCTTTTCAGATTGCGTGACAAGGAACTGTAAAGCGAGATAACCATTCCATATCATGTACCTAATCTTTTTCGTGTTTATTTGTTATTTTTTTAAAAGGGAAACCAAGCGTCAGAGTTTAAAGCTGGGAGCAGGCGTTGGAAGAATAGCCACGTATGTATACTTAATGAAAACATTAAAACTTATAAAATTTAACCAAGAAACATGGTTACAATTTTTCGTTGTCTTTTTCAGACTGGACGAAAGTTTCTGGCAACAGACGGCTTCAGTAATCGATGTAAAGAAGGAGCGAGTATGGACAGCTCTGTTGGACGGTTTTGAAAAATACTTAGCCGTGTTAACAGAGAGAGCGTCACTTATACAAGAAACAGATGCTCTGAAACAACAGGTGGGTTGAGAGGGACTGGAAACTTTGACACGTGAACGAGTTTTGAATTCTTACAAGTCAAAACCAACGCGAGCCTAGAAGTTTTTAAAATATCTTTTTGCGGTCAACAAGCCTCTCTGCAGAACGCTGACAGTCACATCGCTATATTTTTGTCCACGGAAATTGCGTTTTATGCGGATTAGACTATATTGACGGTGAATACGACTCAGAATTGTTTCTTATAAGCAAACACTGTCACGGCACTTCCATGCACTTGGAATAATCATCTGCTCAGCGTGTCCTAAAATTAGCAAGCCCTAAGATAGGCTAAAATGCGGTATTAAATTGATACAATTTATGTTTGAATCGAGAAACTTTTCTTTTAAGGACGGCTAGCTAGCTGTTAGTGTCAATTGTCTTCAAACCGTCCAACACGTTTATACGACAAGATTCTCCCGTGAAAGGAACAAGCGAGTATCCGTATTACTAATGTGTTTGTTTGTTTGTTTTCAGAATGCAGAGCTCAGGATGTTACTTCATCAGTATGTGAACTCCAGGGTAAGGGACTTTTTATATTGATCCTTTTTGTAACACTTTAATCTTGACGTGTCCTGGTAAAACTGTTTCTTTACGATGTGAGTTAAGAGTGGACAACTCTGAAATTTTAGGCAAAAGATCGAGAGCAAGACAGTTCCATTCATACTCGGATTAAAGCTCAACTTCACATCACTAGTCAAGTGAAATTAAGAAATTTGTTTCAAGCTTAATACGAAAGAGTTGGACTTTTGTGTAACGTCGGTCAACAACAGGGTTCGTATCTGGAAAGTCATAAATTAGGCTTTTTTTTTTCTTTCACGAAGTAAATGGTAAAAACGTACCCAAAATGAAGACGATTTCCAAGAAAATGGTCAAATTTAGGTCATGGAAAACATGGAGAAGTCATGGATAATCATATAATTTTTTTTTCATTACTTTTCTAGGTGAATCAAGAACTAGAGATCCCTCCCACCAGAATACTACAGGCCGAACTGTCTAAAGAACACGAATGAACCGCCACACCTTATGTGTAGAAATGTTTCATATTTATTATAATAAAAAAATGTTTTAAAAAATCGGGCGTATTCTACAGTAGTCTAGTCTAGCAGAGCATAGCATAGCAGAGCAGAGCGTATAGTACAGACGGAGGGCAAAAAGCAGGGAGCGAAAAATAAGCCCCTCGCCAAACAGGCTATCGTTCGAGTCTGAATTCACTCTTTCAATGCAATCCCAATGAGGTGAACATGGCAACATTTATGAATCTGGAAAACTATTGCTCCGGTGAAAACGCATTCTCAGCATCTTCTGTAGCATAATGATTCAATGGCTATCGGAAAAAATGCAATTACTGCCTCCATTTTCATTCCCTCCCATTCATTGAGATGAATTTTTTATTTTAGTCAAATTTCTACGGTTACGTGCAACGTCTGGCATAAGTGTCAAAGAAAGTCACTAGCCGTTTTACTGCAGCTGTTTTGGATTCACGACAAACATTGAATGAACTGCTGTTCAAGCATTGAACGTTTTGCATGTCAAGTACATACGCTCAGTTGGACATTACACTTCCCCACAAAGAACACGATGATGAGTAGTAAAGGGGGTGCTTATAGACTCAATTTCCCATTTTTGCATTTGGTAAAGGAAATGTATGGGGAAAAAGTGGGACAAAAGTGGATGGATAATGAATTCAAGATGGCGACGTTAGATGGTTGGAAAATGAAAGTGTGAATGGTTGCAAGAGCGAAGAAATGAGAAACAATAGTACATTATTGTGCAAATGTTTTTATTGACTAGCTGAGTACATCATCGTAAAGGTATAGTATTGAAATAGAAGTACATTAAAAAAAAACTGTCGGATACCCAGAGTAAATTTACTTATGTGCTTTTTTGATCGAAAAATTTATCTCTAGCACATTTTCCACAAATAGAGAAGCCATTGTTAAAGGCTTCCTCTCGGTCTAATCCGAAGTCATGAATTGATGCGTATTCATTGTCTCGGATAACTTTGTTCAAACAGTTAGGATTTATGCACTTATCGTTCCACCACCTTCCAGTAAAAAATTTGGATAAGAACAATGTGTAATGCTCTCTTTTCTTGGAGCAATCGAACTTAGCTATTCTTCCGATACCTTCACACAACATTTTACGACCTTTGATAGTAACGGAGTAAATATGACTTCTATTTTCCGCGACGTTATGATTGCTAGTTAATTCTTGCCCCTCGATCATTACTATGTCATTTTCAACGAGATATTTAATCATGCTAGCGGCATATTCTGTGCTCAACATATACGGATTTCTAGAATACCCGTCACTTATTCTATTGTAAGGATGTGTACATAGTTTTAACGTTTTGCCTTGAAAATGTTCCGAAGGCTTGTAACTTCTCTTCAGGAGCTCAATGACTTAAGGGAATCTTGTTTCCATAAATGTGAGGGTGAGCCTTGCGTGGGGGGCTACATGGATGCTTTGTCGTACCAGTACAACTTCTACGGTCTGCTCATCAAGACTATCCAGCTTTAAATACGGGTTGTATCTTATAGCAAAATTTCCCCAATCCACGAGTCTGGCTTGCATGTCTATTGGCGTGTAACTGGGAGGGAAGCACGTGTCTTCTACCATCAGATACTTGGAGATGTTATATGAAGCTGGTACCAAAATGTCACCTCCGCATCGAAACACATCTCAGTGGAGAGGATCGCGCGCGCATCGTGTAAAGCGACCATTTCACCCAGGAAAGAAGCTTCTTCGTAAGGAGTAGGTGTTTTTGGACGAGGCTCCTCCGGTTTTTTAAACACGTTATCTCCTTGGTGTTCCATTATCGTAACTGTTAAAGATGAACTACAACTAGTGTGTAAAATTGTAAACCCATATTACTTTTATTATATACTTCATAAACCGGCTTTATTTTTTTGATTGACATGCTTTAGTTTCTTTGTTGAGTTTCAGTTGGCTTTAAAGATCAACTTTTGATTGACATCTATAACTTATGATTTAACCGAAAACTTGGAAAAATGCAATAATTTATTCGGCAGTATGCTGCTGAGAGCTTTTGATTCATCCAACATACTCCCACTTTGATTGACAGTGTTAACCTTTTGATTTATCCGACAGCAACTGTTGATTGTCATCCTTAACTTGTGATCTATCCGACGACGTTTTGAGCAAAACCTATAATTTATTCAGCAGTATGCTGTTGAGAGCTTTTGATTTATAGGACATGCCCTCATTTTGATTGACAGTTTTTTAAGCGTTTGATTTATCCGACGGCCTTACGTGTTCAAAGACCGTGGCGCGCATTCTTAAGAACATATTTGAGAAAACACTTTCGGTTGGTTTATTATGGCTGCTCATGCATCTGTCACTTCACAAGGCACACAAACGTACCAAAGTTCACCCATGGCGTTTGCAGTTAACACAGTTTCCCCAATACGGCGGAACAAGTACAGACTGTAAATGTTGAAACTGAGAGGAAAAGATGGATCGAAAGTGGTTAGATTTACTGAACCATTAAATGAATTTCTGTCTGGGTCTAATTGCCCATGCTACCACATCGAGATGCGTCAATGAAGTGATCAAGGCTAACGTGTTGCCTTATCTTGGTCGCATGATGGGTGATGCTAAGAAGATTTACGAGGGGTTTCGCGAAATATGCGTCAATATCCGCCAAGCACCATTAACAGTTCTTCCCGGGTTTGCAAAAGTGTAGTACAAGTTTCCAAACTGAATGTGTAACTGAGAAATCACAGGAGAGAAGAGAAGAGCTGAGCAGAGCTGTGCAGAGGTGAGCAGAGCTGAGCAGAGCAGAGCAGAGCAGAGCAGAGCAGAGCAGAGCAGAGCAGAGCAGAGCAGAGCAGAGCAGAGCAGAGCAGAGCAGAGCAGAGCAGAGCAGAGCAGAGCAGAGCAGAGCAGAGCAGAGCAGAGCAGAGCAGAGCAGAGCAGAGCAGAGCAGAGCGCGTTGACGAATGTGGCATTTCAGCGGGCAGCCTTTCTGGTTAATCGTGTCTTTTAGCTTACTTTCGCTTCTTTATGCGATGAACTTATTCAACAAAAAAAGGTTAGGTTTAAACGGCTGTTAATCATCCGAGCCAAACACAGCAGTCTAGCTTGATTATGGATCAGGAAGAGCCGTGGTTCCGTTACTTTGATTTGATCAAGCGGTGGAGAATGTTGACCTTGCGCATGTTATGACAGTTGCAGAAAGTGTTTGTAGCAGTAGCCCTTGGATTTTGCCTTGGTGAGTGGCAAGGCTACCTCACTAAATTGCCTAAACTATCCAGGACTACCATCTGTCTGGCATCTCGAGAACTCAGGAACTCTGGGAGCATCATAGAGGTAGAGGACATCCAGGATCGCGCTATCTTTGAATCTTTGCCATTTATCACGGTCCCAATGAACAATAACGGGACGATTTCAGTGATTTGCAAAGTGCAAGTTAAGGCAGCCATGAGCTGAGGGACACTGAACTGTCAAACGAAAGGAAGAAGGAAGAAATGTAAAACTTAGCATGGACCTTGATTTTGTCATAAATGAGATACAAAACGTTAACAATTTTCGCTTTTAACCAGTGGACCGACTACTTGTAGAACTTCGCCGCCGCGGCATCAGACAAGCAGACCGAAGCATAAACGGTAATTTGTTAATATTCAGGAACGTCTCTTGATAAAGTTGTGACAGGGATCTTTATTTAGTTATTTTAAGAAAATTGTGCATTCAGCAAGTGCAAAGCGTTTATTACGGCTATAATGCGTCAATAAATGTTATTTTGTGTTTGATGCATGTATTTGTGTCATAGCAGCGTATTGTTATGACGGATGGGTGGTTTGAATTAATAAAGTGTTTGTGATTTTTTAGAATGTAGTTTTATCGTTGGTTTCAGTCACTGGAGCATGAATACGATCGACCTGTGATCGACCCAACTCAATGCCTTTCATTCGGAGTAGCATTTGAATAGAACGAGTATATATCTTATTTTGTAAACTCGAAGCAGTTTGATGACCGTTATCTGCGTATAACGAGTAACTTTTAGTTACCCAGAGTTTTAAAATGAACTTTATTTGAGTTTGTGAGTAACTTTAAATTAATTAGAATGATATTTTGCTTAGCTTCCTTGTATATTTGATAGTAAAATAGTGGCAAATCAGGCACATGGTATGCAAAGCGTTTCGACTACACTGCCCAAGAACATAATTTGCGTTTCCTAGTGATGTTCTGGTAACAGGTTTTCCTTGTCGAACTCAGTTTAACGCTTCTTTTGTTAGCACAAACATTACACTAAGTTTAATTAAGTATTGTTTTGTTTTTGCAAATATTTTATTTTGCACACATTGTTATTGCTGGAGAATTTTTTTCCTTATCTATTCGTATGTCAATGTGTCGGTTATTCCATACAAACGGTTTTACGTTTCAGTTGCTCGATAAAAGTTTACTTTCGCTGTTCAACTTCAAAGCGTCTATTGATACCTTCCAAAAATTCTTTGAAAGAGCCAAAATGGTTTTACTTTTAATTTGGTTCGGGTACGATAACATTTATAAATAAGCGGTTCTCGATATTACAAAACGTCTACAGATTTTCTATTAGTCTACAACAAAAGTCATTTTCGCGCTTGCATTACAAAACAAAGGACTAAAACAAAGGACTTTTCAGCACAAAAACTATTAAACCAGCGTGTTTTGATTTTCAATTCATCACAAGTATGTGCTTGTATGGTTTGTCATGCACTCAAATATACATTGAAAATAAATTTTGAGTTTGAATTTATAAAGAATTAACGTTTGGCGTGCGAGGTAGTACTGAGTTTGATTTTTGACGACTACAACTGTGTACTTTATGTATAAGCATGTTAGTTGAATATTGTTTCTCGCCTTTTCAGTTCGCCTTCATACTCGTTATTCGCCTGGCACTGATTGCATGCCTTGAACTTAATTAGGGTTTTCAATTTTCGCAAAGCTTTCATTCTGTATTTCATAAATCAGTGATATCATATAATCGCAGCAACGTAATGAGAGAAACTCTGTCAAATCTGCCGATTCCATTTGCTCTTCTTAGCTCTGCTCAGCTCTTCTCTTCTCTCCTCTGCACAGGTAATACAACTCTTTCCAACGTTGTGCGTTTTGTCTTAAGTCGTCGATCTGACGTTCTAACTCGATTTTTGTATTCAATTTTGCACTGCAATCCTTACACAATACTCTCGTCTTTCCATCTTGTTTTTCCTCTATACAGTTGTTGCACATCATTTCCTTTTTTATCGCCAAATACGTCTGTTTAAACTCTTCGCACTTCTTTTTCCAATGCTTTGCTGTTTTTTCAGCATCTTCAAGTTCAGCTCTTGTTTCGCGTAGGTCTTTTACTAAGTTTCGAATAACTTCGCCCATTCTCTTCTGGAAAAAATGTAAGGTCACGTGGCAAGATAGAGTGGCTGCGTAATTTTGATGCTCCTGCGCCCAAGATGACTATACACCCTTTAGTAATGTCTGTCGATGTCTACATTAATTTAATTCAAAAGCAAAAATGTTTCCTTCTGGAAAACACACAGTCCTTATATACCTCTTGTTTTACACTGAGAGAATACTCCATTAAGTATTTTGCACGATTTCTTTTGTTTAATCTACTCTGCATTGCTCTGCCATGCTTTGTGCTACTCGTCTGCACTCTGCTTCGCTCTACCCTGCTGCTCTGCTTGTCATGCTATACCATGCACTGTTTGGCTCGGCTCGCCCAGTTCGCTTCCGCTCGGCTTAAGTCATTTGGCACATTTGGCATCCTAAATTAATGCTGAATTCTGAACCCCAAGACGAAACTACACTCAGAAAGTTATCACACACAGTTTATTGTTTTTTAATACAAAGATAAAAAAAAAATTATTGAAACAATCCCCGTAGTACAGTAGCCGGCCAGCTAAATAGTATCCCTAATGTTAACTCTTAGTTGTAAAATGTTTCGCGGTTTTTTATCTAATCTGACACATTACAGCTGGGGAAGCTCTTTGTTTACTTGTTTGGCCTTTTCCTAACCTGTGCACCTGTTTTCGTCCTCTAGACTTGTCTGCTTGAGTATTAATGGATTTCGTGATATTTTCTCTTTCTTCCATGATAAAGAAATTCGTCGTTGTCATTTTCAGTTAAAGTTTGTTTAGAAAAGTCCTCGTGTTCAATCAGTTTGTTCAATAAATATTTACGTTTATTGATTGCTGCTTCTGCAGCCTCTACGAAGTCCATTTCGTCGTCGTCCATAAAACTACGCAGCGTTGTCATAACCTTTTTGTGCACTGGATCAGTTTTAAGAAAATGAAACCACTTTAAATAGCGCAAATACAAGAATCGTAGCCTCTTTCTGTATGCGGGAAGTAGTAGAGTGGATGTTTGAAACTCGGCATCCTCTTTCGACAAGCCCTGTGTTATGTATTGTTCTACTTGATCTTCCCAGCATGAACTCAAATCAATTATGGCTTCCTCGCGCAGCTTATCCCAGGGATTAATATCATCATTTTCATCATCAGTAATAGTGATTTCATTATCGTCATCACTATGATCTTCATCTTCGTTGTTTTCGCTTTCATCGTCAGTATCCTCGTCATCATATTCTTCGTCCTGTTCTTCTTCGTCCTGGCTAAGGTTGTCTTCGTATTCTTCACCAGGCTTTCCTTGAACAACCGTAGCCAGAGAGCCCTCACTCATTGCGTATTCACTATCCATCTCCACTTGTTGTTGCTCTAGACGTTTGTGGCAACCTTGCTTCTCGTGCCGGTCTCTGTTAAATCTTCGACTAAATGATCTTTGACAGAACTGACAAAGATGCCCCATGTGTTCTAAGATGTTTACTCGACAATTGTTTCTCTTCAAATGAGTAAAGTAATATCCCTTGCTTATTAATATAGTCGAGTCACTCAATGGCTGTTATGTTTCGTAAGCTTATTGTGAGTTACTGGCAGGATGTTTATTTTGTGCATTTTTGCACACTGATTATCTTACGAGGATACTGACGATGAAAGCGAAAACAACGAAGATGAAGATCATAGTGATGACGATAATGAAATCACTACTACTGATGATGAAAATGATGATATTAATCCCTGGGATAAGCTGCGCGAGGAAGCCATAATTGATTTGAGTTCATGCTGGGAAGATCAAGTAGAACAATACATAACACAGGGCTTGTCGAAAGAGGATGCCGAGGTTCAAACATCCACTCTACTACTTCCCGCATACAGAAAGAGGCTACGATTCTTGTATTTGCGCTATTTAAAGTGGTTTCATTTTCTTAAAACTGATCCAGTGCACAAAAAGGTTATGACAACGCTGCGTAGTTTTATGGACGACGACGAAATGGACTTCGTAGAGGCTGCAGAAGCAGCAATCAATAAACGTAAATATTTATTGAACAAACTGATTGAACACGAGGACTTTTCTAAACAAACTTTAACTGAAAATGACAACGACGAATTTCTTTATCATGGAAGAAAGAGAAAATATCACGAAATCCATTAATACTCAAGCAGACAAGTCTAGAGGACGAAAACAGGTGCACAGGTTAGGAAAAGGCCAAACAAGTAAACAAAGAGCTTCCCCAGCTGTAATGTGTCAGATTAGATAAAAAACCGCGAAACATTTTACAACTAAGAGTTAACATTAGGGATACTATTTAGCTGGCCGGCTACTGTACTACGGGGATTGTTTCAATAATTTTTTTTTTATCTTTGTATTAAAAAACAATAAACTGTGTGTGATAACTTTCTGAGTGTAGTTTCGTCTTGGGGTTCAGAATTCAGCATTAATTTAGGATGCCAAATGTGCCAAATGACTTAAGCCGAGCGGAAGCGAACTGGGCGAGCCGAGCCAAACAGTGCATGGTATAGCATGACAAGCAGAGCAGCAGGGTAGAGCGAAGCAGAGTGCAGACGAGTAGCACAAAGCATGGCAGAGCAATGCAGAGTAGATTAAACAAAAGAAATCGTGCAAAATACTTAATGGAGTATTCTCTCAGTGTAAAACAAGAGGTATATAAGGACTGTGTGTTTTCCAGAAGGAAACATTTTTGCTTTTGAATTAAATTAATGTAGACATCGACAGACATTACTAAAGGGTGTATAGTCATCTTGGGCGCAGGAGCATCAAAATTACGCAGCCACTCTATCTTGCCACGTGACCTTACATTTTTTCCAGAAGAGAATGGGCGAAGTTATTCGAAACTTAGTAAAAGACCTACGCGAAACAAGAGCTGAACTTGAAGATGCTGAAAAAACAGCAAAGCATTGGAAAAAGAAGTGCGAAGAGTTTAAACAGACGTATTTGGCGATAAAAAAGGAAATGATGTGCAACAACTGTATAGAGGAAAAACAAGATGGAAAGACGAGAGTATTGTGTAAGGATTGCAGTGCAAAATTGAATACAAAAATCGAGTTAGAACGTCAGATCGACGACTTAAGACAAAACGCACAACGTTGGAAAGAGTTGTATTACCTGTGCAGAGGAGAGAAGAGAAGAGCTGAGCAGAGCTAAGAAGAGCAAATGGAATCGGCAGATTTGACAGAGTTTCTCTCATTACGTTGCTGCGATTATATGATATCACTGATTTATGAAATACAGAATGAAAGCTTTGCGAAAATTGAAAACCCTAATTAAGTTCAAGGCATGCAATCAGTGCCAGGCGAATAACGAGTATGAAGGCGAACTGAAAAGGCGTGAAACAATATTCAACTAACATGCTTATACATAAAGTACACAGTTGTAGTCGTCAAAAATCAAACTCAGTACTACCTCGCACGCCAAACGTTAATTCTTTATAAATTCAAACTCAAAATTTATTTTCAATGTATATTTGAGTGCATGACAAACCATACAAGCACATACTTGTGATGAATTGAAAATCAAAACACGCTGGTTTAATAGTTTTTGTGCTGAAAAGTCCTTTGTTTTAGTCCTTTGTTTTGTAATGCAAGCGCGAAAATGACTTTTGTTGTAGACTAATAGAAAATCTGTAGACGTTTTGTAATATCGAGAACCGCTTATTTATAAATGTTATCGTACCCGAACCAAATTAAAAGTAAAACCATTTTGGCTCTTTCAAAGAATTTTTGGAAGGTATCAATAGACGCTTTGAAGTTGAACAGCGAAAGTAAACTTTTATCGAGCAACTGAAACGTAAAACCGTTTGTATGGAATAACCGACACATTGACATACGAATAGATAAGGAAAAAAATTCTCCAGCAATAACAATGTGTGCAAAATAAAATATTTGCAAAAACAAAACAATACTTAATTAAACTTAGTGTAATGTTTGTGCTAACAAAAGAAGCGTTAAACTGAGTTCGACAAGGAAAACCTGTTACCAGAACATCACTAGGAAACGCAAATTATGTTCTTGGGCAGTGTAGTCGAAACGCTTTGCATACCATGTGCCTGATTTGCCACTATTTTACTATCAAATATACAAGGAAGCTAAGCAAAATATCATTCTAATTAATTTAAAGTTACTCACAAACTCAAATAAAGTTCATTTTAAAACTCTGGGTAACTAAAAGTTACTCGTTATACGCAGATAACGGTCATCAAACTGCTTCGAGTTTACAAAATAAGATATATACTCGTTCTATTCAAATGCTACTCCGAATGAAAGGCATTGAGTTGGGTCGATCACAGGTCGATCGTATTCATGCTCCAGTGACTGAAACCAACGATAAAACTACATTCTAAAAAATCACAAACACTTTATTAATTCAAACCACCCATCCGTCATAACAATACGCTGCTATGACACAAATACATGCATCAAACACAAAATAACATTTATTGACGCATTATAGCCGTAATAAACGCTTTGCACTTGCTGAATGCACAATTTTCTTAAAATAACTAAATAAAGATCCCTGTCACAACTTTATCAAGAGACGTTCCTGAATATTAACAAATTACCGTTTATGCTTCGGTCTGCTTGTCTGATGCCGCGGCGGCGAAGTTCTACAAGTAGTCGGTCCACTGGTTAAAAGCGAAAATTGTTAACGTTTTGTATCTCATTTATGACAAAATCAAGGTCCATGCTAAGTTTTACATTTCTTCCTTCTTCCTTTCGTTTGACAGTTCAGTGTCCCTCAGCTCATGGCTGCCTTAACTTGCACTTTGCAAATCACTGAAATCGTCCCGTTATTGTTCATTGGGACCGTGATAAATGGCAAAGATTCAAAGATAGCGCGATCCTGGATGTCCTCTACCTCTATGATGCTCCCAGAGTTCCTGAGTTCTCGAGATGCCAGACAGATGGTAGTCCTGGATAGTTTAGGCAATTTAGTGAGGTAGCCTTGCCACTCACCAAGGTAAAATCCAAGGGCTACTGCTACAAACACTTTCTGCAACTGTCATAACATGCGCAAGGTCAACATTCTCCACCGCTTGATCAAATCAAAGTAACGGAACCACGGCTCTTCCTGATCCATAATCAAGCTAGACTGCTGTGTTTGGCTCGGATGATTAACAGCCGTTTAAACCTAACCTTTTTTTGTTGAATAAGTTCATCGCATAAAGAAGCGAAAGTAAGCTAAAAGACACGATTAACCAGAAAGGCTGCCCGCTGAAATGCCACATTCGTCAACGCGCTCTGCTCTGCTCTGCTCTGCTCTGCTCTGCTCTGCTCTGCTCTGCTCTGCTCTGCTCTGCTCTGCTCTGCTCTGCTCTGCTCTGCTCTGCTCTGCTCTGCTCAGCTCTGCTCACCTCTGCACAGCTCTGCTCAGCTCTTCTCTTCTCTCCTGTGATTTCTCAGTTACACATTCAGTTTGGAAACTTGTACTACACTTTTGCAAACCCGGGAAGAACTGTTAATGGTGCTTGGCGGATATTGACGCATATTTCGCGAAACCCCTCGTAAATCTTCTTAGCATCACCCATCATGCGACCAAGATAAGGCAACACGTTAGCCTTGATCACTTCATTGACGCATCTCGATGTGGTAGCATGGGCAATTAGACCCAGACAGAAATTCATTTAATGGTTCAGTAAATCTAACCACTTTCGATCCATCTTTTCCTCTCAGTTTCAACATTTACAGTCTGTACTTGTTCCGCCGTATTGGGGAAACTGTGTTAACTGCAAACGCCATGGGTGAACTTTGGTACGTTTGTGTGCCTTGTGAAGTGATAGATGCATGAGCAGCCATAATAAACCAACCGAAAGTGTTTTCTCAAATATGTTCTTAAGAATGCGCGCCACGGTCTTTGAACACGTAAGGCCGTCGGATAAATCAAACGCTTAAAAAACTGTCAATCAAAATGAGGGCATGTCCTATAAATCAAAAGCTCTCAACAGCATACTGCTGAATAAATTATAGGTTTTGCTCAAAACGTCGTCGGATAGATCACAAGTTAAGGATGACAATCAACAGTTGCTGTCGGATAAATCAAAAGGTTAACACTGTCAATCAAAGTGGGAGTATGTTGGATGAATCAAAAGCTCTCAGCAGCATACTGCCGAATAAATTATTGCATTTTTCCAAGTTTTCGGTTAAATCATAAGTTATAGATGTCAATCAAAAGTTGATCTTTAAAGCCAACTGAAACTCAACAAAGAAACTAAAGCATGTCAATCAAAAAAATAAAGCCGGTTTATGAAGTATATAATAAAAGTAATATGGGTTTACAATTTTACACACTAGTTGTAGTTCATCTTTAACAGTTACGATAATGGAACACCAAGGAGATAACGTGTTTAAAAAACCGGAGGAGCCTCGTCCAAAAACACCTACTCCTTACGAAGAAGCTTCTTTCCTGGGTGAAATGGTCGCTTTACACGATGCGCGCGCGATCCTCTCCACTGAGATGTGTTTCGATGCGGAGGTGACATTTTGGTACCAGCTTCATATAACATCTCCAAGTATCTGATGGTAGAAGACACGTGCTTCCCTCCCAGTTACACGCCAATAGACATGCAAGCCAGACTCGTGGATTGGGGAAATTTTGCTATAAGATACAACCCGTATTTAAAGCTGGATAGTCTTGATGAGCAGACCGTAGAAGTTGTACTGGTACGACAAAGCATCCATGTAGCCCCCCACGCAAGGCTCACCCTCACATTTATGGAAACAAGATTCCCTTAAGTCATTGAGCTCCTGAAGAGAAGTTACAAGCCTTCGGAACATTTTCAAGGCAAAACGTTAAAACTATGTACACATCCTTACAATAGAATAAGTGACGGGTATTCTAGAAATCCGTATATGTTGAGCACAGAATATGCCGCTAGCATGAT
This sequence comes from Meandrina meandrites, assembly GCA_963693305.1. Lineage (NCBI taxonomy): Eukaryota > Metazoa > Cnidaria > Anthozoa > Scleractinia > Meandrinidae > Meandrina > Meandrina meandrites. The sequence goes on from OY855907.1 coordinate 782,573, forward strand.
TAAATATCTCGTTGAAAATGACATAGTAATGATCGAGGGGCAAGAATTAACTAGCAATCATAACGTCGCGGAAAATAGAAGTCATATTTACTCCGTTACTATCAAAGGTCGTAAAATGTTGTGTGAAGGTATCGGAAGAATAGCTAAGTTCGATTGCTCCAAGAAAAGAGAGCATTACACATTGTTCTTATCCAAATTTTTTACTGGAAGGTGGTGGAACGATAAGTGCATAAATCCTAACTGTTTGAACAAAGTTATCCGAGACAATGAATACGCATCAATTCATGACTTCGGATTAGACCGAGAGGAAGCCTTTAACAATGGCTTCTCTATTTGTGGAAAATGTGCTAGAGATAAATTTTTCGATCAAAAAAGCACATAAGTAAATTTACTCTGGGTATCCGACAGTTTTTTTTTAATGTACTTCTATTTCAATACTATACCTTTACGATGATGTACTCAGCTAGTCAATAAAAACATTTGCACAATAATGTACTATTGTTTCTCATTTCTTCGCTCTTGCAACCATTCACACTTTCATTTTCCAACCATCTAACGTCGCCATCTTGAATTCATTATCCATCCACTTTTGTCCCACTTTTTCCCCATACATTTCCTTTACCAAATGCAAAAATGGGAAATTGAGTCTATAAGCACCCCCTTTACTACTATGATGGAACCGGTGTTGCCGTCCACAGCTAAAAGTACATTGTTTTGGGTGGCTTTCAGTATCTTTAAATACGGAATCCAGCATCTTTTCAGTATCTTTATTCTTATTAATTCTTTATAAAAATGTTTTTATTTGAATCATGGTGTGTTTTCTTTTCACTTTTTGTCCTGTAAAGTAACCATTTGTTGCTTCTTCTGTTCACAGCGCCAACGAGTGAATGAGTACACCTAGTATTTTATGCCATACACGTTTACAAGTAAAAACGTTATTTCAAAGATTTTGAAGGGCTTTTTAGCAATAAAACGTGTAACATGGAACAATCTCGCAACGGACTGCAAAATAAAAATGTTCACATCACCGCCAGATAGATAGCGATAGATGCAAAATAAACAGACTTTGAGTTACAGTATCGCTACAATACCTCAAATAATCCAGTTTTAAATTTGTTGTGTTGTAATATTCAGACGTTCCCAGTGAATGGGCTCCCTACTGGGGTGTAGAGTGCAAAAAAAAAAAAAATCGGCGAACAGAACGCGTTCTCATCTGCAAGATCTTCCTTCCCAGGCCGCGCTCTGCTAGCTCCGCTCCACTCCCCACAAGGTAGCCCATTTACAGGGAATTTCCGCGAGTTTGTTGTAGTTCTAAAAATAATTTCTCTTAAAGGATCGGATTTACAGTCTTGCTAAACTGCTAGTGTCACCTAAACTCATTTTGTTACGAATTGCATTAAATTGGTTATTAAGATGTCTCTTGATTACAGCAAGTTTTCTCTGGATGTTCAGGGTCAATATCCTTCCAGTCAGGGAATATCTGAGGTAAGTGTGCTAGCTTGGTCTCCAGTAATGGAATCACGTGATCTGCTACAAAACGGCTTCCTTCTTTGGACAAGTGAATACCATCAGTAAGAAACGATTCCCAATTCTATAACACAAAAAAAGGAGAATTATCATGATGAGAAATGAGCAACGATTTAAAAACGACCAGTTGGGTGGTCCCATCAGCATGAAGCAATTACGAGTTCCCTGGCTGGGATTCTAGTCCAAACAGTCCTTTACCAGTACTGCCATGCCATTGGGTGTGGAGAGGCACTGTGAGAGTAAAGTAAACTGCCTAAGAAAATTTCATCGAAACAGGTATTTTAAACAATCAGTTAACCAGTTATTAGACAGTTTCTAAGAAAAGAAGCAGAGTATGACAAAAAGGCAAAGCAAATAAATAAGATATTCTACTGCCAGTTGTCACATGTACACTCTCAGGACAGTGGAACCTGAAGACTACGAACCCCTTAATAACAAAATCCCTGATACAGTAAATGACATTCTTCAGCCCAGCCAAAGTTACAAACTACTAAAATAAGGGGGGGCCCGCTCCGGGCCCCTTCCCTGGATCCGCTACTGTTTACTGTTACTGAAAAACATCTTACTGGCTGTTCATGGAAGAGTGTGTAAAGATCAACGACATTCACTCCAAGTTCCTTTCCTAAATCAGCACATCGTGCAGCAAAGCACTTTACTCTCTCATCTGATAAGCTCATCACTCGGTCTGTTGACATAAAAAGTCATTGTAGTGGTTAATTTGGCAAACTGATAAAATGTATATGATTTTGGGTTTCCATCTTTTACCAAAATAAGATAAGAATCAACCACATTGCTCACAACGTGATTGGGGTTGGGAGGGAAGGGGAGGTCAAACACAAAGTGAAGAAGCAAGGCTACAAGGACATCATAGAATGCAGAACAGTCAGTAGGGGCAATGAATTGAGCCCCTCTTCCGTTTACCATGTCATTACAAATTCAGTTAGAAAATTCACTTTTAATAACTAATCAGGGCAAAAAAAACAGTGCTGTCTGGTCGTCCAGGACAAGCTGATTTTCCTGCAGAGCAGGTAAACGTTTCATTCTCACATGCCTGATATGCAAGGGTCCAGGGAAGTTGTCTGTAGGCTTAATCTTAAAAAGGAAAATAACACAAGCATGCATCTGTCCAGTGCAAGCAAAAGAGCTGGTTGTCCTAAGGGCATGCTGGAATCAAGCCCCAATAACAAATGATTTGTGGTGTTCCAATGTGAAGGCTCCCTTTTCTTGTCAGTGCACTACACCTTCAAGCCATCATGCCTCTTACAAGCTTAATAGAAACCCCCGGGGGGGGGGGGGGGGGCACTCCCATATATGGGCTATATAGGTATGTGCCACGGGATACGGTATGGTTTTTGAGGTTCTCGGTCCTTAAATAGGGTATCATTTTTGCTCCTTTTGGCATTGTGTTCCCCGTGTTATCCTTAGATAGGGTGCCTAAATTCTATCAGCTAAAATAACTGCCCAACTAAATGCAAAAAAAATGGTCTGTTTAAAATTAAACTACTACTATCGACTAGTAGCAAAGCGATTTTGTAAAGATTTGTGTTTTGCCGTGTGCGGTTAGCCGTTATTTGGATCATCACCCAACGTTTCTCCTCTCCTTGAATAGGGGGTCATTTTTCGGGTTTGGGCCTTAAAAAGGGTATCATTTTTCATTTTCTTTATCCTTAAATAGGGTAAGGGTTTAAGAACCTTCGTGGCACACCCCTATCCGAAATTTATGGGAGCAAACCCTCCCCCCCCCCCCCGGGATAGAAACAGTTACAATACGGCAAACCCCACTCTTGTCCAGTTCTAGTCCCCTGAAACATTAATTGTGTCCATTCTTGTGCAACTGTGTTTTTTTCCACAGGAACAATATTTGGCTGCGAAGAAAACTTATAGTCCAATAATTCCATAACAGAACATAATCTTGAGAACTTTGAACCAATGCACGACTTGTTTCTTCTTTAAAACTGTGAAGCACTTACCATTCTCTTTACAAAACTTTTCACGCATATCTTCTGATATTGCCGGTGGAGTCAGCAGAACAATATGACTGGCTGGTATCCCTTCATTTAGGAATTGAGATAAAATGTCAACCATGTTTGCCGCATACTGTTCAATAGTAGTTCCTCGTGGGTCTAACTCTTCAATGACAGAGTCATTAGTACCAAGCAACACCACTGCCACTATCATACTTCCCTTGGGAGTATTGTCACACTGGAGAATTCTTGGAAGAATAAGCTTGCCACATGCTGAGGTGTAGCCACTAAATCCTCGATTAAGAACATCACATTTCCTGTTGGAAAACAGTAATTTACACTTGCATAAATTATCATCCCAGAGCCAATTATACAGCTTTGGACTCACATACAGTTACCGGTAAGCTATTTTCTAAACTAAAAACCAAGTATTTTCTCTGACAGAATTTTTTTATTTTTTACAAAACTTCCCCAGCTAGGTTTTTTTAATACTGGGCATGAAATCATACACTGTTTTGTTTCAGAAAATATCCATATCCCTCCCACAGGTTTTATGTTTTAAACTCCCCACCTGTCTGGGAACTCCAGTTTAGCTTCATCATGTTCATAACTGTGGTTTGGTTTTTGAACCCCTCCCTCTCCCCCTTGGTATTTCCAAGGAACTTCCTTAAGCAGGTATGCATGCACAGAAACTATCATAATGAATTGGTAAACTAATCAGTAAAAGGATCAACCCTTTCCCCCTTCCCTTCGGATACCAATAGGCCCGCAATCCCTCCCTCCCCTCCCCTCCCCTTCCCCAACACACACACACACGCACACACACACACACACACACACACACACACACACACACACACACTGCGCTCCCCAAGTGACACTAGAGAGCTTAACCATAGACGTTTTTGAGCCAAGGAGGGCAACCGGAAAGTGAATGTTTAAGGTATTGGCGAAGTTTTACCTCCGAAAATAAGTTGGAAAGTTTTCATTTTTGCACTTACAACTTGAATTTATGAACAGAAAGCTGACAATATGCGCTAAAGACGAGAAGGTTCCATTTTCGGCCGCCGTCCGTGGCTCAAAAACGCGTGTGCTTAAACTCTCTACTAACGCCCAACTACGTTACATGACCAAGTTGATGTTCATTTAACATAAACTGTTTATTTTCTGTTTTCCTTTCATAAAATATAAAATAGTTGGAAGAAGCTATAACAGAGACAATCTACGGCTTCACTATAAAGCAGAACCCATTCATATACCGACCTCTGACAGTGATCTGCAATGGCTGCTCCCCAACCTCCGTCACTGAAAGATTGCTGTTGACGAGGAATAATTTACCATTATACCACCAGAATAAGCAAACAGTTGATCATCCAAATGGTTACAACTAGTTAGAACAAGATTTCAAACTGGTTTCCTTAACTTACTTGGACTATGGACGCTCCGAACAGAACAACTTTTGGAAACAATTTGGCAGCCATATTGGCCGTCAGCATCAGTGGAGGACTGGAACGGTTGTCCAACCCAGACTGTCTCTCGGAAATTTTCGACGCATTCCGCAAAAATACATGCAGCAACTTATAATGCACGTAATAAAGATCTGCAAGACCACAAATCCCATTTAGAACACATTTTATTGATAAGCTGCACCTCTGTGGTACGTATAACCTGCCATCAAGTCCTCCCGCCCTGCTTATCAGGCATAAAGACGCCTGATCATGGGTTATGGCACACCAAGATAAATGGGACGTAAATCCGCGCACGCGGTCGCACATGCAAAGAAGTACATTAGGAACGGCGGTTTCTGTCGCTGAGGGGTGTCGGTAAAACGCCGACTCGGGGCCAGGGCCGGGGCCGGAGCCGGAGCCGGGGTCGGGGTCAATTTTTTAATTTTCTTAAAAAAATTAAGGGTGTCGGTAAAACGCCGACTCGGGGCCGGGGCCGGGGCCGGGGCCGGGGTCGGGGTCAATTTTTTAATTTTCTTAAAAAAATTAACGGAATCAGAAAAAAAAATTACAAAATTTATATAAGCGTGTGGCGCATTTCGAGTTGAAAAAAGCACCTCGTTCACAAAATAGTCGGGAACTTGATCCTTCCATAAGTTCAAAAGTATAAAAGAAGAAATTTGTGGTCTAGCAGGCGACAGATGAAATTCTAACAGCTTGGCGGATAGATTGTGCTGCCGACTTCTGAGCACCAGCTCGAATGAATATTCCCTCGCCAACAGGAGGATGACCTTTTTCAGGTTTATTATATTGTACATGCCGATGCGTTTGTGTAGCAAGAGAAAAGTAATTCAGGTTTATATCGTTAAAATAAAACCGCCATTCGTATCCAAAAAAATATTTACAAGGAAGCAGAATTGTTTTGTTTAGACAGAGAAGTTCGCATGTCCCGCAATCTTAAAGTTTCTACATTCTGATACTGTTAAAATACAAATGGAGGTATCTAGCCATCTCTCCAATTTGTGTGACCAAAAAGCGGGAATACATTTTTAATTACCACGGTTTGCATTGATAATCGAATTGCATTGATGATCGAAATCGAAACATCCGACGTTTCCAAGATTTCCGTCAATATCAAAGTTTGAAATGACGTTTCGCATGAGCGATCATGAAGTTTAACCGGCCGACAGAAGACTGCAGAAGCTCGGTCAAATTTAACTTTATTACACAACAAAGACATTTTAAAGATTCTGCGCGACTTTACCTTCAGTTTCAAGGATTTTGCGTTTGGAAACTGAATGAAACTAAACGGTTTCATAGATCTTAACTAAAGATTAATTTTAAACAAAGCCGACACTGCCAGACAGAATGTCACGATACATTCCACGGCTCGGCGAATATAAAGGTTCTGCATGCACCTTATATTTTTGCGGTGTTTATTCGGACCGTTTAGTGAGACGAAACCCTGAAGCTACAAAAGAGTTAACTTGCGCCCTGTTAAGGAGTTTTGGCCGCGGAATAAAATTTATTTTTCGCCAGTTCACTTTCATGATCACTCGCCCGAAACGTTGGCGGAAAGAATTTCACCTGTCGCCTGCTAGACCACAAATTTCTTCTTTTATACTTTTGAACTTATGGAAGGATCAAGTTCCCGGCTATTTTGTGAAGGAGATGCTTTTTTCAACTCGAAATGCGCCACACGCTTATATAAATTTTTTAATTTTTTTTTTTCTGATTCGGTGAATTTTTTTTTAAAAAAATAAAAAAATTGACCCCGAGCCCAGCCCCGGCCCCGACCCCGAGTCGGCGTTTTACCGACACCCGTCGCTGAGGGCAGGAGTAAGGGGCAAAAAAGAAACCAAAGCCGAACTCTAGGAGCATGAACGTACAAACCACGAGTCGGTAGGACGTATAAATGCTCAATACCTTATGGTAATACTCCGAGGCCTCTTGAGAGAAAGGGGGTTTCTGCATGTATACCAGTGAAAACAGTATGTCAGTTAAGTCCGGTCTTCACTAGCGACGGAGTCGGAGTCGCCATCGCAAATTTCCGTTTCGCAAACGGTCGGTGCCATTTTAGCGACATTTAGAAATATTTTCACAATTATCGAAATTGTTTTCTACTAAAAAGAAACATAAAAATTGTACGTCAGCACCCAGAGTCGATCCTGGACTCTCTGGCATGCTAGCATCCCTCTCTCACCACTATACCACCACGTTGATCCGCCAAATCTCGAAAAATTTAATTATATAAGGTGACTTTCTTACTGTTAAGTCTACAATAGCTGACCCGATCCCTTTCCCTAGACTAAACGTGCATCTAACTTAGATTTAATAATCATCTTATCTAGGCCTAATTTCATCTAATAATCAAAACACAGTTTCGACCTAACCCAAGCCTAAACTAGAGCAGATGTGGCACCATCCAATCCGAAAAGCTTGGTTGCCAATGATGGCATCGACCGTTAAAAATGGCACCCACCGTTTACGAAACAGAAACGAGCGTCACCATCAGAAGCGCAAACTGGTTACGACCTAGTGAAAATTACACCAACGGAGTCGTAAGCAGAGTTCACGACTCTGTCGTTTTATTACGATCGCTTATGATCCAGTGAAAACTAAATTGTTGGAGCCGCGGGCAACATGGTCACGTGATTGGTTTGTTTTCGACTCACTCACTGGATCATAAGCAACGGACTCATAAACGGAATCGGAAGGAAATGGAAATGTTCTGATCCTAACATAGATGAAGATTTTACAGTATTGTATCATGTGTCTACAATTCAGACAATTCGCGTGCACAAGGCTGACCTTATGCATGCTCTAAACTTCCTGGACGTAAACAAAATATGAACTACCTCTGTGGACCCAAGTCCGTGAACCACCAATAATTTTCACAACGGACTGCGGGCAGGATATAAAACACAGAATAGTCCTTTACTTTGTAAGCTCAGTTCATTTACATTATTTTGTAGGACAGTTATTTCATAAAATTAAAATGACCCAGTAAATGATAGTCTTAAGAACATATGAGAAGATTTCGAGACGCGCCGTGCTGTACAATTTTATTGTAGTGAAAAAGACAGATTCCTATTCTTGCTAAGATGTGCTTGTATTAAGGCAAATTTTTGTCTGGATTTTTAGGGTCAATATCCGAGAATTCAGGAAATATCTGAGGTAAGTGTGCTAGCTTGGTCTCCAGTAATGGAATCACTTGACTTGCCACAAAACGGTTTCCTTCTTTAGACAAATGTAGACCATCACTCAGAAATGACTCCCAGTCCTAGTAACAACACAAGAAATGATAGCGATTACTTCTCTAGGAATGGTTCAATTAGAATAAAATGGATGACTTCTACACCTTGCTACTGGCTACGGCCATAGGTGCTCAATTAACATGTGAACAGAGTCATTAAGTTGGGTATAGGAAGCTAAGTGAAGTTTGCATTTGAGCCTAGTGGCCCATCAGGCCGGAGCTTATCCCGGTCTCCGCAGCATGAAGCGACTAGGAGTATTTCTATCCCCCCTGATGGGATGCTAGTCCATTGCAGGCTTAACCCTTAGAGAGCATTAAATTCGCTGGTACCCATTTAGATAGTGCAGGTCCACATCAGGGCTTAACGTCTTGCCAATTATTCACTCAAGTGTCTTAAACTTGGTCATCATCACTTCTCCTACTATCACGCCAAGTTCTGCAATAATAATAATGCTGTCAGTTCTGTAACATTCCCTGCATACTCCCAGCTTAGGTGTAGCAGACCAAGTGAATGGCTTCTAAAAGGGTCACGACCTAAGCCAGGATGTAACGGAAGATGTTCGAACTGAGACAAGTTATCTTAACTCATGACCTTCCACTTGGGACCCTCTCTTTCTAGAGACTAGGGGGGATGACCCTAGGGACGAGGAGGATGACCCTAAGGATAAGAGGGATGACCCTAGGGACAAGGTTGATGATCTACCAACTGAGCTAAACTGGGAGATGACCAGAGATGTCAGAAGACAATTTAATTTCTACACAAGAGGACTGTATTGCTTATAAAATGTCTGTAATTATTAAAAAATATTGAAATCTTACTGGCTGTTGATGGAATAATGTGTAAAGATCAACAACATCCACTCCTAGGGACTTTCCCAAATCAGCACATCTCCTAGCAAAGCACTTTACTCTTTCATCTGATAAACACATTGGTACACCTAGCAATATTTCAGGTAAAACAATAGCTGTTAGACAAACAGTTTGTTTGGACTGATACAAATTCCAGGTTTTGTTCACAGTCCAACCTCCCCTTATACAGGCAGACAGCTACTGTAAGTTGACACTTGGTCATGGTCCCAGCCACATACAAACATTATGTTTTCAATCTTTCATAAATTGACACTAAGTCATGGTCACAGGCCACAATGACATACAAACATTGCGTTTTCAATTTCCCATAAGTTGACACTTGGTCATGGTCCCAGCCACATACAAACATTACATTTTCAATTTCCCATAAATTGACACTTGGTCATGGTCCCAGCCACATACAAACATTACGTTTTCAATCTCCCATAAGTTGACACTTGGTCAAACAAACACTGACACTATTTCAGGTCCTGAGAGTGTCTACTTATGAGAATGTGAATGATTGCAGTGCATGAAACATTTGTGAAACATTTGTGTGCCCCTGATGTCTCACAGGTAACAACATTTCATGCAACATTCTCACAAATTGGTGCTACAAAATTGTGAAATAGGTTGCTTGTATCACTGCCTTATAAAACTTAAAATTCCTTTTAGTTTGTGATACTTACATCCTGTGTTTTCTTACCCTTTTCAGCACAAAACTTTTCACACATAACTTCTGATATTTCTGGTGGTGTTACTAAAACAAGTTGATTTGCTGATATCCCATCATTCATGAATTGTGTTAAGATGTCAGTTAAGTTTGAAATGTATTGTTCAACAGTGATTCCTCGTGCATCAACATGTTCCAAAACACAGTCATTAGAACCAAGCAAGATGACTGCTGCTGCAATGCTACCCTTGGGACTATTGTCACACTGAAGGATTTTCGGGAGAATCAGCTTGTTAAATGCTGTTGTATAACCACTAAATCCACGATTAAGAACATCACATTTCCTGTTGGAAAAATGTTCTGTCAGTAACAAAAATATCTGTCCAAATAACCTCAAATAAACGAAGTTTAGCCATCCTTCTACAGTGAAACCATCGTGGGGGAGGGGGAGGGGAGGGGGTCATGGTAGGAGTTTTATATTCAAACTACATCCTGCCCTAGCTTGTCCTTGGTTTTTGTCTAGGGGGAGGGGGTGCAGGATGACTCTCATATGGTGTTTTGCCCTGAACACCAAGGCAACGATCATCCCCATCCCTTTCATATGGGAGTCCCTCCCCCCCTAAGGGGTTTTGACCTCTATGGAAATTAGTAACAGTGATGTTGCCTGCTGGGATACGCACTGGCTGCACAACTCCTGACCTTACTACTCCCTTCTCCCTTCTCCCTCCCCCTCCCCCTCCCCCTTCCCCCACTTTTCTGTTACCTCTTGCATTACTGCCCATTCCTTGTCACTGTAATTCAATTATGACAAATAAAATTCCACAGATGAATATACTGACCTCTGATAATGATCTGCTACTGCTGCTCCCCAACCTCCCTCACTAAAAGATTCCTGTTGACAAGTTTATAATTTATAGCATGTTCAGTCTGTAACACGACACTCCTATAACATTAAACTGCACAATAACCTGCTTCATTGAAGCCGTAACAAAATAAATTCGCGGTATTGTCGGAAATCAAGAAAAAATTTTAAGGCTGCGGCGTGGCTGCAATAAAATATTTATAATTTTGACTTTCCTTTCCCCTTTTATAACCGAGAAGAAAGTGTTATAAAACAGTTATCGCTATTCCTACTCAGCGTTCAAAGTATAAAGCTCTTTTGTACACTTCAGCCTGATTGCAAAAACTTAAAACTTACTTGAGTTAATGAATCTCCAAACAAAACCAGCTTTGGAAACAAATTGGCCGCCATGTTAGCCGTGAGATGTTCTGATAGGACTCGATAGGACGACTGGAGCCCAGTTAAGGTTACCTTGGTCCCAGGCTCTTCCCGGGAGGAAGAGTTCTTCGCGCTGCTGCCAAACAGGTCAAACAGGAATCGATGAATTTTAAGAAATATCTGGCACCTGCATGTGACGCCTCAACCCTACAGTGAATACCTACCATGGTCGGTATTGTGGTCGAAGGAGTTTTCTTTTGGTACGTAGCTTCGTTGAAAATTAAACCGCGAAATTCTTTTTTAGGCGACGATAAACTGCCACTTACTCATAATAACAGGACAACCTTCCTCGAATCAGCTACATTCACCATCAAAACATTGGCGCTATAAGTTATCATACTCTTTTTTCCAAAATCAATTCACAGACCCCAAAAGATCACTTTTATAAGCGACTGAAGAACAAAAGCTTGATCAAATCTGAGAAAAGTTACCAGTGTTTTCCTGGGAAAAGTCAACATCAGCGAAAAAATTTTACATTTTTCAAGGTTCCAGCAAAAAAATAAAAATAAAGTATTAATGCGTTGAAGAGAGTAAACCAAAAAAGAAAAAAGAGAGAAGAAATGAAATAGTAAAGTTGGCTTGCACACATGTGTGTAAGTCTGCCTTAATTTAGCAATGGCATGAGGTAATAGGTTCGGTGCCTTGCGTATAAAATTGCAGCTTATTGAGCAAAAACTGGAGATTTGAAGAGTCTGATAGGCAACCAAAAAATATATCACCCTTCACGACCCCCCCCCCCCCCCCCCGGCCCCTCCCCTCACTATTACTGAACTATGACAGTTTATCGGAGCCTTGTATAATTACTAGCAAAGTTAATTCTGTCAACCAACATCTAATTATAACCATGTTACTCCCAGAAGCCCTAAAAAATTCGGAATTAACAAGAAAACCAACTTTCAAATGCTAAAAAAAAACACGCAGTACTACATGAAAGAAATGCTAAGATAGCTTTTATTTGAATGGTCACATACCGACAATTACATTAAATAGGCGTAAATGGATAAAGACGTACCACACTAGCGCTTTTTAAAAAAAACCTTTCTAGGAAGGATTTACAAAAACAATATTTCCCACTGCTAGGTGTGTGAAATTACAAATTATTCTTTACACTGTTTTTCAGGCCAACTGCATATTTTTTGTTTTGTAAAAACTGGACGCTTCAGACGCTTGCCTTTTGCTTTTTAGTTTAAATATTATTATTGTAAGTTATCAATTCAGCTTAAGTCTCTTCGCATTGTTTATTTCTACACTTGCTCCTTTGTGTTCTAATTTGTAAATCCAATTCTTGTTCTCTTCCGCTGAGTCTGTCTTTGCAGGCGTTTCCTTGGGTCTTGTGCGCATGCGTGTTGCAGAATTCCGACAGAAAAGGATGAGCAGCAAGCACCAAATATGGGCATAAAAGTACAAGGACCTGTAAAATAAAGTTGACGATTTACTGTCAAATGTCATTATATTTTTGCATTAAATTGGTTTTGCGTCGGCTTAGCTTTATAATTAGCTAAAAAATCTCGTGCTTTTCACTCTAAATAATCAGAGCAAACAGATGGCTTTTAGCCAATCAGAAAACAATTGTGAGTTGGTTAGCTTTCGCTGTTTTACCACGCTTGGCCCAATCCAACAAAAGCACAAGTACACTATAACAGCAATGAAAACAAAACAAAAATATAAAGCAATCTAACAATACGTGTCAAATCCTTTGTTAGAGGGAACACATGGGACCAGCATCAAGTATGCACTACGCAGAGGTGTCCGCTTATGGGAGGCTAAATACAGTGTCTGCTAGCTACGGCATTCGCTTAGTGACGTAATGACATTTGTACCTTGCGACACAGATTCCCTTCTCTTTCTACGCGCGCGTATGACGAGAAAGTCAGCACCCGAGGGCAGAACTCCTGTCTCTCGGGGTATAGCATTCGCTTCACTTTTACAAGCGATTGCGACCCCTTCGTGCGCTTATCCTAAAAGTAAGGGAAGCCTATTGTAGAATTTGTGTGTGGCCAGAACAAGTCTCTAAGTGGACGACGTGTCTAGCTAGTGAAAGTGTTCTGGTGTTCGTTAAGAAATATTTAACTCTGTGCTCACCTCCAGTAATCAATGCTCAGGCGAAGCTCCAAGAGTTGAAAAGGAACCCCGCCTTCAGCAACACACAGAGCTGTCACAATACACGTGATCACGTCATAAGTGAAGGCCAGAGCACGTGACTTCTGAAAGTAAGGCCTGATGACTCGGCGACCCTGAAAATACAAAAGAAAAAAAAATGGCTCATTACCTGATTTGCATACTTGATACACAAATTATCAAAAAAAAAAATCATAAATGAAGTTTCTCATAACGAACACATCCACGCCAGTCATCGCAGAAGAAAAGAAACGCGCCCGCACTTTTCGCAGCTCGCAGTTTCGCCGCTCCAGCTGTTACTTCGTTACATTCGCGTCGCATGCTGGAAAAGAAAGAGACTGTTCACAGTCTATAGTCACGAATTTCTGTGTTTTAGCATTAGAGGCATATTTTGAGGATAAAGACAAATCAGCTTAAACTTGCCATTCTTCCCGCCTCTAACATAAGTCCAAATGACAGTAACATCATGTAATATCCGGGATAGAAGCCATGCCAGATAGCAGATGTGATAAACACAGCGAGTGTTCTGTGCTGGGAGCTTCGTTCATACACTGTTCTGAAAGGAACATATCAGCAAATATGATTTAGCGTAAAAAAACGTGGATGAGCTGTTCATGTAGTGCTTGGCAAAGGTAGGTGATGTTAAGTCAATGGCAAAGGAGAACACATTGATGTTTACTATGCTTCTTGGGCGAGCAAACGGGGAAACATTTGTTGCGGACCGACACAAAATGTTTTCGAAAGAAATCAGAAACATCTTTTATGCCCCTGTGTAACTCGCGCGAGCAAACAGGGAAGTATTTGTGTCCGCAACAATGTCTCCTCGTTTGCACCACCTTTACGGAGCTTGGCGTTCTAACTAGAACAAGTACTGTGTGTTTATGAAAGTGAAAGCTGTTCTTTTCCTCATTAAATGGGAGAAAGACGGGGAGGGGGGGGGGGGGGTATGGTGGTAAAAAACAGGGGGTGTGAATCGCCCACTTCCCGTACCCGGTACCATAGAGTTCCAGGCTCCCGTCCCTTCCTAAGTGTTTCCCGCCTCTTGGCGCTTTTTCTGTTGCAAAATATTCCGCACTGGTGCGAAATTATTTCCCGTTTCTCCTAGTTCTCACCATCTTGGGAATGCCGCTTCTTACCCTACTTAACAAAATGGCATTGGCTGATCCGTGTCTAAAAAAGTTATCGTACCGTACCTTACCTTATTACCGTACCCTCTCTTCTTCTCCTCCTCTTCTTCGTAGCCTTAGGGCATAAGACTACCCTCCCTTGGCCCTCCCCCACAGCGACACTCGTGATTTTTGAACTTTCGTTTACAACAACATTTGCCGCCGTTGTTATTTGCTTGCTTTGTAATTTCTCAGAACACTTGGATGGGATCACTTGGATGGTGGTTTCTGGTGATTGTTTATGACACCACCATAATTTTACAGCCACGTTTTAAGGATACTAAACTGATTTGTTTTGTCAATATGCCCAACCTTTTTAACCAGAGCGCTGTAGAAATGTTCCAGTTGTCACAAACCATCTTCATACTAGTGGCAAACTAGATAAAGAGAGGGAGAAAAATGCACATTCATTAAAATTACAGGAGAGTATAGTAAGAATATAAAACATTATAATAAACAATGTAATATTTACATGTAACTTATACCTTAACCAACTGCCTCGTGTATATGGATGGGTGCCTGGGATATCCGGGGGGCATCTACTGTGGTCAGCCAGCCCCCCAGCCCACCCCCCTCCCCTCCCAGATGGAATAAAACTCCCATAGCTGGCAATCCCCGCAAAGCAGCAATGAGCCCCCAGGTACAAGCAATCGTCACACTAGCTCTGTCCGTGGAAAGGAAGAACAATGGGGAGGGGGGGGGGGGGGGGGAGAGAACTCCCCAAGCACCACTGAAATACTGCCACAAGGGCCTGATACCACGCTGTAATGTCCGGGAACGTAGAACCCTGAGCCTGGCAGAGTTAGGAACCACTGACCACTAAGACTACTGACTGCACACTCGTTGTTGGTTAATTTGGTTAAATTGCATTTAACCTCAGAATAAAAACAAAAAAGTTTTACCTCCACTTTAAGGATATTAACGTTAGTAACGCGGTCCCACTTGGCTTTTCCATTCTCATCATAACCATTAAACCCCAGTCCACACATGTTGTTCACGGCCTCAGCTGAAAATCAGAAACATATTTCAATACACGTTTTCAGCCTCTGACAAGTAGTTTCATAGAATAGAGTACCGTATACTAATTTAATAGACTAATTTTGGTATTTCTTTCTAAAACAAACGTTACGTTTACTTTGACTGGTTAAAAAAAGCCGCGTACCGTGTTCTAACTAAACAAAGATATTGTGAACTTTCGTCCAATCAGATATAAGCCAACACTTAGCTCACGAGAATTTTCCCGCGCTTTCCACTATTTACAATTTTTTGCCTTTTTTCTCCGTCATGAATTTTATAATATATACAGAGATAATTTACCTGCAGAATAGTTAAATAAAAGAGAATCAAAGTGAAATTGACTAACCCACTTTGAATGCAAAGAAGTATCGTAATTTGGCGACTGTAGCACTGATCCAGCCATATGTGACTCTCCAGTAGAAAGGCTCTGATGCAATAAACTTGGGATCTAACCAAGGTGTTCGAAACAAAAAGAGAAAGCAAGAGTATATAAAACGGTACCTGACGGGTGTCAACGAGACAATAATAAATATACAAATATTCCCTCAACGTATTTCTTTGACAGTAGCTATGAATGAAGGTATAAAACGAACGAGAAAGTGAGCAGCCATTTTGAATAAATTAACCACCCCTCCCCGAATATTATTGTTGAATTGATGAATGTGGAGTTAATAAACAGCCGCAGTATTGTGTGTACTGTCTTCCGTGTTATGTGTTGTAAGTACTGTGTCCTAAACTTAGTGTCAGTTCTGAATCAGTTTTACGTACCTCCATTTCTTGGTATTGGATAATCTGCATCTGTCAAGAATAAAATGTACATGCACAAAAATCCTGACGACATCTTTTTAATGACATCCATCTGTTGCAACAAAATAAGAGCATCAAAATTAATAGTTACTATTTACTTTTGCCAAGTTAAGGAACTTGTAAAGAAAAACACAAATTCTCTTACCAAAGGTGAAGGTTCTTTCTCGCCTGGTTTCTGAGTAAAAAAGAACAGTACAAAATTAGAGCGGTTGACTCTTAAAAGTAATCGTGTCTTTTTGCTGGCTTTACATTTCCTGAGCTCTGTGATTGGCTCAGTCCAGTGAACACATTGTTTTCTCGGCCAATCAAATCTGTTTCCGGCGCAAGTCGTTTTACACATTTTCCCGCGCTTTTTACTCGTAACTTCTGATCTTGCCACGCGTTGAGTGTTTTCTAACGCTTTTCCTGGCACATGTTTTCCCGCGGTTGCCACCGATAACACGTTTTCCCGCGCATTTCTATGCCAGTTAATAGTTCGGGTCTGCACAAGGAATTGTATCGTGAGCAAACTTCAGGATCTGCGAATATAGCTATCTCAATCAGAATTTTCGTTGAAACACTGACAACTGCAACGATCGCCAGATAAAAGCGATTGCATACACACGCTTGCTGCTTGAGTGGTTATAGTACCTTTGGTCTGATATCTGAACCATCAATAAAATCATTGAACTCTCTGAAGGTACAAACAGGTCCAGCTAGTATCGTGCTGAAGTGAAACAAGTAGCTGAAGTATTCCAACAGTGATGGGACTTTCCTGTAGTAAAAACACAACGGTTTGGAAAAGTTACGACCAATGAAAACTCTTAGCTTAGCTTAACCTTCTTTAGCCAGAGGTGATGAAATTTAAAAAGTGTAGGTCTATCTCGACGTGCAGGCAAGCTTAGTTTATCAAAGCAAATCCCTGGACTACAATTATATCTGTTTCGTCTTGGCAGTAAGTTTTCGAAGAAGCACTTGAAGAGCTTACGGTCCCTATCACGCCTGTGTTCTTATCATCTTATCACGAGTCCATGACGTCATAACGATACGTCATGACGGGTCTCTGCAGTCAACTGCAGCCCCAGGCCCTAGCATGCCTGATGCAGCTGAGTCAGAAGCAATCAACATCGTACCTGAGTCTCTCTCTTCTTTGCTCATCTGTTAACTTGCTTTCCTCTCTTGCTAAACCTGTTAAGCGAGTTAAGTGACAGGTTGAAGGATAGTGGACCAGGGGTGGGCAGGGGATAGGGATGGCGCAGTGGCAAGAACGCTCGCCTCCCACCAATGGGCCCGGTTTCGAATCTCGGAACCGACCGGCGTCATATGTGGAGCGAGTTTGTCGTTAGTTGTCGTCCTTGCTCAGTTTGCTCCGAGGGTTTTTCTCTGCGTTTTCCGATTTCTCTCCCTCCACAAAACCCAACACTTCTAAATTCGAATTCGATAGGGAATATACGGCCCAACTCGGCTTCTAGCTTTAAATATAATCGCATATAATATAGGTAACTTATTTTTAGAGGAATAGTTTCAGCCAGAGAACGTTATTTATAATCATCTTTTGTTTCAGAGGTGACGTCCAAACATGGAACGAGCGCTCACTTTGTTCACTGCATGGCACTTCAAACTTGTTTGTAGGCAGTAAATTGGTTTTAAATAACTTACCATCATGTAAATTAAACGCTATGTAGATAACTTTTTGAACTATCAACATCAATGGCCTAAAACCAAGAGAAGACATAAAGTATAAGTACAGAACACAATCTTTCTCCCGGAGTATGAGCCCCATCATTAATTCCTGCTGCTGACCAATGCAAACGAGGACACATTGTTGCGGACACAAATGTTTCCCCGTTTGCCTCCGGCTCCGCGCGCAACATTTGTTGCGGAAACAAAATTTTTGTTCGAGACACAAAATATGTTTCTGATTTTTTTCAAAAACATTTTATGTCCGCAACAAATGTTTCTCGGTTTGCTAACATTGGTGAATATGGAGAATGGCTATTTACGTTTACAAGTCTTCGAGCGAGTGAGTTTAAATGTGCTAATTACAAGTGAATGATTTATAGAAAATCCTAAAAGCTCTTTCCAAGTTGTGTTTTTTATTAGTACAACTAGCTGTTTGAATAGAGCCGTAGTAAAATCGAGCGTATTTATATATAACGCCATTTTTCCTTTTATGTAATTTTTCTCTCTGACCTAATCGGTCAGTTTCACTTACCCAGAGAAATCCACTGCATGTTTCCCATAGTTTGTTATTTGCCTGTAAATATGTGCTACAGATAAGGTCCCCATTGCAGTGATGAACACAAATCTGAAACATATAAAATGAAAAGAAGTAAAATTTGAAAAATCGCCTGCCCAAACGATTTACAATTGTTTTAGTGAGTTTACTTATCCAGCCAGGTTTACTAAAGCAGAAAATGAAAATATTGTTTTCCACGCGTTAAATGCGCGTTAAATCAACTAAATAGTGAAGATACAAACGAGGTAACGAGGTAAGTATGAATCAATAAATAAATCAGTTTGAATCTACTGAATAAAATATACCCGTGATTTGTACCCAGTTCCTCATTAGGTTTGCTCGACTTATTGTGGAAGGGACTTACCTGTGCACTGCTGTGGGACTCACAACAGCGGTAATAACATAACAAACAGCGCTCAATCCAACAAGAATTAAATTTTCCCTGCAAGTTAAACAAGCCTGGTAATTAAGACAGGCCGATAAGTGGTCTAGATATAAGGCACAGAAAACCACAAGAATCTAAATTTAACCTCTAATGACTACATTGGGAACGATAAGTAATCTATAGCAGTGAAAACACACTCAGTTAAGATTGATGTAAGTGCTGTATAAACATTAAAGAGGTTGACCCTTGAAAGCCCTTTTGAGTATTAGTGAAGGATGAATCAGCCGAGGGGAACTCAACAAAACCAGCAAAAAAGTTTCCTTCGTTCAAAATTGATCCGTTGTTCAGACTTCTAACGACTAAGCTACGAGAAAAGATGAGAGCGAGGAGGGGGTAAAATAGATTATAGTTTGCGCATGAAAAAGTTAGAGAATTAGTTAGTTGGACGTCAGCTTTTTAAATAGCATTTTTTGCTCATCAGTGCGTCAACGGTAAATGTTTGACTGACTGATTGTGCTTTAACAACGAATGTACTGTTTCTTTTGCTTCGTTACTTCGCAGTTTATGCGTCTTTTGGTGGATCTTTTCGTAAGTTTTGGGCTAGGCTACTGATACCGATCGAAATGCATACCGCGCGATTTGAGTATTTATTTTTTATAGTGGATCATGCATTGTTGTTTTTACGACAAGGCGACGGCACGCAGCTAAGTAACATTAAAGCCTACTTGGAATTTATTTTGTAACATTTATCTGTTTATTTGATTCATAAGCGTTTCCAACTTAAATTATAGAATTTTCTGACAAATTTGCTCAGCTGCCAAGCTCTTTAAACAAGTAACTTTCCTTTAACTGAAAAGAAATTGTTTATTTAAGATGACAAAATCGCACGCCTAGTCTAAAGGACAAGTCGCTTGGAAACTCCTTTTTCTGAGGCTCCGTCCACACTAATCCGGATGTAAAAATAACGTGGGTTTTTTCTTCGAGTACGGACAAAATGTTTTCTGTCTCCGCCATACACCACAAATGAATGGTGACCATACTGAATTGCATGGTAGAACATGCGCCATCACTTGAGCCCGAACTAAATTCGACTTTGTGTGGACAAAAGCTCCGTTTTCGGCCGTTCACGCTACACCACAGCGTGGCCATTTTTAAGTGGACGATTGGCCAAATCATAGTAAAAAAGATGCGTTGTTCAAATTTATCCGGATTAGTGAAGAATGATGGGGCCTGAATGAACCTGGAAGGTCTCCGCATCCCTGTATATTAGAAACGCGTTCTTTCATAAAAAAGCTAATGTTCGAAGGAGCTAGCATTTTTGTCCACGTGGTTATGACAATTTTATATCTCCGACAAAACTCAGTGGCGCAGTTTTTTTCCGAGGTTTTGATCCACGCTCCATTTGCTTAAAAAACTATTATTAAACTTCAGAAATTCAGGTAGCGGAGCGGAGAGCTAAAGGGAAACAGATCTAAACACGACTACCGCGACATCGGGCCGTCACGCACGAAGCGTTGCGTGACCATCCTACTTGTTCATTCACCAAAACATCAACATTCTAGAATTTTGTAGCGAAACCTATTAACTAAATTTCCATTTTAAAACATACTTTTTGAAATAAGTTTGCTGCAGCCGATATTGAGCAAGATTTAAAAAACGTTTTTTAAGAAAAAAGAAACGTCGAATACGCTATTATTGTAAACAGTCTTTTTTAAACACGACTGTCTTCTTCGCATCGACCGTAAACAAAAATTGCATGCAAGTTACAACCGCAGAGAAATCAAAAAATATTCTTAAAGTTTTGTAAAGCGAAGTCTTGTCCTTTTTGAGAAAACGACATACACGACACGAATTCTATTACAGAGCACACTGAGCAAAATTAACTCATTGCCAAAAAGTTGCATTCAAAATACTCGTATTCAAGCTTCGTTTAAGCGGAACGTGTCAAATATGCATTATAAATGATATGACTGTCGTAAAATAATTTTCTATCAAAGAAGTTCCTGAAAAACAGCGATTTAAAAGAATTACGCTAGTAGCATAACAGATGAAAACAAAGAACGAAAAATCGAGGTCTTGAAACGTTAATTTCTTTTAAAATCCATCTAAGCCATTGGTCCGTGAATGATCTCTGAAGTTGACAGTTATCTTGTAGTTTACCTTGTATTAGTCATGCAAGCTCTCGCTCTTTTGTCTAAACTCGCACAATTCGTTTCCAAAGGCGAGCGGAAAGGCCTAGTAAATATCGTGATTATGAAGACCAATGAAGTCTTAGTTGTGAACTTTAACGGTTCGCCTTTTGCTCTGCAATTTTTTGATTCGTATTTTAAGTATACACCCTGCAGGGTGTTTTCTGTCCTTGTAAATATTTGTTCTTAATATTCGGTAACACGGCAGCACATCAAGATAACACGAGCCAAACCACCCAGTGATTCATGATTTGTCCTTATTATCGATCGTCACAATACCGCGAACGAGATGCCGTTGTTTATACACAAGAGTTGTTACTTCTAGAAGCAAATGAACAGTATAATTATCATGCAGCTTACCAGCCAAAACAAAAGCAGGCTATAGCAAAACCCCAGACAAGCCCCACTGATCTCCTTGTTGTCGTGGACACTCGGTTTGGGTGAAAAATGATCCGAAATACCACGCCAAGAGGAAGACATAATAACATACAGAATACAAAGTTAATCTAAAAAAAAGACAAATTTAAACAGCATTAAAAACGTTACTTGCATCATGCATCATGATTGTATGCAAAGTTTGCTGTTCAAAATTTCTCTTTTGTCTTCACGCAGTTACGATTTATGTTGTGTACCTTGTCAATGGAGAAGTTCGTTACACGGGTGACCTCTAATAGGAGATTATTAATGCCTTGCATGATGAATAAATTTCACGTGCCTTTCGCTTTTCTGTACTACAAGAAGTCTTTCGCAGAACAACAAGTGACTGCTATGCTTGTGAGAAGGAGGGCGTTACGTGGCATAATGACTGGCTCCCAGTCTCCGTGCCCAGGTGCTTTGAATGTATGAATTATTTTACGCACAACCAACTGCAGCCACGTTCGTGCATCCTGGGATGCACTTTGCAGTGTAACTACAAACTAAAAACGGATTTTGCTAAAACAAAATTGTTGACAACACAATGGTCGTTTTACAGTGACGTAGAACGCGCGAGACTAGCAGAAAGCTGTGAGCGCTTATGCAGATTCGCGCTGATATTGACTTCTATTCAAACACAACAGACCGAGATGATAATAACCTTTGCAGTAGTTGCATCTGATAAGAGGGACAAAAGGGCCAATATTTTAAAAAACAAATGACGTCTGAATCATTTAAGTTGGGGGTAAAGGTGAATTTGAGTGAAATTTTAAGAGTTTTAAAGAAGGGATAGAAGAAAGAAAATTATTTTTGGAACACCACCAGACAGTTGACCCCAACGCAAGAGCACCCCAGGTTGTCAGGGGACTGTTTGGGTGTCCATCTACTAATTTTTAAATTCAAATTCAAATTTTAAAATTACATTAAATCTTTTATATTTCTTATTTCTCCAAATTTTACTAATCCTTTGAGAAAAACTATCTCTTTCCAGAAATCCCCAAAAATCCCAAAAAAATTTACAAAACACTGCTAAACATAGCTTTGTGGGATGAACAGAGGGTTTTGAGAGTGTTTGAAACGGGAGCGAGATATTCGCATTAAACCCAAGTTACGCGGTGGAAAAACGGGCTTCAGGCTAACCCCCGCCTTAAGGACGTTCGCGCTAATTGTTTATGCGCATCCTTACTGCGCACGTAATTCCTGTCGCAACGCATTCTCGTCCCCAGAGCTACTCGTATTATTTGTGCCGTCCGTTTCGCTGACCACGTGACCAAAAGAAACGGGGGCTCTGGGGACGAGAATGGTCGCAACGCTACGCCACGTCATGCATCGAGCGCGCGCGCTGAGGAAACTTTCCAACCACATATAGGGTGAGTAGCCGTTGCGATAACTTCGCTTGCAGTTTGCTAGCTTAAGGTGGCTCAGAACAGTTTCCTGCATTTTTCAACACCTCAATTTTGACGGATCACTGCCAAAATTCTTTTTCAGTTGACCCAACAATTATGGTATCAAACAGATGCCCAATGGCCGGTAAACAAGTTATGGCTATTTTTTGGACATTGCAAGTTACCATAGCAACAGTATAACCTGTTAAAAACAGCCTTAATTCTAGCTTTAAGTGCTTATAACTCGAAAACAAGTCCGGTGACCCCCATTTTTTATTATCGAATTGTAATCAACAGTACAAGATGCAACTTTTTGCAAAGTTTTAAGAAAATCTGCACATGGCGTTCAGAGCCACCTTAAATTTACGAAAATTTAAGGTGGCTCTGAACCCCATGTGCAGATTTTTTTAAAACTTTGCCAAAAGTTGCATCTTGTCTTGCTGATCAAAATTTCGTAATAAAAAATGGGGGTCACCGGGCTCGTTTTTGAGTTAGAAGCACTTAAAGCTAAAATTAAGGGTGTTTTTAACAGGTTGTAGTGTTGCTATGGTAACATATTGTGTAATGAAAAAGACAACAACGTGTTCACCAATCACTAATCATTTGTTTGACACCATGATTGTAGCATCAACTGATTAAGAGTGGTTATAATGACCAATCGAAATCTAAGTCTTGGAAAGTGTTGGAAACGGTAGCCAGCCACCTTAAATGGTCGGTGACCCCTACTTTTTTCTTAACAGATCACTTTTGTTAACGATTATCTACGTTTTGTGAGAAAATGAAAAAAATCTATCGATTAAAAGGTTGATTTTTTTTGCCCCACGCACGTTCGAATTCCGCTTTTTGATCGTTTCGTTTTGCCGTACGACGGGTTCAAATGCCTCTTCCAGGGCTAAGTTTTGCATAAAAGATGGCAACACTTAAAATTATTTACGCAACAGACGCACTTCTTAAAAATATCACCAAGATCGTTTGCCTCCGTTTTCTCATCATCGATAATTTAAATTACAAACCTTGAAGGCCGTGCGAAATTACGTGCGCCAATTTTTCAAAATCAGGGTAGTTTTCTACAGACTTTATCTCTGAAACGAAGTCGGTGACCCCCACTTTTTTTTTGTATTTCTGACACAAGTAACTCATTATCCGTCCTCAGTAAAAATTTTAGAAAAATCTATCGACTAGAAAATTTTCGCGCGAACGTCCTTAAGTTGAAAAATTAGTGTTTCACGTCCATTCGCGTGTTTTGGTAGGCAGGTGTGTGCGACAGAAGTGCGACTTTGTACTATCACATTCGGTCATTACATTTGTCGAGTGATTAACTTGTAAAAACAATTTTTCGTTGCGCCGGCGTGCAAAGGAAAACAAAACACCAATATTCGATATCTCTGATCTCCCCGAGAACTCCGAAAGTTTTATGGAGTTATATGTAAATTATTGATTTCTCCAAACCTTATCTTTTTCAGACTTGAGCTCAAATCGATGCCCTGGTGTGGACCTTTTTGAAGCCAAAAGGGTAAAAAAAAAAAGAAACATGTGTCATGTTTGTTGCCATTGTTTGTATTTTATTCCATACCAATTGGTTGTGTTTTGGAGTAACCGCCCCCCCCTCCCCCCCCCCTCCCCCCCCAGCAAATCCAGCAGCTGGTCTCCATCCAGGAGAAGGACAGATGAACGGAAAATTTCACCTTTTTTTCTTTATTTGTTTTTTGATTTTGTTATCGAGGGCGAAAGCTCAATGTGTGAGAAAAAAAAAAGATGGAATTAACATATAAAATACTAAGCTCAGAGAATTGGTATTTATTTTCTCTAATAAATAAACGGTTAACGACACTATATAAGTTACTACGTGTAAATATGGTTCACCGCCGAGGAATCTAACTCGGTCTCCTTCTTCATCACAAGGCAGATACGTTAGCCACTACACCACGGGTGAACCGACGTTAGTGATAGTAAGTGAAATAGAAAGACTATTTTCTTAAAATACATCACCAAGATCACGAGTTCCCTCACACGGGAACTCTGATTTCACTTGGGATCGACTGAAGGGACCGCCGGTCATTTGACTCAGCTCGGAATTTAATTAGATCAAAGCAAAACACTATGGCGATTTTTTTCCAGCCAAAAATCACGTCACACTTTGGCGGGAAAAATTCACGTTGCTTCTTTTGGACTCTTGGAGTTCAGTGTAGTTCTTTCTGTTCGAGGCGAAGAGGTTTAAACATTCCGCTTCATACCTTGGTGCTCTGGATCGTGGTCTGTTTTGACCTGTAAAATGATAAGTGTTCATCATAATTCAGTGAATATGGTCAATATATTTTGCCCTATTGCCGTAGTACCAGCCTTGCAATCGATTTGGTTTTAGAACCTGTAATTGATTTACACCCCTCGGCGAGACAACGAGCATACCGGCGTCCTTCCATATTGAATTTCCTCTCCAAACCTCTCCCCCTCGCCCCTCCCGGGCATGATTTGAAGGTCCCGTTCAGAGAAAGTATATCAAGTTTACCCAGGATTGAAATTCCATTTTACCCGGCTTACAGTAAAAAAAAAAGAGTTTACATGTAGTTGCAAAGCGTAAACATGGTATGTGCCTTTTACCTCACCGATTCCTAGTAGCTCTTCAGTTGTGTATTGTTAGCTAGTAACAGTCAGATTCACCAAGCAACATGACTCCTGGTCTGAACGGACGTGGTTTGTTAAACTTGCACTTCTTAAACTGCATGTTACATTTAGGAAAGCCGAACAGCCCGGGAAGGTTACACTGAGGTAACGACCCAACACACTGAATACCGCAGTCTGTAAAAAACACGGAAAAAAATGTCCAATTATCCACTTGAGCGGTGACATTAAACTAAAACTCAGAAAACTTCACCAGGTAATAACTGTGGTAGCGGAGTTAATTTCTATACTGAGCGCGCGAAAGTTAGATTTTTTTTAATGAGTCGCCTTGCATCGCTTTGGCGCATATCTTGGCATACTTTTTTTGTCACCAAACTGTTCCTCGTTTATCTGTGACTTTTAGTGTTTAAACATGAATAAGTTTAGCAACGTCGCTCGCAAAGAACGTCTAAATAGTAATATAGCAAGCATAAATAACAATGTCTTCTGCGCATAGCTATCAAAGCGTGGGTATGTACGAAAAAAATTTATTCCCTCCTTAAAATTTTGTAAACTATATCCATTTCTGCGAATTAATTAAAAAGAATTCTACCTGGTGGGGATTTGAAGACGTCGGACCATTTAAAGCAAAACATGGCATGCTTCGAACACCTGCACAAATCATTTCAGAACTTTTATATAGTTAATGAGATCGAAAACTACTTTTCCAGGTCATAGATTCATAAATTTGTGCAGAAGTTTGAATCCCTCCTTACATAAGCGAACATGACTAACCCGGTCCTACCTGGTGTCACAGGTCTTCCACCCGTAAAACCAAACAACATGGAAATGAATACCAGCAAGGTGTAGAATCTTTTCATTCTGACACAGGCTAACCAAGCAGGCTTTGCAATTCCTTCGAGAAGTGCTAAACAGTAATAACTGATGTCGGTGGACAATTCATTTATTTTACTCAAACCACACCTTGGTGTTGTCATCTGTTCACTTATGACACTGTTCTGTCGATGACTTGTTTTCACGACATGTTTTACTTGTAACTAGTGGTCGCTTTACTAAGACTGATCTCGCGCAGAAAAACGGACTGAAATTTTGCTAAAGCCGGCTGGGAATTAATACTTTCACTGCATCAAATCGACAACAAATCATATCACTGTCATTTCACTGCAGTATTTTCTGCCGGGGTGAAAAACAAAACGTATGTTTGCAGTACACTGTAATCCGTAAATTTTTATCGCAACCATAATGATAACTAACTTTAAAAAGTTTTAAGGTTTCCGTTTTTGCAACAACTAAAACCAGCAAAATGTACACAGGACAAAAACTACACCACCCAAAATCTGCTTTTGCCAATTCTTTAATAGCCCTATATTTTTCTGGCAAAAAGATGCTACACTTTCATTCGCCGAGGTCTGAGCTGCAGTTCGAACAAAGCTTTCTTCAGCGCAGCGAACTAACTGCGAAACAGTCAATATCTGTAGTTTATTCAGCAGCCGATTCCTGAAGCTATAAAATTCTTGCCAAAGGGTTAATCATAAATACGTGTCATCGTCAATCTTTGAAAGATTCCGAGATTTTTTCCTTTACACCATTCGTTCGGAAAAAAACTGTTTTACCATGTTTTCTTGTAAATCTCGCTTTGTTATAAAAACAACCATTATCAGCTTATTGATGTGTACATGTAGCTAGTCTGGTTGTTAAGACACGTTGCGTTAAAAATTTATCACCCACGGAAACACGCATGCTTGTTCACAACTTGCATCGAATTACGGAAGCGAAAAGCGACAACCATCTTCATTTTCTCGTTGGAAATCCTCTTTAACAAGGCATTTTTGCTTCTGTTCCCTGCATCTAGCTCGTTTGTAGTTACAAATGACTTGAGATATGCAGGAATCACGGCGTTTAGCATTTACAGTGGTCGCTTTAATTGCGGTGGTTCGTTCGACATCAGGAATTCGACACGACACTTTCTGGGGAGAGAAAGGTATTTTTCGATCTTTCTTTTAATTATTCTTCAGTTTTCACTGAGGACCACAGCCTTGACTAAGAAAAGCAAAAGTGCTTGCAATATTGAAAAACATGACATCAGAGAGATTTCATGTCTGGTGACTACATCGCCTAACTTGTTTCACAATGGGGAACATGTCAATAGCGGTTTAAATTTCAGAGTTTACATAATCTTTAGTTCTTTCAAATTGATTCGCTTTTACAACGCAATTTATTTTACTGAGGGTAAACTAATCATTTTTTTATAGTCTTGGAATTCAATTGCTGTTTACAGCATTTTATAAATCCGGTATTTCAATGGTCTTCAATGCCAGTCTAGGTTCTGGTTTTGGTTGTTCACGGCATGTTGTCGATGATTTCTCAAAAGCGATAGCTGTGAATTCTATTAATTTATTGTCTTAATACGTCGGGGGTAACATGAATGTGTAACAAATACAATTTGTCGAGGTATTTTGTTATCTGCTCTTAACTTCTGTCGCGTACCGTTTACTAACCGAGCTCTAGAAGGCCGCGAGGGGCGATATATTTCTCCTTTTAAATATAAGCGAATTATTTCTTATGACTTAGAAAGACTAGTAAAAATTTTAGAAATTTATGACATAAAAGCTCGACCGAAAAGGCAAGGAAAGTGAAAGTCTCAATTAAACTAGCTTATATATGAGCTTATTCCTTACAACACGTTTTCCGAATTAGTAAGGAAACCTATTGGCGACGGTTCTCCCGCGCCACTTTCTATCTTGAATTTATAACAATAGCCCTGGTTACACCACCCTTACTATAAAACGCGATTTCTCTAGTATAATTTATCTTGGTTAAATTAACTAGGGTTTTAATAACTCGGTTAAAAGAGGGTTATAAAATACACGTACCTAGCGAATTCAAGAGGGTAACTTTTCTGCGCTTCGTAAATAAGATATATATTTAAATTAAATGTTCGCAGGCGGATAAAATGAGTTGCGTTAGGCCAGAAAGTTTTCCCAGTCTCCTCACATGCTTATTTGTTTTATGTTGTTGTTGTTACAGCACCGCCAGGCTGTCAACCCTGCCCCAAGAACAGCGAAGGACTCTTTGACACTCCAGTGTGTGGCGTCAATGGCATCGCGTACAAAAACTTTTGTTATCTCACATTAAGAAATTGCATTGCCAAGATACTGAAGAAGAAGGAAGTCTTGCCCTCAAATGATCCTAACACTTGCGGGTAAGATTTGCCTTGTTATAACATATGCGTAGTGTGTGGGGTACAGAGGACCTAAACGTCTCGAAACCCGTACCCTTTGCTGATCTTTACTCCTGTTTCCGTGCCTCAGTTGTCTATATCGCAAAATTTCACGCAATGTCACGATTTTTTTTATTTTTCCCGGTTTCTACTACTCCGAGAATTCTACTTCTCGCCTTCTTGACCTCGTTTCCAGCCTCCCGCCACTCTCTGATATGTCCCTTAGCTCCTACTCAAACATAAAGCGAAAATACAACCCAATGATTTTTTTAAGCATTTAATTAAAGGAACAACAGGTGTTTTCGGTAAGTACTCGTTGAAGTACCGAAAGAAGATTTCCGATCCTTATTGACCAACTAATTAAAAAACGTTGTCGGCAATCTGAAAAACTGCCGCGTCTCGCACGGCTCGACTAAGACATGTTGAGTTGTTGTCCTATCACAACAACTTTTAATTTTCGATTTTGTTTACTTTACTTAACTTGCCACGGTGTGTTACATACATACATACATACATACATACATACATACATACATACTTTATTTGAAAACAAAGGTCTATAAAAATGGCAGCCAAGGGCTGATGTGGACCTTTAAAACTTAATTACAAAAGAAAATAGAAAATAACTTATACAATTCTTTATATTAATGACATTACTGAAAAATACATAACTTGATAATTTAAAAATTACCTAGAATACAAATACACATAAAATATAATATAGAGTTTAAAAATACACAAAATCTTCTAAGTTTTTATTTTTGTTAGTACATGTTCTTTTAATAAAACTAACATCGTCCATCGCTTTACATTTCTTTATGGCAGCTTTAAATTGATTTATATTTACAGGTTTTCTGATATTTTACATGCACAGAATAAAGAGAAGGTGTGCTACAGCTGGTTAGTACAGCTGTGATATCAGTGTACACAGAAGAAGCAAAACTGTTACAAAAAGAATGTTCATTTTTTCTCGTACCGCCCCTGATGTCTTTAAACGAATTATATTGTAGTAGTACTGTTGAACAACGCTGAATGTTTTTTAACCGCGCGGCCATGGGCCTAGCGCGGTTCTTGCTCTGCACGGGATTTATTTTTTTTCGTCGTTTTTTTTTGTCGGTAACCAGACCCAAACTTCCACTCGACCAAATCGCGATCGGGATTTCGGATCACGCAACCTGGGATGTTTATTCACCAAAAGCTGTCGAAACATCAATGTACAGAAAATGTTACGGATATTGTTTTCTTTATTGTGTATAAAATATTTTTTCTTTTGGTCTCATCGAAGCGTTGGGCTCAAAGGGAATTTGAAGACACTAAAAAAGGTATTACGTCAGCCATGGAATGCGCTGATGTTGCAGCTTTCACTTTCGGTACGTGACAAATAAGATTGTGTTTACTTTCCAAGTTAATTTCGCCAGAAGCGATGGTCATTGATTTATTTGTAATTTTGCGAGAATTTTTTGGGGGTTTAGGCAATTGAAGTGAATTCTTTGGCTGTTTTAATCGAAGCGAGTTCAAAGATTTAAAGGAAAATTAAATATTTGCTGAGGTAAACAATTGAGCGTGCCCGTACTTGCAGGGGTTACGTCATTAGTAGGGAAAAAACCGTATAGCTAAAGATTGGACTGTGTGACACGCGTGACTACTTTACTGGTCCTTCACTCATAGCACAAAAAATTAAACTTAACTGTGACTCGGCCAAATCGTGACTGGGGCTTTGAAATCACGCAACCTGTGATGTTTATTCTCCAAAAGCTGTTGAAACATTAATGTACGGAAAATGTTACGGATATTGTTTTCTTTATTGTGTATTAAGTATTTTTTTTCGTTTTATCGAAGCGTTGGATTCGAGGAGAATATTGAATACACTAAAAAAGGCTGACTTTGCAGCTTTCACTTTCACTATATGACAAAAAAGATTATTTTTTCTTTGCAAGTTTATTTCGCCAGAAGCGACGGTCATTAATTTAATTGTAATTTTGCGAGTATTTCTTGTGGGTTTAGGCAATTGAAGTGGATCCTTTGGCTGTTTCATAGAAGCGATTTGAAGAAGATTTAAAGCAGAATTTAATATTTGCTTAGGTAAACAATTGAGCGTGCCTGAACGTGCAGGGGTTACGTCATTAGTAGGGAAAAAACCTCCCAGCTAAAGATAGCATTGGATAACGTAAACCTCGGATTGTGTGACTCGCGTGACTACTTTGCTAGTCCTTTACTCAAAGTGCAATCAGATTGAATTTAACCGTGACTTTTGAGTAAGAAAGCTCTTAATGAGAAAAAAATATATAAGCGCGGTTTTAAGTTGCTATAGCAACTTCTTGTTTTATGAAATCGCACTAGAAGTCTATAAACTTAATTCTGAACTAAATTAATGTCAGGAAGCATTTGCCTAATAAAAGTTTACAAGATGTTTAAACGAATCCGAAGATGAATATGCAGCGATTGCTTTCTGTATGTTAGTTGTGAATTCTTTTCTTTCCTTGCCCTCCGTAGAAGCCTTTCTCACTGCAGTTTGTGTGCTTTAAGTTTGTTGACAACAGTCTGAACCTCTTTGACACGGACAGCAAAGAGTCATGGAATATAGCATCCGCATTATGGTGTACCGATTACAGAGAAAGAGTTTAAGGTGGCTCGACTGGGTGTTTTAGGGGCAACACCGCTAAAGTTTGAGAGCTAACCAGACTGTCATTAACAATGCCATCGAAAAACGATCACCACAGCTGAATTAGGTAAAGATGACAATTTGTTATGACCAGTGTTATTTTGACATCGGAGTTGTCATAGCAACGTAATGACGTCATCACGTTTATCAATTTCGTTCGTATTGCTCGGCACCAGGAGATTTTTTCGGAAATCGCTCAAGGGAGCATGTACCTCCTATACCTGCCTCAATGTTGGCAAAGTTTGAACAAATTCTGTGAGAGCGTTATCGAAATTTTTGGGGATGAAGTTTCGAGGGTCATAAATACAGTGAAAAACATAATATTGAGATAATAGGGTAATATCTGAAGAACACGACGCGCTTTGGGAATGCAGTTTCATCTCATAGTAGTTTGATGCCATTTAAAATTGTGTATACAAAATTATGGGGATCGCCACGACCGATTGCGAAAAAAACGGATTTGATGAGCGTGCATTCAGGTGTTCTTGTTGCCACTTTTGTAAATAATTTGGTCTACACCTACAAATGTGATAATTATTTGGAAACTGCTCGATGAATTTTTTTAAAAACTTGTCAATCTCGAGGTTTGTCATCAGTTTATATGGCCTGCAAGTTTCAAGGTCATTGAAAACACGTAAGGCAATAAAATCGGGGCTCCAATGTACTCCTTTTTCCTCCCAGATTTTGTGTTTACAAGTGAGTGTCCTCATTATTCACGGGCATTGTATTCAACTTTCATTTTCACGTGCACAACTCAGCAAAAAATTCATTTGCATTTTATCAGTGAGTTTAGACTTTTTTCCTGATCTGTTGTTCTACACAAAAAATAGCTTTTCGTTTCCTGGAGAAAGAGACCCTTGGCATTGTTGTATTACAGTCTAATGGCGTAACAAATATTATTACAGTTTTCAAGTCATATCAGCATGTTTCCCGAACATTTTTAGAAAGCAATTGAGCGTTCTGTTTAATGCAAATGAATGTTTTGCTGAGTTGTGCACGTGGACATGAAAGTAAAAAACAATACACGTGAATAATGAGGACACTCACTTGTAAACACAAAATCTGGGAGAAA
Source organism: Meandrina meandrites (assembly GCA_963693305.1). NCBI lineage: Eukaryota > Metazoa > Cnidaria > Anthozoa > Scleractinia > Meandrinidae > Meandrina > Meandrina meandrites. The sequence goes on from OY855907.1 coordinate 814,838, forward strand.
AAAGGAGTACATTGGAGCCCCGGTTTTATTGCCTTACGTGTTTTCAATGACCTTGAAACTTGCAGGCCATATAAACTGATGACAAACCTCGAGATTGACAAGTTTTTAAAAAAATTCATCGAGCGGTTTCCAAATAATTATCACATTTGTAGGTGTAGACCAAATTATTTACAAAAGTGGCACCAAGAGCACCTGAATGCACGCTCATCAAATCCGTTTTTTTCGCAATCGGTCGTGGCGATCCCCATAATTTTGTATACACAATTTTAAATGGCATCAAACTACTATGAGATGAAACTGCATTCCCAAAGCGCGTCGTGTTCTTCAGATATTACCCTATTATCTCAATATTATGTTTTTTGCTGTATTTATGACCCTCGAAACTTCATCCCCAAAAATTTCGATAACGCTCTCACAGAATTTGTTCAAACTTTGCCAACATTGAGGCAGGTATAGGAGGTACATGCTCCCTTGAGCGATTTCCGAAAAAATCTCCTGGTGCCGAGCAATACGAACGAAATTGATAAACGTGATGACGTCATTACGTTGCTATGACAACTCCGATGTCAAAATAACACTGGTCATAACAAATTGTCATCTTTACCTAATTCAGCTGTGGTGATCGTTTTTCGATGGCATTGTTAATGACAGTCTGGTTAGTTCTCAAACTTTAGCGGTGTTGCCCATAAAAAACCCAGTCGAGCCACCTTGTAAATGTAAAAATGTAAATGTTGTTTATAGTGGTCATGCACTTAGCTTCGAGATAGCTAGTTTGCAGGCATGCCACTGAAACATAGGAAACAAATAACTTTTAAATGAACATAACATGGTTAAAAATCCCAACTGGCTGGAGGCAGACCAGTTGGCTATATACAAAGCGTGACCGAGGATTTGAACTCGGGACGACCGTGAAACAAATCCAGCTAGTGGCAGGGTGGAGGGCTTGAACCCGGGAACTCCGGATTACAAGACCAGCGCCCTAAACCACTCGGCCACGCTGCCTCCTAAAATGATCTGAATTTAATTCGGACTTTTAGGACCAAGGGAACTTTCTTTTTAGTGGTGGGGAGGGGTCCGTAAGGAGAGGTTTGACCGTACTACAGTTATAAAAGAAAATCTTTTTGATTAGGTTTGGTATAGTCTGGCTTTGTTTAAGCTTTCTGAATTCTGGTGCTGATAGCCATTTCGTTCCTTTCATGCAGGTTGCAAATGAAGATTTACAACTCATTCTCCGATAAACCATTTAAAAGAAGAAGGAGAGCAATAAATCTTTTTGAAAAGACAGCAACAGATGACAGAAGTTAAGATGAGGAATGAACTACATTTGGACAATTTTATAACAATAAACTACAAGCAAGGCTGATCATACTACGTGAAAAGTAGACTTTGCGAGACAACACCACGACTAGAACCGATACAGCAGGATTGCAACCGCAGACAGCTGTTTCGTCCTTATTGGGACTCTTTAGTGCGGTGTGGCGAATCTAAATGACGCCAGCTCGGAGAGCCAACGCAAATAAATTGCCCAATAACCCGTACACTCCACCGCGGTCAAACGTCTGAGGCTGTTTTTGTTTTCTTATTTCGAGAGAAATCATTCATGTTAACGTAGAAGCATCAGTAAGGATATGTTAAATAGCTGCTGAGTGTAAATATATCTTCAGTTCTCTCAAAGGAGATTCTTTACTTTTAAAATGCTCCGCACTCGAACAAAATTGCTTTGATAATGGCGCCGACAGTCGGCATTTCGCCGTTTTCAAACAGTTAGAACTTTTTTAGTAAAGTTCCAAAAATTTAGTAAACCAGGAGAATACTTCTCAAGTATCAAACTTTGAACCCTGAAAATGAAAACCTTATCTTTGAAGTAGTTTTCTTGTTTTTTACGTTTTACCGCGGTGAACCCGTACACTGTATCAAGTCCCGTACTTTGAACCTACTTGTCCCCCGAATCACGCGTTGCCACGTCACGTGTTTCGAGGGACAAGAAACTCAAAGTGTCACGGTGAGTCTCGCAAAGCAAAATAACTTAAATGTGGTAGGCACAGCCATTCCTAACATAGCAGCATTATCGTTTGCGGTCCCTTGCAGTTTAAGTCTTACTTTTACGTATTTTTAGACCGTAGATCTTTTCAGATCCGATATGCTGTGCTTTTATTTAGCATGGTTTTGTCCATGCGCTTAAATTTTCGGAATGGCTGTGCCTACCACGTTTAAGTTATTTTGCTTTGCGAGACTCACCGTGACACTTTGAGTTTCTTGTCCCCCAAAACACGTGATGTGGCAACGCGTGATTCGGGGAACAAGTAAGTTCAAAGTACGGTGTTGTCTCGCAAAGTCTAATTTTCACGTAGTATGATCAGCCTTGCTTGCAGTTTATTGTTATTTCATTTTATTGCTGATCAGATTTCTCAGTAGATCCTACGAATAGCAGCATTATCGTTTGCGGTCCCTTGCAGTTTTAGTCTTACGGACAATTTTATAGCTGCAAGAAAAGACACAACAGAGGTTGGGGGGGGGGGGGGGGGGGAGGAGGAGAGTGGTGACGGGGGAGGGGGGGGGGGGGGAGAAGCCACAGGTACTAGCCATAACTTCATAACTTGCAAAGTGGTCAACTGGTCTTGGTCAGTACACAACTTTTCGATACGCATGCGTGCTGATCAGGCCGGAATGATTGCTAATCGACTTCTGCCACGCCCGGCTTTAGTTACTTGCTACGTTTTTGCTCTGAATGATGAATGACACTTGTGACTGCGCGTCATGTGATCAATAAAATCCAATTAAATCGAAAAAAATTGACAGAAAGAAAAGACAGTTCGGCCTCATTTCTAGGGGTTTTTTCTTTTCCCGCCCCTGCATGGAGTGAGAGAGAAGAGCCCTCGCTCCACGGTGAGGGGAAAAGAGAGACCCCGAGAGTTTAGTTAGAGACAGTGTTGATTGATCCTGTGGAAAGTTAAGTCTTGGTTTTACCACTTATCTTAGAAAACTGCTCTACTCAGTCAAAACTGAATCAGTTATTAGGCCTCGCATCTAATTAATGTAATTCTTCCGAAAAAGATAATTATCAGACAGGTTACCTATGAATCTAGTTAACAATAATAGTTTAAATCTAGTAGACTTTGTAAGAGTCCTAGCTAACAATGACTCATAATTCAATTGAAAATTGTATTAAGTATGCCTAGATCACGTTTTAAAGATCTGAATTGAATGCTATGCTATTTTAGGACGACGACAAAAAAGAAATCTCTTTTGTCAAATGAGCTTATTTATATTTTTATTAGGCTTTAATAGGAAAATGAAATTCTTAAATAATGTTCGTTGATTAATGTACATAAATAATTTAACTGCAATTATCTTGCACTAATGTAATAAACATGTATTTAATAAACATCGTATTTATTCTTTGTAATTGTGTGATTGGTTAAAGACACACCCCATTCATCGGCGGTAAGTTTGTTTCCCAAAGTTGACTGACAAGACTTATCCTTTCACCACTCTTGGAGTACGTTTGGCATGAATTCCTTTTGGGTATTTGATAATTCAGTTCAATTTTTGCCTCTTAAATTAACAAAGATCAGAAGTCCATAACTAGAAGTCTACATCTCTGGTAATAGGCTTTGAGATATGTCTTTCGCGTGTACCTCGCGTCCCTCGCGTGTAGGCTATTTTTAGAACAGCTTTGCCGCGAACAAGTAGCCAATCACATTGAAGTATTTTTTAATTCGCGCCTTTGATTGGTTGAACAAATTTTTGAAGAAAAGCAGAACTGCAGAGGACGAGTGAACTCGAGCGAACGGCATTACGAAATTTCTGTTTGTTGGTCATCGTAATTTCCGTTTTGTGAGATTAAGGACGGTGCCTACTTTTGTTACTGCGCACATCTTCTGCGCATCACGCAAGGCATCGATCGCACTAGACGCGCGCTAAGGGAATTTGCTCGCTCAAAATGACGAATTCAACTTCGCGACCAAGCGCGCGACTAAAATGCAAGAAAATTTCGGTTGCAACGAAATCCAGTTAATGGACATACTAAACCAGGAACAGCGAAAGAGTAACATATCAGTAAGCCCTAAACGCTTATCGATAAAAATGGCTCACATTTAACAGTCTGAAACACATCGCTAATCGCTCAAACGTAATCAGCAAACTGCTAACTACATATGGCGTGGTGCACGCGTGAAAAATTGCGCGAGAAGCAAATATTTAACTCGCTAGGGAGGGGATAGGAAAAGTGTAACTGACCTCAAAAGCGATTCATACAACTCGTATAACTTTTAAAAACGCGTGGTGACCCATACTTTTTATTTTATAAAATGGAAGTGGTAAGTCTATAGAACACATGATTAATTTTTCGTTCAGTGCAAAAATTGTTTAGGCTGTTTTTCTGGCCTTTCAAGAGAGAGCTGATAGAGTCAAAAATGGCTCAAGTGCAATCGTTTTGTCAATAAAAACGTGGTTCACGCAGTTTCAAAGATAGTATTTGTTAGTTATTTTAAAGATCATTATATTTAGTGCTGATTTTGTTCATGAAAAACTAAATTCAAAGGTAATTTGTAAGGAAATTTTATTTCCTTTTACTTTCTTTGAAAATGCCACGTCAGCACTTTTTTCAAGATTTCAAACCTAATTATCTCGAAAATTTGCGTGGCTACCCCTAATTTTCTTTTTGGATTTTAGTAGCCCTTGGTAACATCTACTTCCCTTGCATAGTCATCGGCCGGGCAAAATACCTCGCTATTAGTAGGCACCGTCCTTAAATCGTCCGGACAAGAATCATCAGGCCATCTTTCATCGATGACGATAGCATCGAAGTTGTAAAAATTCGGAGCATCCAAATAAGCGAGAGGACCTCAGTGTTTTGGAGTCAGAATACGAAATGGCAGCGGGCAAGATACACTAATTCCGAGTCAAATTCAAAATGCGAAGACACTAAAGATTAATGGTACTCTCAAGATGAAGACAGGCATTAAGAGAGCAAGTGCATTTTGGCACAGGTTCGTTGCTATTTTGAAAAACAAAACCGTGGTCCCTGAAGCGCTCAACATCGAGCGCGGAATGAACAGAATGAAGTTTGATTCGTTTGAGAACAACATTCAGAGAGAACGACAAGTTTGGCGAGTTTCGCATGTTTTTGGAATTATACGGACGGCATGAAAACAAAAGACTGACTAAGGTAATGTACTTGTTTTAATATGAATAGAAATACGAGTTTAATTCATCGAACAATGATGATTTCATTCACATCCGTCAAAAGTTTAATTCAAGTTGTGCTTCTCGAGCACTTCGCAGTGTGCAGCTATTGTGTTGTGTATGTTGTTCAGTATTTTAACACGAGGATATGCTGTACAAAATAAAGACACACTTAACTACTAAAAGTTTGGGGATCTTCTGTTCATAAATTCTCTCGTAAATTATAAAAAGTCGACCTGTTTGTTTTGTGAGTTTGTCTACGGAAACCCGGCGACGGGTTGCTTTTTCACTCGCCTTCAAATGCCACTGAACAGACGTTTGAAATCACTATCTACGATACTACTTCTGTCGAAATGTGAGAATTAAAGAGAATGGCCTGTCAAGTGTTTTGATGTGATTTGATTTATTTCACCTGCCACTTTCCAAAATATTCGGCCGCAACTTAGAACTCCAATCGTGTCGAAATAGTGGGTTACGTCATTTTCTCGCGAGACATCAGTTTCTAAAAATAGCCTACACGCGAAAGACATAGCACGCGCCCCAATACCAGATGTAGACTTCTAGTTATGGACTTCTGCAAAGACGTTTGATCTACTTAAGTGTGATAGCAATGTCTAAAGGGTGTGCTGCTATCGACTGGCGAGTGTCGAATGGTAAATTCCGCGAGACTGATATCTTTTCTGCGAGCCCGGGACATTGTTAGTCTTGAAAAAGAAAATGAGAAAAAGAGACCGGCGTCCCAGAAAAATTATTCGAGAAGACGAGAGTTTTGAAATCCAGGGTTAACATTCTGCGCGCGAGACGCGCATTTCTTGAAGGACCATTTACCACCCCCTCGACATCTGTTCGACCCCTCTCTCAATGGCTCGTTACTGCGTGACGAGAGCAAACTGTTCTGTCACGCACATATGGACAAAGTAGACGACGGGACGTGCAGTTAAACATATCCATTCTCATATAAACCTCAAGATATGACGGTTCCTCAAAAATTACAGATAGAAGATATAATATGCAAATCAGCCATCCAATTTGATATAATTATAAACAGTCTTTTTTGCTCGTCAAAATATTTTGCATGTATACGCCTTCAGCAAGGGAGATGGAAAGTTATAAACACTGACTTCTTCGTGAGCGGAAATCAACGGGGGGTGTAGCAGGTGAGACTAAGGGAGAAGACACGAAATAGCAAATACTTTTCTTGTACACAAATGTTGTACAAAAACCTTCCTTCTTAGTTTTGAACTTGCATTGCGCAATCTACTTCAGTTGATTTTTATGGATAGCGGTGCAATGCGCTGGTAGATTGGATGATTGCGTGTCTGTTGCGTGTTTACATTCGGCTCGCCAGCAAAATGGACATTTGATCGCCTTCAGTTTCATCTTTAAACGGCTTTTTCTTCATTCAACATTCGTTGATGGATTCCTAATTTAAATAATTTTAATCTTATGACAAAGGATTGAATTTTCCGTTCATGCACAGGTCTCGTGCCACTTGGTGTCACGCCAAATCGGAAGTTCACTCAAGGTCGCGGAGAACTGGAACTACAATATTTTCTTTGTCCTCTTTTCAAAACATGTAGATTTATATTTTTGACATCAGACGTTTTGCAATAATTTTTTTTATATAGTAACGCCAACATTTACAGCTTCCACTATGTCACTTCTAGGGAAAATGCTCCAAGAAATTGCTCGATTAACAAACTTTTCGCCAGACCAGGTGAGTTTAATTTCGTGGTAACGTTTGTCGTTTCACTTCGTTTGCCAACACAGCTGGGAACACGTCCGACGAGAGATAATTACAAGCTTATGAGGGGACTGAAGTTCCCACAATTTCATAGTTCATTGCACAATGTTTTCGCTCAGAATTTACTCTCAAGTGGAATATATTTTCGTTTTCAGGTGAATTTTGTATTTTGTATGTTGGTATGTGTCCCACTTGGAGCCGTGTTTCGATTCGTTTTCCATCCAAGCCGCGTTTCGACTTCCACAAGACGAACTGTAGGCCTTGTCTGGGGTTTAGTTTTAACGTGGTTTTGTTTTGAATGGTAAGGTGTAATTCTCAGCTTGCTTATGGTTTTTGAAATTAAAAAAGTCCATTTTGGTTGGTTTTGTTTATACGAAGCAAAGTTATTAATATTTAATTATATATTTTTTTCAAGTGGCCGGTGGATTTTATCTGCAATGCTGCAGCAGCCCATTGTTTTTAGCTTGTTTTTCATGCTATAAATAGGGCTACATTTGTGAGCTTACAGAAAATTCATTAGTTATTAAGCTTATATTTTAGACAAAACGAGGGAAATCTCTGGTGAAATTTAACAGTGGCCAACAATCCTATAAACTGTGGTTGGCATGAAAAGGACTTTTAGCGAGGAGGGGGTTGGGGAAGTGATAATAATAATAACCAGCCTAACAATATTTTTTTCTCCAAAACATACCATAAATTAATGATACGCATTTTTGCAACTTTTTTGGAATCTGAGAAACAGTTGGCACATCTTTTGGCATCTTTTCCCTACTTGGTAGGAAGCACCCCCTCCCCCCCTCCATGCAAATAATCCTTCACTGCAATTGATATGCTTTTATCCAAAAATAATTTTTTTTATCGACCAGCTACGGAAGTATCAATATTTGTATGCACCCCCTGGGCTGGGGAAACAATATTATAATGTAGTGTTAATTTTCATGTTTTATTTTTCCTTATGACAGGCAAATCTTAATTTTGACCATTTTCTGTGGAATTTGCTATATTCTCACATGGCTTCTAAATCCTTCAGTTGTTCACAAGTAGGTTTCATGTATGAAGTAACAAATTGTTTTATCATTGTTTTTATATTTATTGTCTTAACTTCCCTGGAGGTCTCAGGTGACCTAAGGGATGGACCATTATTTTTCTGGAGGGGGGTATGAAAAATATTTAAAAAAAAATGTTTGCAGGGCCTAAAAAGACAAAATAAATTGCTTGCAAACACGATATGTCTAAAAGAATTAGTTTACATGTTAAAAAATGTTTGCAGAAGTACATAAATTAAAAAAAAGTTTGCAGAGGAAACTTTTTCATCCCTCCTAGGAAAATAATGGTCTGGCCCTGATGGTCCAGTGTGTCTGTGTGTTTGGTGGGGGGAGGAGTGTGTGTGTGTGGGGGGAGGGGAGGGTAGATATAATTTTTAGAAATGGGAAGGTGGGTTTATAAGCTTGGGACTTTTGGGGGGTTAGAAGTTTTTTAGTGAACTTTTTTTAAATAAATTAATCTATTGGCCAGGTAAGGAAGTTTTTTGAGGGGTTGACTGGTAAAAATCATACATTACCATTCTTTAACATAGCATGGCATGCATAGATGTTTGGGTGTACAGTTTGGGCTGTTGGACTTTTTTGGGTTGAAAAGTTTGGCCTCATTCACACCTCCCTGCCAATGCTATACCTGAGTACCCCTCTGGGCCAAATCGTTAGTGTGCTGGGCTTCTGCTTGAGAGGTCTGGGTTCCAGTCATGGTTGGGATCATGGACAAGACACTACACTAACAGTGTCTTTCTCCACCCATGTGTATAAATAAGGTTACAATTATGGACTTTTATCTTGGCATTCAAGGGGACGTTTACACTCCAACAATGAGCATACCAACTGTTACAGAGATGCCAACCTTATATCTCCAGGACAAGATACCTAGCTTCTCAATCTTCAGTTAAAACAGAGTTAAAAATAGAGCACTTTCTATTCACCCACAAAAAATGTGTCAGAATATTGGCAAAATTTCCTCCCAAAATCTGCAAAAATTAGAGTGAAAACTCATATTTTAAGAATTCATCTTTGTATCTGGCAGATTTGGTGACCCATATGACTTGGGAGACTCCTAGATTTGTTCTGTATCAAGTTTCCTTTCAATATTATTTGTCTTTAAGATATATATTGGCAGTGTCCATGGGATTCCTGTCTGTTGCTCATCTCCACAGACAAATCACTGACTATGGAGGGTACACTTTGGATTTTACAGGGTAAGTGATAATCTTTTGTTCCAGAAAATATATATACCTCACCCATGGAAGGTTTCTTGGTTTCAATCCAACCCTCCGGAAATTTCAGTTTTGCTTCGTATTTAATTCCTTTAGAAATTTTGGCTTTTGAGATCCCCCACCCTCACCCCATCGCTATTTCCAATTTCCTTTTGTGGGGTGGGTGCAAATATTTTCTGGAACTGTCACAACATATATAGGTGTTCAAAAGCCAATTAGCACTTACCCAGTTCACAGTTGATTGCAGTTGGCCATAGTCACTATGCCAAGTATATAAAATATACACATTGCCCCCTGCATACATTGGACCCCCTGTAGGCACTGGACCCCCAGCATGCATTGGATCTCCTACATGCATTGGAACCCTGTATGCATTGGACCCCTGCATGCACTGGACCCCCTGCATGCATTGGATCTCCTACATGCATTGGAACCCTGCATGCATTGGACCCCTGCATGCACTGGACCCCCTGCATGCATTGGATTTCCTACATGCATTGGAACCCTGTATGCATTGGACCCCCTGCATGCACTGGACCCCCTGCATGCATTGGATCTCCTACATGCATTGGAACCCTGTATGCATTGGACCCCTGCATGCACTGGACCCCCTGCATGCATTGGATTTCCTACATGCATTGGAACCCTGTATGCATTGGACCCCTGCATGTACTGGACCTCCTGCATGCATTGGATCTCCTACATGCATTGGAACTCTGCATGCATTGGACCCCTGCATGCACTGGACCCCCTGCATGCATTGGATTTCCTACATGCATTTGACCCCATGCATGCATTGGACCCCCTGCATGCACTGGACCCCCTGCATGCATTGGATCTCCTACATGCATTTGACCCCCTGCATGCACTGTACCCCCTGCATGCCCCTGCACGCATTGCATGCCTATGATGCTGTGTCAGGCTCACGATTGTTAAAAGCATAATTCATGATTCAATGCCCACTGAATATTTTTATTTTGTTTTTTCTTTCATGGCAGACCTCTGATGATCTTGGTACAAAGGATTACTTATGTAGCATTCAATGTTCATGATGGTGAGAACAAACGTTCTTTTATCTGAGCCATTAAATTATCAGAACAATCTCTTTGCAGCTGTTCTTTGCATCGTCACGCAACGCTTCTCCCCATTGCACTGTGTGACAAGCCAAATAACAGGCGTGAAGGAAGCAGGCTTGATGCTTTGCAGCAAAATAGTATATTTAGGGCTCCAAGTAGCTAAACAGTGAAGAAGGATTTGGATCCTGGGGGCTGACAACCCTGCCTTTGCCCATTTTACATTCAGGTATCTGATATTTTATTTTTTTATTTCATTTTCTCTGTGTTTGCCTGATAGGGTTGGCAAGGGATGAAAGCAAGCTTACAGAGGAACAAAGAAAAGAAAGGTTTGAGTAAGTAATTTCACTATTCTTAGCCTCTAAACCCCAGGAGGGAACTTCATTTTTTTTATGGTCACAGGAGGTGCGAAGGATTTTTTGTGTTTGAAATTTATGATTCAGGGATTTTTGGGGGCAACAAAATTTTGGGTGATATTTTTTGGGGTAGATGGATTGTATCAAGGGTTTCTTGAGTATCCAAAAAATGGGAAGGTGTTTGTCCTGTAAAGTTGTTCTTTTTTTGCCCTTTAATTCGTCCTGAGTATTTTAGCTGGGAAATTTTTGGGTTTAATTTTGGTTCAAGTCTGAGGAATTTTCTGGGGGTTTAATAAAAGACCCATTCCCCCCCCCCCCCCCCCCCCGCCCCCTTCCCTGTCCCCGCGTCTCCATAAATATGGAGTACGCTCTATTGAGCTTTGTGTCTTTTGGCTGTTTCCATTTTGTTATGCCTTTGCAAATGTATTGATTACTTAGTGTAAAAGTTTTTGAACTGATGTGGTAAGAAAATAAAGACTGTTGTTGTTATTGTTTAGGTTGCTTAACTTCACTTTTTTCTTGTGTAGGAAAGTCCCATCACTGTTGGAATACTTCAGCTACTTGTTTCACTTCAGTACGATACTAGCTGGACCTGTTTGTACCTTCAGAGAGTTCAATGATTTTATTGATGGTTCAGATATCAGACCGAAGGTGATTTCCATTATATTGAGTAGTATCACATTGGGATTACAATTTATCTTAAGTACGAAATGCTCAGAGTTCGCTTAAACCCACACGGTGCCGATCGATCCATACTGCATTTTAAAAGTGTTGTTCGGGGGAAGGGGGAAGAGACCCTATATGGACGGGACGGGGATGCTGGTCAGATTTTTTGCATTTAACCCCTAAAGCTGCAGGAGATCAAACTGGGCGTGGCTCAAGTGTTTTTTTTTTACCCTTAAAAGATTCTATTTTTTTATGCCCGATCGGTCTGGGCCGACAACACGGTATGACGGGCGATTTTTATTTATTCACGTTGTGCAACCCTAAACGAGATATCTACGGCTAAAAATGTTGACGTTCTGTCCCGAATACCGCAAGTGAGACCAAAATCCGTAATTTACTCCCGTAAGCGAGACGGCAATGAGATATTTCGCGGTATTGACCACTCAAAGGCTTTGCAAAACTATTTCTTGTCGAATATTTACTTCATCGTCATCTATCTAGTATGACAGCATGTGACAGCATAGTAAATTTTTAAGTACAATTTTTATAGATTGGTGAAATTAAACATATAAGACCCACGAGCTTTTAAAAATTCTTGGTAATAATGAGTGATTACATTAGCGATAAAAGTGTAGTACAACGTTTTGATGTCACCATGACGTCATTTTCTAGTGAAAAAAAATTCAAACAGTCTGATAGATAGGATGTGATGATAAGATGTGACGTGATAAAAATTTGCAATTTTAAGTGTTTTATAAGTTTTTCTAATTGAATAATGAGTAGCAGCGTAATTGTATTTCATCAACTGACTTCTTTTTTTGTTAGGACTCAAGCCAGAAAGAACCATCACCTATGGTAAGATTTTAGAATATTCATTTGAATGTTACATCAGGTGGCTGGGGCGGACGGTTTTCTCCCGAGTTACTGAGTTATCGCAGTCAGGAAAAGACGGCCGGTCTTGTGCTCTGAAAAAATTTCATTGATACATCCCGTAACACGCTACCGTAAAATTCTGTTTATAAGTCCCTCCTCTCCGCTTATAGGCCCATCTATCTGGAAACAAAAAAATACATCCGCGGCCGGTTATAAGCCCCCTTTGCTGGATGACATTACTGAACAGGACTAAATATTGCTTTATTATGAAGGCCTCCCCCGGATGTAAGCCCCTCCTTTTATAAGGCCACCCAAAACCCTTACAAAGTTGTATAAGCCCAGGGTTTATAATCGGAATTTTACGGTATGCCAAACGTGTGATTGAAGTTCGTATGACTTCTTTTGGTCTGATTTGTATGGTTTACGGTCGGTTTTGCGTTCCTATTGTACATTGAACTGGAAATTAGACACACGTTTTGGTCTGGTTTTTTTTTAAAAGTACACGAACTGGCACAGACCGTCACTGTGCATGCGTTCAGGAAAGTATTTCAAAAGGGTCCATCTAACATTTTTCTTTTGATTTTGTTGTACACAGAATGATGTACTTAGGAAGTTAACGGCTTGCTTGGTGTGTATAACTGTTATTCTGCTCACTGGATCAAATTATCCCATTGCCAGGAATGGAGGTACCGGAAAAATTCATTTCCTACACTTTTTCAGTCGATCCTTCCAAATTTTATTTTCTTCACCCCCTTATATTTGTATTAATCAAAACTATAACAAAATTCTGAAACGTGATTGGTTATCAGCAGTCCGATTTGAGCACTAATTAAAAATAAAAAATAAAATAAATAAATCACTTTATTTAAGTGTCAGAGTATTTAGCACTGTTGTACTAATTGTGGACACTGTAAATAAGCAAACAAATATTACAAATTGAACAGAAATTTGTTAAAAATCCCAACTGGTAGGAGGCTGGCCAGCTGGCTATTTACAAAGCGCGGTGGAGTTGAATTCGGGACCACCGAACACAAATCCATCTAGTGGCAGGGAGGAGGATTTGAACTCGGAACCTCCGGATTACAAGTTCAACGCCCTAACCACTAGGCCACCCTGCCTCCTTAAAGTTAGACGGTATACTCGTCATGCTTGTAATTGGACAGTGTAATAGGACAGTTTACACATCATGCTTGTGATTGGACAGTGTGATAGGACAGTTTACGCATCATGCTTGTGATTGGACAGTGTAATAGGACAGTTCACCGTGTCATGCCTGTTTAAGTACACATATTTTGCGCACGCTGTTATATTGACTATCAAATTCATTCTCCCGTGCATTGCCGCTTATGTCTTTATTCATGAAGACGTCTAACCAATGGTTATTTTGTTTTTCAAATTTTGCCGTAGTTTTGATTAATTGGTACGAGTGACTCGTGATTAAACTGGTCGGACTCCCGCTACGCGGTTGTCCGATTTTGTTAATCACTCGCACGATTATACCCTGCGAGCAGAGTCTTCTTCGATTTTCCTAGATTAGACTCTGCTCGCAGGGTAGCACGATTAAAGACCGAATTGGACGTCACGAAGTGCCATTACCAGTCTTAATTTTCAGAAGGATATAACAGCTATCTCGGTTTTAGTGAAGGCGAGATCAACCAGCTGATAAATGTGTTTTTTAATGTCTTATTGTAAAATTCCGAAAAAAGCCCTAAATATGATACCAAATCCCTCAAACCCTCCAATACCCCCTCCCTACCCCCTCGAGTAGGATATTCTTCTATTGTACAGTTCTCCCTCAAACTTCGTACCATATGTTCTTTCTTTTACAGATCCAGAGTTCATCAATTCTCACCATTTCCTTTGGAGATGTACTTATTCCTGGATCTCCATACTTTCGATAAGAATGCGATATTACTTCGCTTTTAAATTGGGTAAGAAACTATTCTTACAAAGCTTTTCACCATTTTTTTGCGTTCTTCTTTTAAATACTGGCTGACTTCTTGTAACATGTTGCTTATTTTAGCGGAGGCCGTGAACAACATGTGTGGACTGGGGTTTAATGGTTATGATCAGGATGGAAAAGCCAAGTGGGACGGTGTCACTAATGTTAATATTCTCAAACTTGAGGTATGTTCGTGTTGCTTTGGATAAGCCATGTATGGATTTTATTCACGGCAATGTCATTTTTCTGATTTATTTGTGTTGTTTGGTGCAGTTTGCGACGAACATGAAGCAAGTATTAGACAACTGGAATATTTGCACAGTGTTGTGGCTACGGAGGTACGTGATACTGCACTCAAGATTATTTTATAGGAGTACAAAAATAGTGGAAACATTGAGGAAGACAAGAAATAAAACGGAGTATAAGCACTTATTTCCTCCTACAGTTGCTGCCCGCCCCCTCCCCACACGGGTTGTTTGGTTCCCTCCTCCCAAGGTAACTTTGCCCCCTTCTCCCTAGGGAGCTTTCTTTGCTCTCGCAGGCCTCTCTCCAGGTCCGTTCGTCCACCATGCATATTAGCTCAGCAAAAAGAGCGATTATAGACCATCATATTTAATTCCATGCTATATAAAACAATCTCAAAGTATTCTTCTTATCGGCGCTTAGCTGCTTTTTATTGCGTAACTACACCTTTGGAAATAATTTTTATTCGTAATTTATGCTTCACGCATCAGAGTGTCCCAATCATCTTGTTTCAGAATCGTGTATGAGCGAGTCCCACATCACCGTACCCAGGCCGTGTTCGTATTGTCAGCTTTTTGGCATGGGTTCTACCCAGGATACTACATGGCCTTTGCGACATGTGGACTGATGGTTGAAGCCGCAAGAAAGGTGTGCATTTTAAAACCATAATTAGACATGTTATGGGCGGTTTATTGTAGAAGAACAACAAGCAAAGAGCGATAGCAAGTTTAGAGAAAGAATTTTGAATAAAGATCTGCTCAGCCAAAATATCAACACATCAAATTATAATCATTTAAGTCAATCACCACGACAGAAAATTGCGTAATGAACATGTTTATAGAGCTCGAAACACGTAACTAGAGTAATGCGCGGGAAGGCATGGTGAAAGGCGCGGGAAAGTTGCGTAAAGCCAAATCACGATTGATTTTGCACCTGGTTGACCAAAAACACCATAGCACCGGTCAGGTGTATTGAGTGAATGCCTTGAGCCAATGAAAACACACGGTAAAGGCAAAAAAAAAAAACAATTACAGCCTGAACAGACTGTGACGATCGCTCTATCAACATTGTATTTGTGTTACATTTTTCAGGTTCGTCGCACGTGCAGGCCTTCTTTTCAAGGGTCACGTGTTGCTTCTCGTGTGTATGATGTCATGACATGCGCAGCGACCATGTTTTGCTTGACGTTCACCACGGTGCCATTTGTAGGTTTGGAATTTGGAATTGGCTTGGAGTACTGGCGGTAAAGTCTTTTTGTTTTGCTTTGTTCTATTTTATCACCACTTGAATGCGTTTGTTTCTTTTCTTGTATTAATACAAGAATGTTGTAGAAATTCAGTTGTTGCAGTTCATTTCTCGGTGGCAAATTGTAAGAACAACTTGTCAGACATGCTTTGGGGAGGGGAGGAGGTGGAGAGGGGGGGGGGGGGAGAGTGTTGGGAACCTGACTGATCATGACTAACGGCATTCCATCTAGGGAGGGTGGCTTAGACAACAAAATCACTACTATTCGCTTTTAACGCGGGCTTAGACGTCTAGGACTTTACTTTTTATTTTGGGAGAACATAACCCGTCTTGTGTCTAATACAAAATTCTTGTGTTTGTTCTCCAGTTCCATGTATTACTTTGGACATGTTTGGTGCTTTCTATCACTTCTCTTCTTGCATGGCGGTAAACCCAGGACTCATCACAAGCAAGAAAATAAACAAGTGAACGCTGAAGAGAAGGATGAGCAGAATAACTCAACTTCACACGATTTTACCGAGCTTCGCTACAGAGTCAACAAGGACCTCGAAACGCAAAATGGGCAAAACAAACTGCTTTACACTAGCACGCGCAATTCCCTGCTAAAAGAGAACTTAATGTGGGGTCTGAGAACGAGATAAACTGGAAAACACAGGACGTATCAAGTGAACGTGCAAGAGGCTCTTTTCAAGGACAGTTCAAAATTAGCTGACATGAAGTGAAATTAAGCGCCCAAGATGTAGCGAGACTTCTAAGATAACGCTGAGGATGAAATATCCCGTACTTAAAAAAATAGCATGTGTGCAATCATTTTCTTTCAACTTCGGAAAAAAACGACGAAAAATTAACGTTAGCATGATCGCAGGGATGCTTGCAAGTTTAGAATATTACCAAGAATAATCTCGTAACGCTTCTCTAGAAATCATAATATAATAACAGAACAGAAACAGTATTTAATATTAATATATTGTAAACTTATTTTAGTACATGTACGTGGGACGATTTATAAAAAAAAATATTTTGCGTCAGTATTCAAAACTAAAGCGTTTCAGAATAGTTTTGATTAATAATGGTAATAGGACTGGGTGTAGTCCAATTCGGTCTGTAATCGCGTAGCGGGAGTCCGACTTGTTTACGAGTATGATTACAGACAGAATTGGACGACACGATGTACTGTTACCGATTAATCAAAGCTATGACAAAATTTGAGAAACAAAATAACCATTGGTTAAACGTCTTTATCAATAAAGACACAACAGTTGACTTCTTTTAGCAGCAATTGAAAATGAACGATTTATTCCATAAACGCAACAAAATTTATGACAATATTCATCTACTCTTCGACCCGAACGTCGAGCTCACGTTTCTTCGTTTACACGTCATCACTAGGACCTAGCCTCCACTCGGTAAATAGGCGACTCACCTTACACAAAATGAACATAAAATTTCAGTTCGGAACAGCAATGCACAGAGAATGAACTCGATACTCTACATAACAGCGCGCGCAAATGACGCGTAAACTGTCCGATTACACTGTCCAATCACAAGCATGATGCGTAAACTGTCCTATTACACTGTCCAGTTACAAGCATGACGCGTACACTGTCCAATTAGTGCTCAAATCGGGCTGCTGATAACCAATCACGTTCGAGAATTTTATTATAGTTTTGATTAAAAGAAAATACACACCATTCAGTACGAAGTAGTTATGGTTTTCATCTATCTTGGCTTTAACCGGAGTGTTAACGAAGGTGTTGTCTTTCTTTCAACAGAACGATTTACCCTAAAGATGGCTCTGTAGTTATTTCGGTCGTACTTATGACAAACTTTGCGTCATAACTATTTCGATGGCTTTGGGAAAACGATCAACTATCATTCAGTAATAATATGATGAAAGTAGATTAGCTAACGTAGGCTAACCGGAGTGCTATTAAGGCTGACCGAGCGCTAACTGAAACCACAAATAATTATAGTTATACGACGTAGTATAATTCATCACCAGCTGTCCACCTCCTTTAGTTTCAAAGGCGAAAAAGTTAGGACACAACGTTTGTCATAAACAAGTGCGCCCGGAAATACTACAGAGCCACCTTAACTTCGTTTGTTTTGCTGCCCATACAGTGTTACCCTTGGGAATTATTCTTTCAATTCAAACATATCAAACGTGGAAATGAATGAATAATTTTCAGATAGATTAAAAGGAAAAATTATCTGGAGAGCATCACATGATCTGAAATGGGCAGTTTACATCCCAAGCCTAAAGAGGTCTTTTGCATTCGGGCGCAAACACCGCAGAGGGGTAATAGATTTGAACTTAGTTATTATTACGCGACTTAGCCTGGACAACCAATGAAAGCGCGCTTTATATCTTATTTTAAAATTCATTTATATGAAATCTAAAGGAAAAGTATTGCAATGTCTAGTGATTAATAAATCCTATAATTGTAATTTACGATTTAGGCGATGTAAAGCATTGTTATTAGCCATAGTGGGCACGGAAACGTCTTTGTGGCTCTCGATTTTAGCCGAGTATTGTGACTTCACTGTACTGTCAGCCTCTTTAGCATCATGGGAAGGTTTTGGACTCCCTCCGCGGAAGATAATCAGCCCGCCAATCAACAGGATATGACCAATGAAATAAGTTGACCTGGTGACGTAGATTAAGTTGTATTAAAATATTGGACAGGTTCCCACATTGCCAATAAATTATCAAGCAGGCGATGAGAATAACGCAAGTTAAAACCCACCGATTATTTTCGTGCGCTGTCACTGAAAAAAAAAACACACACACGGTACAAAATAGCTCAAAATCGGATGACGGGTTTCAGTTGATATAACCCATCAGATCTGATATCCGTTCGCCGATTTATAGAGGAGTGCAAAACCAAAAAAACAAAAAAGTCACCTTTTCAGGTCAAACTTTTTAATCAAATCATGGTGTTTTTTTAAAAAACCCACGTTAAGCAATCTTTTACGCCTTCATCATCACTGTAGTTTTTTTCCCTTTTTCCCCGTGATAAAGCGCGTTCTGGAAATTAATCGGAGGTAATAATACAAATAAATCAATCAATTCCTTTAGGTGACTTATGGAGGATAATGCTCGATGCTAAAATATTGAGGACAATCTCTAAGCCAAGGACATTATCATCCGATCATTTATCAGGCATTTTGGCGTATTCCGTATAGTTTAGCCCGAACATCAACTCTATTATTATAATATACGAGCAAGCCAGTAGTTATTATACCCAACACAGGTTCGTTAACTACCTCACCTGTAGAATATTAACGAGAGATCCAAACGAAGAAACACAAAAGGTACAAAGCTATACGAAGTCAAGACAACGTTAATAACGATCCATTTAAGGAATTCAAACAACTTGGTCTTGATTGGTGACATGCCTTGAAACACGTGACCGTATGTATGCCTCGCCTGTGATAAAAGGATAAAAACACACACATTCAGTTGCCTTAATTTTTCACTTTGGACAAGGAGAGGTAGGTAAAGACTACGTTCGAGCTTAGTGGCCATCAGGCCGGCGCTTTACATCCCGGTTTCCGTAGCATGAAGCGACTAGGAGTATTTCTACTCCCCCCTGGATGGGATGCTAGTCCATCGCATGGTTACCCCCAGCAGTAAATTCGCCGGTACTCATTTAAAAACCTGGGTGGAGAGAGGCACTGTGACATTAATGTGTTTTGCCCAAGAACACAACACAGTGACACCGGCCACGGCTCTTTTACAGAAGGAAGATGTTTTAAATAGGTTGAACGGATTTTATAAATAGAAAGCGGGTTTGAGGTATGAAGGCAAGTCCCGTAACAGGGACATTCACATAAACAGTCTAGCGTTATTACTAGGCAGAAAACTTACTTTTCTTGTCACTGTTATGAGAAGCAGAGAAGTTGATGCCGCTAGAAAATATCCAGGATAAATTCCATGCCATACAAGTGAGCCAGCGAATGTAAAGAACGTCTTTTGATAAGGAACTCGCTCATAAATAATCCTGATATCAAAAGAGGCAACAAAATATGTCACAAAATAAGTCTATCCAGGCTGTGTTAGTAAATTGCGGAAAATTTGCTCCGACAAATGCATAAAAGTTGCTAAAAAGTTACCAAATGGGGTTTGGCACGGATTTTAACAGACTTTTGAACAGCCAAAATATATTTTTGTGTCAAAGGAAACCTAAAAATATTGGTCCAATTTTACTAACAATTGCTATTAAATATTAAAGCGCTGAAACTGTTAACAAGCGTCTTTAGCTGCGCATGATTTGGATCGAAATGGTTACAACTTGAAAAAAAAAAATGAGGCTAAACTTTTCAAGTTGTTTCCGCGCGTCTTTAAAAGATCGCTATTTATAGCCGTGGTTTTATTTCTCTTCGCAGATTAAGGTTATATCTTCCTTTAGACGTTCAAAGATAATGTTTTTAATGGGTTAAGGTCCCTACCACCAATTTCAGAATAGTTTTGACCAGAAGTCTGCGACTTCCCCGTGACATAGCTCCTTTGAAATGCAAAAACGTTGCTGCCAAAATCTGAAAAGGGAAAGAAGTTAACCTTTTTAGCCAAAGATTGGTTTGAATGTTCCAATTCTTTATCATCTGCCTGAGGTCTGTTCCTTTCTGTCAAAAGCAACAGAAAAACAAACAAGCAAAGGTCAAACGTCGAGATCAAATATATTTCCAGTTCATCTTGTGAACGATCTGCCTCACAAAGTGACCAGCTCCCAGTCGGTCGCTCGGCACCGGCATCGAAGAGGTCATGGGTCCGAATCCCCATCTTCCAACAAAAAAAAATGCACAATGTTCAGTTTTTACGATTCAAACAATGGATAGTCTTGGAAGCGAATTTTCTTGTCCATAAAAAAAAAACTAAGCAAAAACAATTAACGATATAAATATGTTTTCAGTTTTTTTAAGCTGGACTGCTTTATATTTTGCGTAGTAACCCGGGCTGGGAAGGGTAGAGGTCCTCTCTGTAGTGGACCTTACGGGGTACTCTCTATAGTGGACCTTATGGGGAGCCTACGCCCGAAAAAGGTACCTGGGCCTTTTTCAGGCTAAGGTGTGTAAAAGGCGAAGTATTTTACGACTCTTTTACGAGTTGGAGTATAGCAAAGGGAAGGGAAAGCTGTAAAAGAGGTACTATTTTCTATCGATAGTACAGAGGGTTAGCTTTTCTGTCAAAAATCCTTTATAAAGGTAATGGTTTGGACCTTGGGGCGGAGCGCCTGAGCATACCCGAATATTGTCCCGGGGCAATAATCCTAATTGTCAGATAACTATCACTTTACTCTAGTTCATCGCTTTTCAGCCGGATTGTTCGAAAGCCGATTAACACTAACCCATGATTTCAAGTTGATCGAGGCCTCAATTCCTCTTGAATTAAAGTGTTTTTGTTGTTAATGTTTTGTGGAGTTTGAGATAAGTCAACAAGAAAATTGGAGGACAAAAAATATAAACAGAAAATCTTGCTGAAACGTTAAAAAACCTTAATCAAAATTCACAGTAATCCTGGATTAGCTTAACCGTGATCTGAACAGCCCAAGGGGACTGTAACTCTCGTTACAGATGCAGCAAAAGGAAAGAAATTCTAACTAATCTATGCTAACCTCTATCTCCAACGCATTGATATTTGTTATTCCGTCCCAGAGCTCTCTCCCGTTTGTATCGTAGCCGTTGAATCCTAAGCCGCATGCGTTATTACCCGCTTCCGCTGTAAAGAGATAATGCAGGGGTAAAAATAAAGGAGTTATTCACCAGTCGTGGTTGTTTGATGAATGAATGAATGAACGAACGAACGAACGAAAGAACGAACGAACGAACGAACGAACGAACGAAAGAGCGAACGTACGAACGAACGAACGAAAGAACGAACGAACGAACGAACGAACGAACGAACGAACGAACGAACGAACGAACGAACGAACGAACGACTGACTGACTGACTGACTGACTGAATGAATGAATGAATGAATGAATGAATGAATGAATGAATGAATGAATGAATGAATGAATGAATGAATGAATGAATGAATGAATGATCAATAACAGTGGTGGAACCAGAACTTCAGCTAAGGGGAGGGGGTGGGGGGCTTTTAAAGGCTTGACTATAAATGTTGAATTCTGCGAAGATAATTTCTGCAGTACAAAGAAATGTTCTATTTCAGAAATAATAAGGGGGCCTGATATGTTACCTAACGTCCAGGCAAAATAGAACTTTGTTCGTTGGTTAACCATAGCAAAATGCGCGAAAACTATTCTCCACAACAAAGAGTTATTTGCGATGAAGTGAGGATCTGAAAAAAGAAAAACGAAAAAAACAGAGCGGTTTTATGAATGACTGCCGTTACTTGAAGTTATCGCACAGTCAAGCTCTTACTTACTAATATCATATCAAGGTAGTTCTGACCTCTTAGATATTTTTTACAACTTGGTAAAAATGTCTATCACGAGAAGATTGCGAGTTATTAGCCTTTTTAGAAATGTCAAATCTAGGCTCCGTTTGACATGATTTAATTTGGAAGTCATAAAGATTTGAACTAAGCATTACTCGCTAGTCAGGGGTAGTTGTGATTACCTGCATTCAGATGAAAAGGAAATATTTTTGCCATAATGTAGAAGACGATCACATACAAGAGGCTTGTAGCAAGCTTGGTCAATACAGCGTTCTGTGTAAAAAAACATTGATGGGCTATTAAATAAAAAAAAGCACGAGATAATGAACAGCATGAGGTGTCTTAAATCAATTTAAACTTACCGTAGGGGAAGGTCCTTTTTTTGTTTTCTAATAACAAAAGAAAATAAAACGATAAAAAAAGATAACATGAGACAACTTTTTTAAGACACGTTTTGGCATGACTTAGGCCCAGTTCAGACATCGTGCTTCTGACGAACTTTATTGTAATAGGTTCGACATGTTCGACTGTAGCACGGCACAAACACGACTCTGATCCAGACGTCGTGCCAAATTCGGGACTTACTGAAGTCACGTAACAATTAGTCAGCGTTGATCAAACAGAAATGGCACCGTAACTACCCCCGTCAAAATACATTTAATATAATTTATGAATTTTGTTTGGCACGGCAGAAGTGCGACGTTTGAATCACTGCCGTGCCAGAGTCGGCAGAGCTTGTCGAACTTAATTGCTTTGCCGAACTTAATTTTAAGTTTGATTCAGACGCCGTACTTCTGCCGTACTTTTGTCGAACTTAATTCCTGAATTTAGTTCAGCACGGCAGAAGCACGACGTCTGAACTGGGCCTTAGGCCATCTTTGGTTTGAGAATGATTTTTCTTGCACTATACCTCTTTTTATTATTATTTTATTTATTTTATAAGCAACTTACAAAGACAAAATCAGAAAATAGTTTGAATTTCTTTCTATTATATTGCATTGAAGAATTACGACATGAATTTTGAGAAATTTCCTACTTAAGATCTACTATGAAGGTGATATGTGATCTTCGCAGTGAATTTCCAATTTAAGCAATTGGAATAAAGAAGCCTGAAAAAAATCAGGGCTTCAACGGGATTCGAACCCGTGACCTCCGCGATACCGGTGCGATGCTCTACCAACTGAGCTATGAAGCCACACATTGGGAGCGAGGTCAATTGTGAGTTCATATTTTCCCGTGAAAGGAGTGAAATGATGTAATGTATATGAAATGATTCATATATGAACTGCGGATATATATGAAGGTGATATGTGATCTTCGCAGTGAATTTCCAATTTAAGCAATTGGAATAAAGAAGCCTGAAAAAAAAAAATCATATATGAATCATTTCATATACATTACATCATTTCACTCCTTTCACGGGAAAATATGAACTCACAATTGACCTCGCTCCCAATGTGTGGCTTCATAGCTCAGTTGGTAGAGCATCGCACCGGTATCGCGGAGGTCACGGGCTCGAATCCCGTTGAAGCCCTGATTTTTTTCAGGCTTCTTTATTCCAATTGCTTAAATTGGAAATTCACTGCGAAGATCACATATCACCTTCATATATATCCGCAGTTCATATATGAATCATTTCATATACATTACATCATTTCACTCCTTTCACGGGAAAATATGAACTCACAATTGACCTCGCTCCCAATGTGTGGCTTCATAGCTCAGTTGGTAGAGCATCGCACCGGTATCGCGGAGGTCACGGGTTCGAATCCCGTTGAAGCCCTGATTTTTTTCAGGCTTCTTTATTCCAATTGCTTAAATTGGAAATTCACTGCGAAGATTACATATCACCTTCATATATATCCGCAGTTCATATATGAATCATTTCATATACATTACATCACTTAAGATCTACTTTAAGTAAAATTATCATGCGTTAACAATTGTGCCCAGTTGAGCTGAAAAGCTTTCAATTAGAGAGATATTCCGCTGACCTGATTTGTAGCACGTGCGATGTCGCGGCCTTCTATAAAGTCCATGTAATCTTTGAAGGAACATACGGGACCTGCTAAGAGCATGCTGTGATGAAACATATAGCCAAAGTATTCCAGTAGTGAAGGAACGCGCCTGCCAAAGAGCAAGAGAAAAAAAGCTTTTCCCAAATTTATGTCAATATCTATTATATGAATGCAATTTCTAGTTGACATCGATTTGCCGCCAAAATTCACTGAGTTGGAGTTTTTTCGTATGACGTGACCTATAGAGCCATTCTGACGTGACATTTTTGCTCTTCTTGAAAAAAAAAAACGTTTTGCTCTGTCTGTCCCACAAAAATGCTTTCTTCAACAAATACAAAAATGCAAAAATGCTTTGAACAGTGGATACTTTCGAAAAGCGTCGTTTTCACCGCCCAGACTCCCCGAAGATTCCGGTCGTTTTCAAACGAAAACAGATTAATGTGGACAGGGTCTAAAACAAAATTTACTAACTTGATGCTTTGTTCTTTCTGATCCTTAGTAAGTTCATCTTCTTTTCTTCCAAGTCCTGCGAGCAAAGATGAATATAAGTTAGCAAGAGAGTATCACTTCATACTATCTTGAAGTGAGTCATTTCCTATAACATTCAACATATGTCTCGTGGAACGAGATTGAAACTAAACAACACTGAGTGCGTTCAAGAAAGATTTCAATAATTCTTAGGGATTGTTAAATCAAATGCTAATTATAATGTTGCGTTTTTAAATATGGCAGGAAACAGAAACGAGACGTATCGTTAACAAAGAAGGAGTTGGCTATAAGGGACAGCGAAGATCACACTACTGGAGT
Organism: Meandrina meandrites; assembly: GCA_963693305.1. Taxonomy (NCBI): domain Eukaryota; kingdom Metazoa; phylum Cnidaria; class Anthozoa; order Scleractinia; family Meandrinidae; genus Meandrina; species Meandrina meandrites. Next base: position 839,656 of record OY855907.1, read on the forward strand.
TAACCCCCTTATCCCGTTCATAGTATCCCTGCAATTTTGGGACTAATAGTTATACCTTATCAGAAAAGATTTGTTAGAAAGGATTCGACTTACCATCATGTAAACTGAACGCCACGTACGTCACTTTCGAAGTGATGAGCATCAGTTGCCTAGTCATAAATAGACGAAGACTAACTGAGGAAAATTATACCAGTGATCACGTAGCTTTTCGAGATTTCAGGGAACAAAAAAATTATGCCAATCAATTCTAGACAAGAATTGTCGAGCCTTATAACACTGAATAACGTCATTTCGGACCATTGTTCCTATTTGTTCAACTGTTCTCTCGAATGGAAGCGAGCGATTCACGTGAAAACTTACGAGAGGTGCCGACTCGACCCGCCTACACAAAACGCGACACTTAGACATGAACCAATTGTCCGCCATCAAGACAGCTTAATGAAACCCATGGAAGCCAAACACAAAATGATGGGCAACAGGCGATGCAAAGGACTTTTTCTGCTCACTCAGGAGTCAGCATTCGCAGAGCCGTTTGAAAATGGTCTGGAGAAACTCAGTTCCCAGGGGGAGACTCAGTTCCCAGGGGCTCGTGAAAACTTTCGTTACTCTGTTTTTTTTTTTGGCTGAGTTTGCTTCGTTTCACCCTGACATACTGCCATTGGGTGTCCGAGGATGGTTGTAATGGCGTACGTTCTAATTTTTTTCTAAGTTCTCCGTAACTCCGACAGACTAAAAGAAGACTAGCGCCAGATTAAACTTTAATGACATTATCCCTTGGCTTTAATGACATTATCCCTTGCCGACAAACTACAACGTTGGACATTTTGTCTTGAAAATTTTCCCCGCGCCCCGTTCAATGTTGGAAATGAGAACTGAATCGATCGAGCACAATATTTCAAACAACATTGGATAGGGGGAAAGGGGCGAAAATTTTCCAACACTTGTGTCCAAGGTTGTAGTTCTTGTGTCTTATAATTACCCGCTATAATCAACTTTGTTTTCTCCATATTCCATGATCATGCGAATAACCTGTGCTGCTAACAGACAGAAGAACGACACCACAAACACGACCCTGGACAAAGAAATTACAAAACATATTACAAATCCTTTCAATTTTGTTTGTTGGACTATCAATGTACTGTTATATCAGTCAATACAAGGAGTATGTGCCATTTCCTTGGCAGGGTGCATTTTGTAGGAGAGTCGTCTTTCACCGATTAATGCTAAAAGATAAAACTCAAACAAAAGATCTGGTAATACATACTTGTGAACTGCTTTGGGATTTACACTCCACGTAAGCCCATAACAAAGTGTAGTCACTACGATCAATCTTAGCAGCTCGCTAAAAAGAAAAGATTTGATATAAGTTACCTGCAACTATTATATAAAAAAACTTTACTTGGCTCTGCAATAAGGACAAGTTGTACAGGGAACTCGAGCGGGTTATAGCTATCGCAAATCCATCCCCTTTTTGAAGCAAGAGAAATAAAAAAACTTCCATCTTACACTGTCTTAGAGCCTGGAGCACACATTGCAACTCACAACTCGTAACTCAAAAAATCTCTTTGTGCTCTCTTGGGGTCTGGCAACCGCTTTACAGCTTTAGGCTGGATTGGTTCGGTTTTGTTATGTTCCATTCGAAAGAAAAGTAGTTTTCGGTAGGTTTGGATGATCAACTCTTTCAACCTGTATCAAATCAGGTTGATTTGGTTGGAGTTTCCCAATACAAAGTTTTATCAACTATTTTCGGTTAAAACTATTGCGCCATTTTACCATATTATTATTACACTGTAAAACAGGGCTAAAATGCGGACTGAAAGCGAAGCGACAAAATGGCTGAACCAAACTTTAATTTTTAGCGGAATAATAAATCCCTTATTCGATGGTTTAACATATAATACGAGCGGACATTTTGCTCATTGCTCGTATTATATGTTAAACCATCGAATAAGGTGTGTATACTATCAACCGAAAACGGTTTTTCCCAATAAGACACGAAAAAACTTAAGTAATCCAAGCTAACCGAAAATGGTCGATCACGTTATCAACCGCTTCACCAGAACGATTGGAAAAGGTTGCGGTTTTGGTTGATTGGATTGGCCCCAATATAAACGCGACTTTAACAACATTGTTACCCTTCTCGGCACTCCACAAATAGTCATCTTACAAAGCTCAGTAAAACTAAAATTCGAGACTTAGATATTCTAAAAGTTTCGCACCCTTAAAATAGCCTTGAACATAAAAATATGCAAGTAAATCCGCCAAACAATTTTCCGTGTCAACTCGGTAACGTGGGGGTAATTTATGCAACATGAGGTAATCTATGCAGCAAGTGAGGCGATAGCTGATCACAATTGAAATATCGCGCGTATAGCTTTCAAGGGAATTTTGGAAATAAAAGCGTGCTCATACCTCCCGGAACAGATCCATCCTATCATTAAGCCCCAGGCTACTGAAACAACCAAACGTACTGTCGGAGAAGCTTTTTTCGGATGCAAAACGGTGCGATAAACAGCTCCAAGCGGAATGCATAATAACATGCAAAATATGAAGCGAACCTGAGAAAACACAATAGTAATAATACTCCAATACAATATCGTGTAAATTGATTATTCTAGATCTAGAGAGCAAAGGAATCGGTCAAACCTACAATCTTTAGAAGAGAAAAAAACATTTTATAAAGTGGAACGATATGTTTTTGAAAAAATAACGAACAAAGGATGTTTTATGAATAATAGACCGTTTTTTTTTTAAATCAGAGTCTATAATATGCTAATGATTACAAGACATTTAAGATAAAAAGCATTCTCACTGATTGCAACAAGAAATTCTATGTTTTACAAATACATAATACGATTTAGTAGAATTCTACTGGTATACTAATGCTAATGCTGCAATCTGATTGGCTGAACTATTGAACACTATCAGCCATTAGTGCAGTGTTAGAAAGTCGTTAATAAAATTGCGACATTTTCTCGTTTCTTTGAAGTTTTGGAGGAAGTTTTGAAATATTTCCCGAAAAATTCAATTCCTGAGATAGACTAAGAAGAATAAAAGTAGGACATTCACCATTGCACGAGTTTAAAACGTCAAAACGTTAAAATGAACCGATAAGCGTCCGTACACAGTTGAAAGTTTCAAATGAAATTTCAGTCCACGCACGAAAATAAGTTATTGTTAGTATAACTGAATAATACCGACCTGATCAAAAGGCACCTTGGTCAGTTTTGACGTCCATTGGAGTAATTCCAGTATAAGATATATCATTTTGGCACCCAATGGTGTTCCTTTGTTTTTTAAAAGCTGTTTACGGTTTCCTGATTAAATAAAAATATAACAGCAAGCCGTTGTCTGGTTGCCTCCCACGCAGGCGTTCTTTTGGCTCGTCACGCAATCTACACAGGGGGCTATTGTTTGGAGTCAAAAAACGCGCTATCTCGTCCCCAGAGTCTTCTCCGCGATGATTTTCAAAATGGCGGCTCGTCATTTTGAACAGTAGATAAATACTTGGGGACGAGGTTGCAAAAGGCGTTGCGTGAGCATTCCAAACAACGACTACGTAGTACATTGAGACTAATAAGCTGTTAGGGACCCTACGGTCCGTCATAATTTATCTCTGGGCGGGTAGGGTTGGGCGAGTAATGGGGTGCAGGGGGAGGGGGGTGGGGTTGTGGGAGGATTTGGAGGGTGGGGCTGCTCACTCTAATCAGAGGTGAGTGAAATGATCCCTCCGTTACGTGTGAAATATAAGACAGAAAAAGGGGAGTGTTTGTGCGCCATATTTGAAGCTATTGTACGTACAATCCACCAGTAGTTTTAGAAGAAACTATATGAATGCAGGAAACCGCACAACGCATAATAAAACAAAGTACTTCTTGTTGCCGGATCTATGTCAGTGGAGATGCCCAAAAAGTGCCCATTAGTTTTTAGAAGCTTAGATTCGTCAGCAGATGTTCTGTCCAGTTCTTCTACAACTGACGATTGTGAGATTCTATGAAATAAGTCATCATTCTCTCAGATATGCCGTACTTGAAAGACCTCGCATGTTCATTTCAAATCATTTCTGCCAGTAGTCAACTTTGGAATAAATGATGAGAAATTGCATATGTATATCTGACAACAGTGTGAAATATAAAATGGACGTTTTTACCCTTTCATCGCGTTAGACAAGAGCTGAATATCCTAGCCCAGTTTCTCAAACCAGCTTGGGATTTTCAACCCGGGCTAAAACATGACTTTCTCCATGAAATCACCAATTTCATTTCAAGAGTTCTTACTTTCAAGAGATCGATCATTCATGATCAAGAAACAAAATCAACGTCAACTTTATTCGAGGAAAATCCGCACAATCCAGGCAACTCATTCCCAGGGTCTCTCTCCTTGGGAATGCGAGACCCTGGGCTCAGCCTGGGAGCAAGGCAGCGCACAATTATCTCATGAGTTTCCAATTTTGATTGACCAACATCCACGAGCACCAGCAAGCAGTCCTTTATGACACAAGGCTTATATGATAACCTTACAGCTAAAAAATCACCACCAAGCCAGCCTCGTTTAAGCGAATTCTGCTCGACCCTCTGCCACTTTCATACAGTTTTCACGTGGGCATTCTTTTTCATCGTTGCTTTGAACTTTGAACGCGAAACTAGCCAGTCTGACGTAGCTATTCAATAAGGACACGGTTTCTAACTGGCCACTGAAATTGGATGTTTCTCGGCGGAAACATCGGAATTCTCTGGAAACATAACTTTTGAAAACAAACAAAGGATGTGATATGTTTTCCGACCGGCGGACTCGACAATCATTGCATTGTTTGAAATTGGTAGCAAAACAAGAAATAAACTGTATATTCCCTTCCGGTTTCAGTAAATATTTATTACAAAATAATTACAATTGACTTGTATCCCACGCAGCTAATCTGCGGAGGATGTCATTTGAATTTAATTATATTATCACGTGACTAATAACAGCCAATGGGAGCGCGCGTTACATCTAGACTGCGGCTATGTTGAACTTAATTATGAATTTTAAAGAAAAGCAGCGCAATAGAACGATTTCGCATAAGTGCGTTTTTATATGGTAATGAGTACCATTAAATGCTAATGAGGAAGAACAATAGGGCGAAAGAACAATCTGTCCGTCTAACAGTCCAATCTGGCCATGCTTGCAGAACTTAAAAGCAATAGATAAGTACAGAAAAACACCAAAAAAAATCAAATTACAAGTAGCCTGCGAACGCAGACGTATTTCCGGCTGTCGCAAAAAACATTTCTGAAAGCTGTGCTTTAAATGTTCGGTTTTAAGTACCGGCTATCCACGGTGTGTGTGGGTGGGACATGCATGTGTACAAAATTACAGCAGTACAGAATTTTTAAAAAGCCGTACGCTTATTTCATCGCACGTGATTCTCTATTGTTCTTCCTCATTAGCATTTAAATGGACTCATTAGCATATAAAAGTCGAGTTATGCGAAATCGTTCTAATGTCCAATGACTGGTAAATATCATTGCAATTTGCGATTTAAACGATTTAAAGCATTGTTGTTAGCCAAAGCGGACACAGGAACGTTTTTGTGGCTCTCAAGTTTAGCCGAGTACTGTGACGTCACTGCACTGTCAGCTTCTTTAGCACCATGGGAAGGCTTCGGACTCCCTCCGTGGAAGATAATCAATCCGCCAATCAACAGGATGTGACCAATGAAATACGTTGACCTGGTGAAGTAGATTGAGTTAGGTCAAGGCATTGGACAGATTCCCACATTGTCAATTAATCATGATCGTTTGTGAAGCTGAAATGCACGTAACTAACCAAACTGTAACTTCCCAGGGAGATAACAACTTGTACATTGCAATCACACGTGATCAGGTTTGGATTCTGAGACCGCGCGCAGAATGACGTTCAAAGAAATTTGGAAACCAGAATAGGTTTCTTTTTAGTTGCAGAGGATAATCGTGAAAAATTGAGTGTCGAAGGAAGCAAAAAACATTGCATCCCTTGGGTCCAATCATAAAGTGCTTATTATCAGCAACAATGATAATGACTTTATTTACTGTCCAGTCTTCTAGCGAACAGTAGTCCACTTATGGTTTATATCCGGGGAGGAATTCCCATGCGAAGGGGACTAGGGATTGACCTTTAAAAGTTCCGGCGCAAGTGAGTTCTGGGCACGGAACTCGATATAGTGTACGGGTCATTTCACAATTAATTTGCACTGGCGTTTGGCGTTTGTTCTTATTTTAGCCCATACATTTTCTTAAAAATTTTGGGACAAATCTCAGCCTAAACGTTCTTTCAAAAATGGGTAACATAAAAAAGTGTATATCTGCTACACCTCGCTGACGAATCCCAAAAAGGACGAAACAGCTGTCCTGCTTTTTTTATCGGTTCTGGTCATGTTGGTGCCTCACAAAGTCTACTTTCTCATCAGTCCAGACCGCCAACACAGTGTGTCGGTTGCTTATTTCTCTGCCTGCAACCCTAACGAGACGTGAGCGTCTTTTTAAAAAATATTGACGTTTTGTTCTGAACATCCTAACCTTACACCCAGAAGTGAGACGGCGACCATTCCCGCCTTTTTCATATGGGAGTGCCCCCGGGGGTTAATTGTTTCAGGAATATCAGTTGTTCGTATAGTTTGATCGTCCGGGTGAGAGTAGTTCTGAAAAGAACTATGGTTTGTGACTGTCGTATAATGTACATGAATTGTATCACACAACCATCTCACCTGTAGAAAGTGAAGGTGAGATCCAAGCGCAGATAGACAAATGATGTAAAACAATATGGAGTCATTACCACGCTACAAAAGATCCATTGGAAGAATCTAAACAAGTTATTCTGGTATGTATGCCTCGCCTGTAACACACAAAAAGAGAAAGAAAAAACCAAATTCAGTTTCTATAATTATATTTTTCTAGAAATGGGAGAGCGATATAAAGTAGCTTTAAGTTACGTTAACAAATAAACGCGCCAAAGGGCGCAGATGGACCCAAAGGGCCTTAGGACTCCAAGGCACTAGGTCCAGCCGAGCTCCAGGGTCGAAGGCTCCGGTCTCACCAAAACCCGGCTGTGGGCCCTGTGGCATACGTTTTAGGACTCCGCACTCTGAATGCAACAAAGGACTCCAAGCAGCAAAGCGATGGAGCTCCAGGCTTCATGGCGAAAATTTTCTGGCTGTCGAGCTAAGGCGACCTCCCCCCCCCCCCCCCCCCCCCCTGCGTATTAAAATACGAGCGGTAAGTTTGAGACTATCCGGTTCGAGCTTCTAGCTGGGATAAAGAGTTCTAGACTGAGTTCACAATCAAAATATTTAAATAATACTCCTTCTACCGATAGCAATGCATCTGTGCTTTGTTCGTATCACCTGTCTGCTTGCAATGCATTTGTTTGATATATTACTACAAAGAGCTGCTAAGCAAGACACTTACTTTTCTCGTTACCACCATGAGTATTGCATACGTTAATACCGTAAGAAAATACCCAGGGTATATTCCATGCCAAATGGTCGACGCTGCTAACGTAAAGAACGTCCTGTTATAAGGTACTCGCTTGTAAATAAGCCTGATACAAGAAGGAGAACAAGATAAGTCACGAAGATACGGAACAGTGCAATCAAGCCCTTGCCAGTCCTAAAGCTCGGAGGAGTCATATGGTTCAATTGCTGCTTCCCCAGAATGGGATGCTTGTCCATTGAAGGTTACCACCATCCCCCTCCCCCAAAAAATTGTCAGGTTGGCTCAATAGGGCTTAAATTAAAATCTTTTAATTTAGAATCCATACAAAAACCATCAGACAATCACGGTTCCCATAAGACAGCAGATGAGTCCGAGTGTTCAGGAGTGATTCTTTGGTTGTACACTTTCATCGCTCTGGTTTGCTTTGCCTGGTTTAACTTTCTCTCCTCGCGATTATGGAATACGGCTTTTTAGTATGTACTTAAACAGTGAATAGCGTTGTTGGCGCGCGCTGATTGGCTACTCAAACTCCGATATTCTGTACGATTTTCCAAGATAATTGTTAACTATTCACCTCTGAGCAACTCGCGCGCGAAAACTGTAATCGTTAAGAGGACTAAATAATCCTTTTAGGGTTACGCTATCTCACTGCCTAATTGAAGAAAAGTTGATCCTGTCAAAAGCGTAAACCACGAACGATAAGACCAAATGGGATTCTGGGTAGAGAGCATTGGTTAGCTTAGTAATATTCCTTTTATTGATAATCAAGATACTTTCTTTCTTTGCATGATTTATGAAACCTGTCTTCTTGTTATGTTTATTTTGTCACAGACGACGATCAATTTTTCCGATTTCCCAGTAAACATTTGGGTCGCATCGTTCATGGCTTATGCTCTCCAGGATCAACGTTTCTTAAATGAGATGTATACACCACTACCCACCTCCACCTCGGTGAATAGTTGTTAAATACACCGTTCGTTCGTTCGTTCGTTCGTTCGTTCGTTCGTTCGTTCGTTCGTTCGTTCGTTCGTTCGTTCGTTCGTTCGTTCGTTCGTTCGTTCCTTCGTTCCTTCGTTCGTTCGTTCGTTATATTTTATTTATGTAACACTGGGTTTCCGACATGTATGAAAATAGACCCATCGGAGAGGGAAAGAGGCTTACCTTCGTAGCCAAACGTTGGTTTGTATGTTCCAGTTGTACACTATATCTCTGACGTTTGTGGCTTTCTGGCAAAAGCAAAAGCAAACAAAACAATAAATAAGGTCACAATCAAAGATGATGACCAGTCCATAAAGGCCCAGCCAAACGGACGCAACATCTCGCAACATTGTTGGGTCATGTTGTGAAATGGCGTGAAGGAGCTGGCCAAACGCATGCAACATTCAACGCAACATATCGCAACATCGTTGCGCCCAACATGTTGTACGCGTTTGGCCACCCTGTTGCAATATGTTGGAATCTGTTGGATAGCGCAAACTATATTCAAACTTGAACCAGCAACACGCAACAGATTGCAAAAGGGTGGCCAAACGTGTGCAACATGTTGTGCGCAACAATGTTGTGATATGCTGCGTTGAAATGTTGCGAGCGTTTAGCTGGGGCTTAAGATTCAGTCTGTAAAATTTGCACGATAGGATCAGTGTAGGATTTTGTAGAAATTTTAGTGATTTTCAGACTGTAACCTATTTGGTTATATAAAAAAATGAGCAAGAAAACTAGTGATACAAATTATTAAATAGTCATGTTTTCCGAATATATCACGCAAATCCACCACAATAGGGCTCAGGGAGAGAGTGTTAGTAATACATCTGAGGAAAAGTCTTACTAGGAAATGGTACAGCAAAGAATTCATGGCTTTCGCAAGGACATGTTGCAGACAAACAGTTCACGAGTCCTGTCTACTCAGTTCAAACCAGATGGATTGTTACAATTATGGGGTATATCGCGGAACATTTTTTGTTTGACAACTGATCGACTTAGGGAAATCAGAAATCAGAAATCAAAGAAAAAAATCAAAGAAAAAACCCGCGTCACCCTTAAAAAATACACTGACCGTCTCTCTTGGCTTGATCTCTGATGTTTTTAACCGTATTAGTGCCAAACATAAGGTTGTTTTATACAAAGCAAATATTGTAAGGAGAAATCTCAGATAATATGCACTGACCTCCACCTCCAGTACATTGACATTAGTTATTCGGTCCCAGAGCTCTCTCCCGTTCGAATCATGGCCGTTGAATCCTAAGCCGCATGCGTTATTACCTGCGTCCGCTGTAGAGAGACAGCGCCGATACTGAAGTGAAAGAGTTGTTCACTATAACTTATATCGTAAAAATTAAAGCGAGACAGCAATAACTTTGGTCAAGTGTTTTGATACTGTGATTTCATCTTACCCATTATCCAAGCAAAATAGAACTTAAATCGTATCACCGTCATAGAAATGTACACATATGCCATTCTCCACAAGAAAGTGCTTTGGGCGATGAAGTTAGGATCTGGAAAAAAAAAAAGAATAAACCTTCACTGCTGTAAAACGAAGACCATACTTGAAGCTATCGCAGAGCTATCTACAGATCCGCGTAATAAACCAATAGCTGCCCGAGGTAAAAACATATAGATCAAATTTCATAACTTTTAAGGTGCTTCGATCCGATTTTCCGTCCATAGATGTTTTGTGGTGTAATATATCAAACACAGTATACAGTGTTATTAAAATCACATTATCAAACACTGAGAAGAGAGTTGATGCGTAGTCGAATAGCTCCTTCTCAATCAAGAAACGTTTGCTGAATGGTCTTAAAGTCATAATCGTCTAGCGTTCATTGAACTCTCGCTGCTTTAGTGCTGCCATTTCAACTAATTTAGACGTCATAGAGATCCCATCATTTTGATTGGTAAAACCTATACCTGTTTGTTCTAAAAGTTGTTTGGATAACTTTACCTGCATTCAGATGGAAAGGAAATATTTTTGACAAAAAGGCGAAAAGAACCATAAAAAGTAGACTGGAACCAAGCTTTGTCAAAACAGCATTCTAATCAGAAGAAAGCAAAATCAAGATGTTAATACCACACTGAGAAATTAAACAGCATGAGGTGTCTTAAGGTCAATATTACTTACCGTAGGAGAAGGTTCCTTTTTTGTTGTCTAATAAGAAATGAAAATAAAATGAGAAAAGAAGTAATTAAACTGACACGGGACAAGAACCCATTTAGAAGCATAGAAGGGTAACAACGGCGAGAACTGAAATTGATTACAATATGGACAAACATGAACAGGTAAGAATCGGACTATTTTTGTTGTTGTTGCAATGCACTCGAAACTCTCCTAATGGACTCCCTCATAAGCTATACCCTCGTATACTGCTTGTGGCCACTTTATGAGAATCAATTCCGTAAGCGGTCAGCTCTAGTTACGGACACATGTTTTCCTTCCCGAGGATCTCCGCTTATTGCAGCTGAGTTGACTGCGTTATGAATTCCTTAATAAAATTGCACAATTACTGAATTCTGATTGGCTGAGAAGGAGGGCATGATCATGAGATACACCGCTGACCTGATTTGTAGCACGTGCGATGTCGTGGCCTTCTATAAAGTCCATGTAATCTTTGAATGTGCATGCAGGACCTGCTAACAGCATGCTGTGATGAAACATATAGCCAAAGTATTCCAGTAATGAAGGCACGCGCCTGTCAGAAAACAAAAAAAAGTTCTTTAGCCCTTAGAGCGGTTTTTTTAATTGAGTGTCGAATCCAATCTGTAATTACTTTGGTTTTTAAACTACTACGACTCGTGATTGGTTTAAAACTCCTGCGCTAACTTCTCAACCAATCAGGTGCAAAAACAAAACCATTCGACACTTGGTCGCACGCGTTTTCCGGCGCTTTGTGCCAATACCTGGCTTGTGTTTACTTCTTGTTCTCAATGAATCATTGTTTGGTTTCTTTTGCTGTGATTGGTTTTGGTAATTACTTTAGAGCGATTTCGATTGAGTGTCTGATAGTGCTTTTTCACTCCTTGCAATTTTAGGATAGAGAATTCTGTGAAAGATTGCAAATGCCGTTTTCCGTTTTCAAATATCTGTATTAGTTTCGGAGACATTTAAGCTTTAAAAAAGTGTAAAATATGCAGGTATGAAGGTAACCACTCTTGCTGAATCACAATAAACGCATGAAGTGGCGCAGTGAAAACCGCTCTAATTTAGTTTTCTTTTTTTTTAATTTAGACAACTTTTAATTTAGTTTGGTTTCATAAAATTCCCTGGTTACCCTGTCTTCAGGAAACAGCCAACAGGTAAAAGAGATTAAATATTAACTTACTTAATGCTTTGTTCTTTTTCATCCTTAGTAAGTTCATCTTCTTTTCTACCAAGTCCTGCGAGTAAAGATGAATATAATTGAGTCATTCACCAGAATGAGATTGAAAGGTACGCGATTTTACACTGTATAATTTAACAAATAATCAAATCAAATGCTTAATTTCAATACCATTGCAATTTTCTCAATCTGGTTGAGCTGAGCACAGCAAAAAACAGACACAAGATGTACCGCTAACAAAGACAGGAGCCGCTTATTAGGAACGGAGAGGATAACATCACCGAAGATAACCCCCGTATCTCCCCGTTGTAGTCCTTCCTTGATATTTTCTGGCATTTTTGGGAAGATGTAAAGCCTCGCCCTTATTTTCCAACAAAAGATTCGACTTACCATCATGTAAACTGAACGCCAAATAGGTCACTTTCTGCGTGATGATCATCAGTCGTCTGTTAGAAATATAAATATCATTCTTATACACAAAATAGAGAGAGTTTGTGACAATTTTGCCACTGATCACAATGCAGAGAATGTTACGAGAACCTGGGGTAAAGAAAAAGTTGTCCTGTCTGGTCAGACCTGAAGGTTTATAGACACAAGGCTTATTGTACTGAATCGCGCCAGACCGTTGTTCTTCGACAAAGACAGTCGACATCGTCATGGCAACGTCGTGACAACTTTCTCTTGGTTCAGTTTGGTTTGACCAATCAAAACTATAACGGATTTTTGTGGTGGCACGTGTCGCATGTTGCTCCACGGGGTTCCCCACGCGTTAGACTTTGATTGGTCGAATCATAAAGAACCATCTGAGAGCTGTCAAAATTGAACTGTATCAGTATGGTACCCATGGGAACAAGGCTTTGAAAAAACGTTTTGATAGAAAGAGAAATTACAGCCACCAACGGTCGCCTGGAACCAAGAAATTATGCGCTACTGGATTTGAGTTTAATGATAGGGTGACGTCACTGGATGCGAGGAAATTAAGAAAAAAGTAGGAGCCAGAAAAATTTTTAAAAACATAATTTTTCCCCTGCACAAGTTTTAAACAAGTAATGCGGTAAAAACAAAAACAAAATAGTTTTTGTATCTTACCCGGTGTAATCAAGCTTATTTTCCCCATAATCCATGATCATCCGGGTAACCTGTGCTGCTAACAGACAGAAGAACGATACAACGAACACGACCCTGGACAAAGAAATTACAATACATATTAAACGCTTTCTATTTTGTTGTCTTGAAATATCAATAGAGATAAGTGAACATGCCTGTGGCATTTCTTTTGACACGGTATATTTTAAGAAAAGTAATTTCCTACCTCCCACAACTATTTCTACATGAAACTAAAACTCGGCATTCAAAACAGCAAAATAAACGAGTTATACATACTTGTGAACTTCTTTGGGATTCACACTCCATGTAAACCCATAACAAAGTGTACTCACTATGATCAATCTTAGCAGCTCGCTAAAAAAGAGGATTTTTACAAGCTACGTGTGAATATTTAGTTAAGCTCTGTATAACGATGCCGACGGCCTAGACTAAAAGTCTGATTTATATATTTAAATCAAATTAATTTTCTCGCGATCGAGCGATCACCATGGTAAATCAGCCCACAAAAATTGGAAAAAAATTCGCGAAACCAAAAGTTATTATCCAGTCTAAATATTGCTAATATTCATTTTTCCGCGATAAACTATTGGTGATCAGTAAGATTACACGATTATAACACCGCATTAAATCCGGGACAATGACTCCCACAGAGAGTCGACAAAAAACGAAAAACACAAAGTAGAGTCGTTTCAATACATACAAAAGGATAATTGTTGGTATTGTTCAACTTTTCTTCCGAGAAAGAGAAAGTAAAAAGTGAAAGAGAAAGCTTAAAAATGACACTGAGATCCCCCACGGAATAGAATAATTCGTTATTTAATGACACCCATAAACAAGCCTTGAACATGAAAACAACTCATAAATTAACTCGCCAAATAATGTTCCGTGACAACGCGAGCAAAACTGGAGTAGTTTATGCATTAAGTGGCGCGAACAAGTGGAATAAATTTTCAAGAAAATTTTTGGAATGAAAACGTGCTCATACCTTCCAAAACAGATCCATCCTATCATTAAACCCCAGACTAATGAGACAAGCAAACGTACTGTTGGAGAAGCCTTTTTTGGATGCAAAACGGTGCGATAAACAGCTCCAAGCGGAATACATAATAACATGCAAAATATGAAGCGAACCTGAGAAAACACAATAATATCATTTGAAATTGAATATATCGATTATTCTAGGTAGCATGTTTATCGATTAAAACTCATATTTATTTTGGAGAAAGATGGCATTTTTAAAAGTTCAACTCTGGCTGTTGTGGCCACCGTTAAGATATAAGAGAGGTTAAGCATGACGTTTACGGCAAACGGCAAACGGCAAAAATAATTCTGATTTTGCTCACTTTTTCTTTAGCACTTAAATAAAGCCAGTCGAAAAATAGGAAAAAAATCCCTTAATCACAGTAAATGCAAGCAATTTCCCTAAATTGTACAAACGGCTAAAATCAGACACCAAAAGTTCAATTTTTGCCGTTTGCCGTTTGCCGTAAACGTCATGCTTAACCTCTCTATAGTGATGGGACGCAGAACGTGCACGAATGAACGACTAGTAAGAATAATTTTAAATTTTAAGACCGATATTAACTGTATTTGGTTGTGGCTTTGATAATTCCAGGATTGCTATATTCTCACTATTTGTAGCCGCAAATTGAAGTTTTTAGTAATATAAAGATTGTAAATTGTCAATGAGCGGGGAGTTAAAATCATGGCATATTTAGTTCGAGAATATTCAAAAGAACACTGGGCTGAATTGAGCTTCAACTACTTATGATTAAGTGATACTGACCTGGTCAACAGGAACCTTAGTCAATTTTGACGCCGATAGGAGCAGTTCGTGTATGAGGTAAAACATCTTGCCACTTCACTTGCTGTCCGTTTGTTGTTTCACAGTTGTTTGATCGGCTTGCGCTTCGACTCGCCTGCTAATGACTTGGCCAGCTTCGCAACGCACTGATGATTCTATGAAATAAAGTAATTTATTCGAATCTAGAAAGACTGAAGATCATTGGCTTTGTATTTTCCTGTTCCACGTATGTGTAATTCACGACAACAACTTGTCTTTTTTCACAGCCTTTTGCAATTCAAGTGATTCGGAGAGTAGCAACGGAAGAGTTTAAACCTGGTTACATCTGGTTCCATATTTCGATTGAATTGAGGTACTTTACATCAGAGCAGAGTAGATATGGTTTGATATTGTGCTGATTTGTTTAGCTTCCCGGCAGTGATGAAGCCTCAGGGGAGGGGGGTGGGGCACTCAAGGACCTTCACCGTTGCATATCATTTTTGACAGGAATCATATCACGCATGGATATTTTATCTCATCATTTGCAAATCGAGTAGGCGAGGCATAACTCGAGCTTTGACCCGTCGTTGCTATGGTAACTGAGATGCGATTCTTCTGTTTGGGTCGGAAAAAACAGTCGTAGTTTATTCCAGATTTGGTCGTTTTCTGCCCGGTTTTCACAACAAATTTTGTCATAGAACAAGCAAAAAAGTTAGAGTGATACCAAAATTTCCACAGTAGAGTGTGTTGCAGTATTCCAGCTTTGTTTTATTTTTTTGACTCATTTTTACTAATTTCTTGTGATTTTGAAAAATTTTTTTGGAAATGTTGCTAATTTCCATTAAGATGATTTTTTTTCCTAGAAAGCATATTTTGTGCCCTTTTAAATGAGATATTGGAGTCTTCATTGCTGTAAATACCTTTGGAGTTATGAATAAAACATACAATGTGGTCAATTTTGCGTTTTTTTGGCCCTGACAGAACCGTTTGTTTTCATCCTCGCTTAGCATTTTTAAATTAAAATGCCCTTGATGAGAGATAGTGTTGTCTATCCGAAATATTGGGCTAAAATATAACTTTTTATAACTGTTCAATCAGCCTTGCATTTTACAGCCTACTCCAGGGAGTCCCCCCCCCCCCCCCGGGGGGATGCAATCTCGTCCCCAGAGCCCGCGTAACCCTTGTCCGACGGAACGTGGACTCTGGGAACGAGATTGCCGGGATGAAGTCCTAACTTGCCATTGTAACAATCTAGGCTCCAGATCTCTACAATTCCCCATTTTTGTCTCGTGTCGTCATGACGTTGTCATGACGACACGAGAATATGCGAGGGGGAGAAGGTGCATTCCAAGGTGCATTCCATGCGCGTTTACTTTGTGAGGCCGCGGAATTTTCCCGCCATGTCAATATTTTTCCCGCCATGTCAAGATTTGCTTTGTGAGGCCGCCGGATTTTGTGCGTGTTGTGAAAGAACAAATAATTTTTGTTTATAAGTAGGAGTTCAAAAATATTGTTGCATTGAAAGTTTTTGCTTTTCTGCTGGTTCATTGTAATCGTTTTTCGGTTGGGAGTGTTTATTAGAAATGGCTTTTTAGTTGAACAGAATTGAACTTTAATTTAAGGGAAAATCGCGGCGTAGAATGTAAAGCAGTGAAATTTGAGCAGTTTTATTAGGTGAAATTTTTGTACATTTTTTAAATGGAATGGTTGAGACAATTAGGAGAGAGTGTTTGATTTATGAACTTGCAGCGAACGCAAATTCTTAGTGGTCCAACAGGCAATATAAATGGAACAGAAATAAGGCCCCTTTTAGCTGGCGACAGTGCCTATTCACCAACGAACTGGCTAGTGAAACCCTACCCGGACAGAGGACGCCTGACTCAGGAGCGGAGAAAGTTTAAAACCTAAAGTTCGGTGCACTACGATCTGTAATGGAACAGCATTTGGCATGTTGAAAGTTCATTGGAGAATTGCGTTGAAAAAGGTTGGACAAAAAACGAGCATCCTAAAAAAGACTATGATTGCTACGTGAGTTTTGCACAACAATTGTATGTATCGTTTCAATAACAGAAGATAAACGATTAGATAAAGACAATTATTTTGATGCTAAATCTTTAAAAATGTCAACTATGGCCTTTGTTTGTTCCATTTGCCTGCTCTGGGCGTCACGGAACATTTCAGCTGATCGTTCAAATCTTGCGTTGTCCTGCTCCATACTCTTTTCACACATTTCAATAAAAGAATTCTGCATGCCAGTCTGGAGTCGTACTTTCTCGCCTTTCTTTACTCAGGATGTTGAAATAGGGGAAGCCTTCTTTAATTTTCTGAATTCCATCTTCTCCAGTCGTGCGAGATCGCTGCCTGAACTACTTGAACTCGTACTCTAGATTCTGCTGCCGTTTCTTCACCTGCTGTAGCATTCTCTGGCTTTCTGGACACCTTTATTTATACGAAGAATAGATATCGTTCCACATTTTTATGTTTTCTTTGTGAAACTCCCCACAGCTTACTGAATTTGGGGACCCACGCTTTAAGAAGTTCGTGCGTTTCTTTCTCAGTCCTGTCAGCAGACTTAACGCGAGGTTTTTTCGTTTTGTGTTTGCCGTAGCAAGTACTTCGACATGACTTGCAACTGAAGACTGAGGGGATGGCATGCTTCTTGCCAGTAGAATTGGTGATCATCGAGAAATGTTTATCAGTTCGCCGAGATAAAATCATTTTAAGTCAGCTGCGTTAGGGGGCTAAAAAAAGCCTTGCTTGACTTATCTTACAAACATCTCAAAAGTTAAAGGGCAACTCTTGGCTAGAAAACTATATTTCAGTAAAAGCTTCCAAATGTTTCCAAAATTACACAGGAAGCAAAAAAATTGAATTCAGAAGCTTTTTTTACCGGTTAATTTTAACGTAAACTGACTTCGTATTTTACGTGACATTTTGCCATGGATGCTTCGATTATGATCACGAGATGTGATACGTCACAGATGTGGAACCGCAACAAGTCACGAACATGGCTGACTCAAATTCTTGCAGTGAGAGCTCAACTTCTGCTAGCGACTCCACTGATTTTTAGAGAGCTATAGGAGGGGATATGTCAGGGGATAATTAAGAACCTTCTATGGTATTTCAACCCTGGCGTTTTGAGCCTCCAGGGAAAAACAGCGAGACAGAGAAACGGAGTAAAATATCGAACCTCCTCACCGCCGACGGCGACGAATGGTGAGTGAATTGAAGTCCTAAATGTACAGTTTCTTTCTCTATTACCTCGGCCAGTTGTTTGTGAGCTAAGTCAAACCTGAAAAGCCTTGTTATTATTTGCATGTACGCGAGAAGCTTAATTAAACATGCTTTTATACAACCAAACTGTTTGCTGCATTTTGTTGTTTATATTCGGTCTTCAAATATTTTTGCTCATGTTTATCAATATAGGTTTTGACCTTTTGAGCTTCAGCCTAATGTACACTATCTATCTTATGCGTTTGAAAGCTTGCAAATACAGAAACTCAAGTTAAATTCTTTGTCTCTTTTGTGTTACCGATTTTTCTAAATTCTGCTCGAAAACGAAGAATTCTGCCGGCGAAATAATGCCAGCTACCGAAACTAGATTATCCGAAATTCTGCGGGATATTTTATCTAGAACATACACAGGCTTGTAGTTAAAGACGTTCTGGACGTTAAATGTGGACAAAACTCTGCTCGGTCTCTTCACTTCTTTTGTTGGGAGAAGGGAGTTTGCGCTTTCTGTAGTTGAAACAACTTGCCTCGAGGAAACTTTGTTCAAGGTTGTTCGTGCTTGTATGCGTAAAACTGTACTGAGAATGATTTTGTAAACCGATTACTGCCACCGGGACTATTGCACGACCCTGCGTGATTTTATATTTATCGGTATAATTAAGTTGTCATGTTTTTATTTTGCAATTTCTTATCTTTTTGCGAAAAGAACCCCCACGAAAATCGAAAATTGTGCTGTGTTTGGTTTCTTATTACTTTCGCGTTTGCTTGCGTTTTAATTCATGGTTTGCATTTGAAATGGACGTTGCGCTCTTCGTGTCTTACAACATTTGGCATGTTTTCCTTTAGTTATCTCATCAACTGACATCTGCTCGAATCTGCACACGAAACTGTTTCGTGGTCAGCTAGGGAGGGTGAAGGGAAAGAGCGTGACACGCTTTCATATCCGGGTTTTATGCTACACCCCAGGTTGCCTAATTTACAACAATTGTTTCTCAAAAGGAATCACAGAATAAGTACTTCACGCAACACTTCTTCTCTTAGTTATCCGGATATTGTTTTATATTTGATTCCCCATTTCTTCGTATAATTTTATATCCCGCGCTATATAATTTTATATAGCGCGCGGGGTAGTGGCTTCTTATTGCGCAGTACTGACCTGCACGCAAATCACGCGCGCCTTTCGAAGGCAGATACTTCAAAGAAACACTACATTTGCTGGTGGGAATTGCTTTCTATTTTGCCAATTAACAGCAGGAGAAATCTGAGGGTGGCTACAAATTTCTCAACAACAGAATCAAAATATATCGGTCTGTTTCCGAACGCGTGGATTTCGCTTACATATAGGACATAGGTCGACATATAGAGGCTCAGTATTCCTGCTCATAAATGAAGAGATTTCTGACAAATTATGGGAGTCAGCACTCACAGACCCTTTTCAATTTACTATCTACTCACGATATGGTGCAAGAGAGGATGCATCGTATTATAAAGCTATGTACATTTGCTGACCTTAGAAGGCCGATCAATCTGACGGATTTGTTTCGTTTCACGACACATGATTTACTCTTTTTAAGTTTATTTCCTTTTATATTTAAGCACTGAAGCACTACCTTTTTTATCTTGGAAATCATTGAACAGCATAGGGTCTTTCTCTCCTTGTCATTCTCATTTATGAAGAGACGCTTGGCGTGTTTTCCTCTTACCAGAAGCATGCAAAAGCAAATCTGCCTTCCACACCTGCGACGTAGCATCACGTGACGTACCAAAATCCGAACGTTTTCAAAATGGCCGCCAAATTGGCGTAAAAGAAAATTCGTAGTAAATTCATTTTGGCCGATATCTTTAAAATTTTACCTTCTAAAGATTCCTGTTGCTATAAACAACTTATAGAAAAAATAAAAAAATCGGGGTAAATTTCCCAAGAGTTGCTCTTTAAAGGGGCACTGTCACGGACATTTTTTGGCTTTTTTAGTAAAATTACGACTAAGTACTTTCAACCATGCAGGAATGCTCCTAGAACGTAAAGGGAAGGATATTTAGCAAATTGTTAAAAGAAGTGGGTGATCGTAAAAAGTTTTCATCAATTTTTCCAAACCACAAGGACAGAACTTGAAAAAGTCAGGCTGACTTTTTCAAGTTGAGATCAAAAGCTCCCGATGGTATCACAGTGATATCACTTTATATTTAGCTTCAGTACACTGATTTAGTAATTTTGAGAAAACTTGACCACTGTTAATAGGTTTCCAATTGTGTAAACATTTTTTGGACTGATGAATTTTTGAAGTTATGCTCGTGACAGTGCCCCTTTAACAAGGTCAAAGACAGACCTCACGCTAAGTAACCCAGATAAGAAGATGTGGTGATATTCGGCCGGGATGGGAGCTGAAAACAGGAGCGGGAAGCGGGAATTTCAAGAAAGAGCCGGAGCGGGATTTTGAGAATCTTTACGGAAAGTTTTTTCGTAACTGCGTAAAATGAAATTAACAAAATTTGACTGGAACAAATTGCTTGATCTGTGTAGCGGTGTAGGGTTTCAAGTACGGAATAGGTTAATAGTGTAGTGTGTCAAATTTATATAGTTGCGGTTACACATCGTCCTTTTAACATGGTAAAAGGGCTCTTTACCTCGGGAAACTCACAAATAGAGAGGACGTTTTTTTGGTAAATATCATAAATAATATGTGCTCTGTCATTTTGTTTTTCCGCGTGCTTTGTAATTTTGTTTTCCCGGGTGTTTTGTCATTTTCATGGCCTGTTCGCCATTTTTATTTCCCGCTTATGAAAAAAAAGACTAAAAATTATCTCAGGAAAATGTTCCCCCAAGGTATCGACAAGGTAAATTTATGGCGGTGTGAAAAAGAACAAAAGAATCGCCCATGAAAGTTACCGAGGCAAAGTTACCAAGATAAAATGACCAATCGTGAGGCAAACCTCAAAGATAAGAAAATGAAATAAACAGAGAAATTTGAAATTAAATATGATGGCGTGAGGTTTAGATTTCCTGAGGTCAACTTTGCAGGTTCAAGGCAGCAAAAACGTGGTCTTTCTTAGGATCATGGCTTGATGGCTTGCTGATTTGTAAGTAAATGCTATTTTGTTTTGGAAATTTGGCGTTTAAATACAACACTAGTCAAGGAAGATCTATAGTGTGTTTTCTTATATGTATTTCGATTTCATCTCAAGGTTTAGAAAAATCCAACAAAGAGATTTATATAAACGGAGTCTTCCCTGTCTGAAATACTGACATAACAAAGCAGTAGAGGACTGTCAAAAGAGTATAAATAATAAAAGCGAGATGATGCTAAGCAAGCACCCTCGAATTACCCATTTTCGCATTTCGCGCCGAAAACAGTATGAAAAATTGACTTAAGTGTGTGACCGCAAACGCCTCGATAACGTATTCCCGCGGTGAGTTTACCTTGGTGTTGTTTACCTTGGGAATGCTATTTGCCTGGGTATGTGTAAAAGGTTCGTTACAAACATATCGGCATTTCTATTTTCAGCGTTTTCGTCACAAGAAACATGTATGAAATAATCTATTTTCTGATATTGCGCTTTGATCGTTAAAAACGGGCAATAAATAACAAAAGAAATGGAAAACAGCGCAAAACGTCGGCATAAGGAGGTGAAGTGGGGGACGAGTGCTTCGAGTAACGCTCAATTCCTCTTGCGTTCAGTTTGCGTCGGAAATAGAGAGGACGGACGTTTTTTGGTAAAAATCATAAATAATATGTGTTCTGTGATTTTGTTTTCCCGCCTGTTCGCCATTTTTATTTCCCGCGTATGGAAAAAGAAGACTAAATATTATCCCAGCAAAATGTTCCCCCGTCTCTGCTTTCCCTTTCCCCGGATATGGTAAATTTTCTAAGAACACCTATTTTTTTTAGTGGCGCGAAAGTCTTTAATGAACTCCCTGTAAATATTTCAAGCGTAAATAACATACAAGCTTTTTGCGGCCTAGCAAAACATTTACTTTTATAATAACTATTTAGTAAAGTATATTTTAATCTCATTTTGACTGACACGAGACAGCCCAAAGGGCCTTTGATTACTCCTGTGAGTAAATATCTTGGAGACCAACTGGACCACAAAGCGAAAAAACACTTGGGCCGAGATTGTTGTCATGGCAACACCATGGTTTGTATTGGGTCGCCCACTACCTCTCGGAACGAGTTACTTCATTGGTTCTTAAAACAATAGATAACAGGTCATAACAATGCCCCTGTCCCTGGATAACAATAGAGGTAGTGTTTACAGCGGGCAAATGAAAATAGAGGTTCCAGAGAGGTAGTGTCTTACTGTTTGTATTGCTTACTGTTTTCCTAATGAGTTTCATGTTCAGTTTTACCGGAGAAATTTTCCTTTTGATTTGTATCTTAGAATTGTCTACGTCATGACGTCATAACTTATCTAATAGATTAAGCATGACGTTTGTTTTTCCCGTGAGCGGCAAAAATTTAACTTCTGCTGTCTGCAGTTAGGCGTTTGTACGCGGAAATCCGTAGGTTTATGTTTGTGAATGTGTGATCATGATTTTTCCATATTTTTTTTCTGAGAGATTTATTTAACAATTCGATAAAAATGTAACAAAATGAAAGGCAAGTTCGCGTTTGCCGTTTGCCGTATAACGTCATGCTTAATCTCTCCAATACTTAAACTTCGCTATCTCTGATATGAGACAATATATTACAAATATGTTAAACACATCCTCGCTCGTTCTGATATTTCTTACACTACTGAACAAATCCAATAGTGCTTATCCTGGCACGAGATAGTGACTCCTTGACTGAAACAATTTTCGTTTCATAGTATTTCATGTATTTCTTTCCTTCAATATTATTTGATTAATGAACGGATTAACAGAGTTCTCATCTCTGTATTTGTAGAAGTATCTGTAAATTCCCATACAACGTATATATTTTCGTCATTTCGCAATAATAAATGACACGCTAAGAATGACGCTACAGTATTCTACGAACGAATTCATAAATTGACTTACTTGTCTGTCTACCATATGTGCCTTCTTTTTCCAAGCATATATAACCCAACGACCACAATGGCGTATTTCCCGATTTAATAACGTTACTCGGCTATCTTGTTATCAATGAGTGGTTCCTTTCCCTGCTGCAAACTGTCCGCGGACTAAATTCACAATTAAATGAGACTTACCTGTAGTTTGAGGTTTGATTTGGATTTTGTCTTTTCATCAGTTCGGAAGGAAGGGGCAACATGCCTTCCCTACTCAGTATAAATGCCTTTCTTGTGAGCCGGTTTGCAAGTGAGGTCATTCTATTGATTAAACACGCGTGTTTCACAGGTGAAACGACATACCAAGAAAATACAGTGTGAATTGCACTTGTTATTACACTAAGAAACCAGTCGCCAAAACCCAAACTGGGACTCACATGTGCAGGTATTTTGCCTTTGCATAAGTTTATCGACACAAAAACAAGCCTCTTGTCAAAAACGTCTAAAACACTATCTTAGATCAGTTTTGATAGTACGATGACAGTCACGATCAAACGAATCCACTTAATCACGCAATCCGCCTGGTCACGCGTTTTGTCAAGGACATCTTACTCTTTCGTTCCGGACAAATTTAAACTTCATCTTGCATGTTGCTATTCTCGTTTAGTTGAATTAACCACCCTCTTCCTTCGATCTCCCCTTCCCCTCTTCCCCACGCCCCGCACGCGCCCACAGTACACAAGGAAGAAGAGTCAGCAGACGGGTTCTCTTTCAATTTATTATCTTATTGCTTTTTAAAATAGTTCTAATACACGTTCAGTAAAGACAGGTGGCGAAAATCTAAATTCTCCAAAATAATGTGCAGGGAATGAGTAATAATTTGTTAAGAGAATTAATGCTCCGAACTAACATTGTGTTTCAGATTGCACTGAATACTAAGCCAATTTTAGCCCAGATACGCCAATTCATATATCGCACCTTTATACTTTTAGTATGATACTAAATGTTAGATATGTACAACACACATGCACTGAGAACCTTCGTTAACAACCTTGTTCCTCTTTGAGAGGAATCAAAGAAAATAAATGCTCTGGCACAGAGCTTGATAGCTTACTGGCGCGAGTACTTCTGGGATCGTTTCTGCTGGCGCGTCAAGATTCAAAATGGCGGCAACACAGATCGAGGAAAACAGCCTTACGTAATCTCCTGTCTTGCGTTTTAAACATATTATCTTTTTAATCTGATATTACAGTTGGTGGTTAAAATTGAATAGCTTCCAAATCGGTATTTCGGAATGGAAGTGCGTTTCACAAAAGCGGACACCATTTTGTTTTCGTGAACAAACGATCCCAGAAATCCAAGATTTAGTCTTACCTACTCTTCTGAAATCCAATATTTATGATAAATATATTATTATCAGTTATTTTATGATGGCTTTTTGCTCCTAATTATATTTTAACGTTTAAACGTGACCGACAACAAGGTAATGTAAGTATGCAAGTATTTCATTTCTCACCAAATAAAAAATTCAGCCAATGTTCTATCTGCGATCTAAATCTATCCTGTATTGCAGGCCCTTTTTTCTGCGCACCTTACAGCCTCGTTCCCAGGGTCTCTCTCTCCTGTAGAGAGAGAGAGAGAGAGAGAGACCCTGGGAATGAGTTTGCGTACCTAACAGAGAGGGAGCCGGACATGCCTAACGCGTCGCGACACGGACGCACGCCGGAATTACGCGCTAAGTTAGGGAAACACATTCCTTTTCAAAATTAAGTAAAACCAACTGTAAAATAGCCTCATAAAACGTTTAGCAAAATGCCATAAGATTAAAGATAAATTGGTTTTCTTCGCAGTGCCTTGGTTCTCCCAATGAGTCCATCCTTCATGCGAGTGAACGTCGATCGATCATCTGTCGAAGCCGCCCGAAGCTTTTCCGTCGACTGACTCCGAAGTCTATCGAGCGAAAACGGTCCCTTGGAGGAATGCTTCGGCTTCTGTTCGGGTACCGACTGTTCAGTCAAGTAACTCGATGTGGACGCTCGTAATTTGTCGACAGGAAGAGGCCGCATCCATTCACGAGCAGAAGATCCCTTCACCTTGTGAACCGTGAATGGTATTTTTGGTTTCTCTTCATTACACGAATCAGCCGCCTTTCCAGTTGGCGAGGGAAGCTTTTGTCTGTCTCGAGACTGGGAAGCGTTTTTAACTTTTTCCACGTTAAACGGACCATGCGTGCGGTTTTTACTCGCTTCACCATTGACGCGTTTAGATGACGATAAATCATCATTGTTGTTTTCATTATGTTTACCGTAAACCTCAGAAACACGATTGTTGTTGTTATTGTTATTAGTTTTGTCGTCTGATCCATCTCCTTCCTCTTTACGCCTCCTTCGTGGATGAATTTCAAACGGTCTGGCTGGTGTCTTTGAACTGTCTTGAGAACTTCGACTGGATCTTTTCTTCTTATCAAACGAGGGAGTCCTTTTAACAGAAGAAGGCACTTTCAAGTTTCCAGATTCTTTCATCTTTTCGCGATGACGAAGATAACTTGAGACGGAACTTTGTACAACTTCTCTGACTTGCTTATTGTCTTCCGAGGTTGTAACCTCATGAAAAGCACAGTTTAGTTCAGTCGATAAATTGCTGCCTTCTTCAAACTTTACGCGCCGAAAATGTTCCAGGTCGCACTTGTTTGCCACAATCACCATGGCAACGGAGTCTCCGTAAGGACTGTCCTTTATAAAACGTCCGATGCGCTTTGCTTCCTCAAAACTTGCACGATCCGTAATAGAATACAGAATGAAGAAAATATCACCCTGACGACATATTAAGCTCAGTTTCTCGGCCGTGTTCTGAAAATTTAAATTCAGAATCAAAGTATTAAAAAAATGCCCTTCTGATCAATTGACAAACACCGTAAACATGTTTTCCCGCGTTTTACACCGGTAACGTATATGTTTCCTCGCGTTGGTAACCAGTGGCAGTTCTCCCGCGCTTATCGTAGGTGACATAAGCGTTTTTTTCCTTCTTGAGTTCTGATTGGCCAATTAAACCATGTAAATGATTCGTTCTTTATAAAATGATTGATAGGTATTAATCGAGTTCTAGTTATTTCAGTCTCAAGAAATCTGTTTCCTGAAAAGACAGCAGAACATTGAAAACACACATTAACTTAAAATGGCACAGCATAGTAACAAACCTCTCCTGCGGTATCAGCAATCTCCAGTTCCACCTCTTCATTTTCCATTTCCACGTGAGATCTGTACGTTCCCTCTGAAGCAAGCAAAGTGAAGTGAATGTTAAATTCAAGGCTGACTTTGAGGCAGAGTTTGAGTTTTTGAAAATATTTAACAATTATTTACCGAAGTGGAGGTGAATAGCGGTGGATATTTACCGAGCCGCGAAGCGGCGAGGTAAATATCCGCCGCTTTTCACCGACACTGAGGTGAATAATTGTTTTAGTATATACCAAACCAGTTGAATAGCCGGCCTAAAATTAAAAGTTTTACCGTGAAAGATAGCAATTCAAAGGACTGAACACTGCGCACATGAAAAGACGACAGCGCGGGAAAAGTCACATGACAACACTACACAGGCGATCGACCGAACTAAATTTGCAACTGTGTTTCGTTTGTTGAATGGATTTGGACGATTTCAAGTGGAATTCTTTACTTTATTTTCACTACTGAAGAACACAAGTCTTTAATTTACTCGTAAATACAACCTGTGCCGGTCACTATAGCCTGGGAAACGTCCGTGAAGTCATGAAACGTGCTGCAAAAACTGTTCATTGAATTATGTTGACAAGATGCTGCGAACGACCACGAATGTCAAGAATACGTGGACTGGATTTGATCGAAGTTTAATACGGCTGCTAAGTTAGTTGACTGGAGGAGAGTCAGCTGAAGAGGAGTGAAAAACCACAGCAATTCACAATTGAAGTTGATCTTCGGTGCAAACCTAAATATTTAATCTCCAAGGTGACTTTAAGCTTATATGGCCGAGCCGAAAACAACTTGCCAAAATCGTTTATAGCACGACGAAAACAACTGCAAGGATTTACTGGCTTTAAAACAGAGATACAGGTAAGAAATGTACTTAATTTTCTTAGTTGGACGGTGTATATTTACGTTTTAATTTTGCGTACGTGTACGCGGCGAAGGTAAACAAAATATTTTGTACCACATTTTATCAATCGTTTTGTTGAAGGAAACGCTTAAAACATTTTAAATAAACATCGCTACGTATCGGTAAACCTAGTATTGTTCTGACCTGGTACAGTTGACAACACATTAAAGTACAGAGGCTTCTTTTATGGATCAAAACCCGCTTTTTTAACCGAAGTTACTCGTAGAAGTCATCTTACTTTGCTCGGAGGTGAATAGTACTTGCTATTCACCTCCGAGCTAGCCAATCAGCGCGCGCGAAAAGCACTATTCACTGGTTTGGTATATACTAAATATATTTAGTTTATATACCGCACAAGTGAATAGTGCTTTTCGCGCGCGCTGATTGGTTAACTCGAAGGTGATTAGCAAAGTACTATTCACCTCCGGGCAGCCGAAAAGAAACAAAATGGCTTCCCGGGTCGCTTTGAGTACCGAAAGTAATGTTTTGATCCGCTAGTTATTCAGCTTGTGTGGTATATACTAAAACAATTATTCACCTCAGTGTCGGTGTTTACCTCCACTTCGATGAGTAATTGTTAAATATTCCTCAGTTGTGATATTACATTTCGAAAAGACAATGTTCATCAGGGTGAATTAAATTGGTGGTGATAGGTACAGGAATTGGCCAGAGAACCTTTCCTCTGCGAATAAACTTATACCGTTATATTTTTTTTGGAAATTTATTTTTTGGTAAAAAAAGATCCCGAGAGGTTCCATGAATGGTGAATTGAGAAGAAATAAAATTGACTTATATAGTAGCGACAGCGAGAGCAAAGGAGAGGAGAGTGCGTTAAAGGAAAAAGCTCTTAAGGCGGAGGTACACATTTAAAACTGAATGAAATTTTAAGAGGTTTAAAGAATGGATTAATTTTATTTTTGGAACACCACCAGACAGTTGACCCCCACGCAAGAGCGCCCCAGGTAAAAACTGCATTAAATCTTCAATATTTCTTATTTCTCTGAGCTTTACTAATCGTTTGAGAAAAACTCCTCCCAAACATTCCCAAAAATCACCCAAAAATTTGCAAACACCCCAAAACATAGATTAATGGGATGAGCAGAGAGTTTTTGAATTGCTTGAAACATGAACACGATATTTCTTTATGCGGCGGAAAAACCGTATTCAAGTGTACCCCGCCTTAAACGAAAACATTGTCAGCCCCATGCTCTCCTTCAATTCCTTTGTTTTGGCGCGGCATGCTAAGGAAAATTTGAGACTTACAGTGGAAGGGAGGGGAGGGAGGTGTTTTTGTCACTTACCAAGAGCGCGTGCGTATTCTCCAATAAATCGTCTGGTCATAAAGCGAACAATGAGAGCTTGTGGAAGAAACAATTCAATTGATTAATTAAAACTTACGTTAATAAGGATGAATGCATTATGATTTAAATTATCACTAAGCAGGAGGCTTTTGTTATAGCAACACGGGAAAACAATGTAAAATATTGTTTACAAAATTATTTTTATTTAATTTCTCCCTTCTGAAAGAATTGTTTTTGTCAATCAATGCGCTTTTTTCTGCTTAGTAGTCTAACATACAGAAGATTTTTAAAAAATTGAATTTCTCACAGCGGATATAGCTCCCACAGTAAAAATTGTTTTGTTGATTAGCTTTGATTACTCAACCATAAACAGTTACTCAATGTTGAGTTGATCAATTTTAATTTGACGCCGCGGAACGTTTCGATCTTTTAAACTCTAATAAAACTAAACTAGCATAAAAGCCATAAAGTAAGTATTTATGATCCTATTCTCATAAATTGATTTGTACTTTTTGTTATTATCAGTTAAAGAATATTCCTCGTGTGAAATGAACCGAGTAAACGCGAGCTTGTTTGAAGGATATATATTGATGTTATAAAATGGTGCACGTGTTTAAAACATAACACGAAATGATAAATACAAGGATTCTGAGAACAATCCGAATAAGATGTTATACCACTATAGACACACTCGTTACATCACCTCAAACTTAGTCTAGATTAACTTTGGCTCAATGAACCAGAAAGACGATGATTTGTATGATAACTACAATATTGCAGCGACACCTGAGCCATATAAGGTCTAACTCAGACTTTGTTTAAATAACTGACAGTTAACTACTCGAATTTTAGGCACTGATGGGCGTCAGTATACAGTTATGCATATTGCACTCAAAGCCATTGCCACCATAAAACCGCAACAAGCACACGAACTTAAATGCTATTAAAACGATAGACAATAATTCAATAATTTAATTTGCTTTGTATAAAGATAGTTTACTGATATAGCTTTGTAACACATTCAGTACCAGTTAAAAGGGAGTTGGAAAGCCACAACTAACGCCGGCATTTTCCTTTCTATCTACACACCATGACACAGTATCGAGATTATCTGTTTATCATCGTCAAACATCGTAATACATGAATGATTTTGAAGCAACATGAAAAGTTTCGTGAGGTGAGGTTTAACAGGAAAGAAGGCGATATATTATCTTCGTGATAAAGAATGTTAGTAACGAATTAAGCTCTGCTAACTCCCGGTACGGGTAAGAAATCTCTTTTACGCTTACGACCGAACGGGCCAGCTCATTGTAGGCACTTAAACATGACTTAAAACTAAGATTATTATTACGCTTGTTTTATCTTTACAATGGAAGAACATCGAAATACGTTTTGAATGGTACGTGTTGGGTCTATATAAATCAAGATTTCCCGGTTAACAAACCTGATTTGCCTACACCTTCCTTGCCCAGTATATACGCTTTCGTTGGCCTTATTGTGATCTGGTGAGCCCTCCGTCTCCGCATTGTCTTATCCTTGCTTGTTCCAACTGCCGTCACTTAATTACAGTTCCTGAAAAGAATTTAAATATCGCAACAGATAATTAGTCAAGGCATCAATCTGAAGACTGAACAGACAAAGCCGAAATGGAGAAGTGATTTAGCTCACAGACACTCAGTGCAAACGTTTACATTTCGAATTTTCTTGAAAGAGGCACACCGCCGTCCGCTCTGTGCTAATCCCAAGGCTAAAATAGATTTTAATTGATTTGGCTTTATTACCAATTCAATGTATTGAGTCACGCAGAATTGTCCGCACAGAATTGCCCCGAGGGAACTTGACAAAATTGGAACATATCTTTTGAAAAATACTCGTAATTTGTATTCGAGATCGAAATGAAGTCGCTTAATTGCCGTTCTTCTCGCTGGTTTTCAATTACTGCTTCCACTTTAGTTTTATCATTAAAATAACATTTGACAAAACCTTCTTTCCATTTAATTACGGTCGTAATTAATCATTCTTTGGATTAAACAGATGCTGAGAATACCTGTGTGGATTAGATCTGTTGTTTAGTTGATTTAAATACCCTGAATAGATTGGCAATTTAAAAGTATTTTACACCTAAATACACTTGCATATCAACTCTACAAAACCGCTCGATTTACAGTGATCTTGCTAATCCCCACTTCGATTGAAGGAAACGAAATTGAAAGAGCAATAAAAATTAACAAGCACCAAGAGAAGCAATTGTTTAAACAAAACTAAAAAGGCGTGAATCATTGCACATCTCGTACAAGATTCATGAGTATACATCTTAACAGCAAGGTATTACTAACCTGGAGCTCTTTAAACCATCAATTTACAAACTTTAAAAGTAATTGTCTTGGAATACTAAGTCCATTGACCCAGTTCACTATTAAAGAGATTAAACATCTTGGATTCCGCAATTTTAGGCCTCATGGTCATTAAGTAATGAAGCTCTAGACTAAATAAGAACAATTGCAGCCAATTCTTGTAGAATGGTGCGTGACCCCTGCGAGCAATACGTGTATTAATTTAAAGCCCAGGGGCAATCAGAAGTCTGTATCAGTGATGTGTTTGTGATAACGACCCTTTTCGCGGCCTAATTAGTACGATTTCTACCCCGCATCTTAAATTTTGCACGACAAGTTTAAAAGGTCGTAAGAAAACGATAGTATTAATCCTTTTTACAAAGCATTTTGTTTTTCCTCACGATTTAGAAAAAATAAATACATAAAGCAGCAATTGAGGAAAAGGTACTTCAGTTATCGTATAAGCACACAACATCTTGACCACTTGTATCCGGCATGCAGAGAAGCACGATTGTTGAACACTTAAAACGACGCAATGCCTTCACTGACGTAACAATTTGGTATTCTTTAAAGTGCTTAAGTGCTTATGTTCTTAATGTACCAATTCTGAAGCCGTCATTGAAGTTGAAGTCGATGAGAGGCGGCAGAGCCGAATTGGCAAAACCAGACATCCGCTTATCGCGTCTAATCTCGCAATCTTCTCGTCCCCACCCGTTTTCCTGCGCTCTGCCTCCGACATGCAGCTCCCGGGGGGGTTACTTGGGCCAATCTTTGCTGGGTATGTGCCGCTAGCCTCTCAGAACCCCTACCCCATTATAGTCATATTCAATGGCCAATTATAGACCCCATCTTAGTCACTTTTGGGTAAATGTAATTTTCATGACCCCAACTTAGTCACGTAATGGGAGCCGTTTGACAAATATTAAACAACAGCAATGAATACGGTAACTTTTTCTTTTTGGCGAATCTTTCCGTTTATAAATCACAACTTGCCAGAATTTTCTTACCCTCAAAATCCCAGAAAAGTGTGACCCCATTCTAGTCACCCTATAAAAAGTGCTTGAAAAAGCGGCCCCATTATAGTCAGTCCTGTCGTGAAAATGCGACCCCATCCAGCGGCACATCCCCATTAGCCCATTTATAGGAAGTGTCCCCCCCGGGATGCAGCTACCATACGTATGAAGCCATGGATACTTTATACCAAATAACAACGTTTAAATCTAACTGGAGTAGGAAACTCAGATTAAATAACCGCAAATAAACTTAATGTTTAAGCCTCTTTCCGGATACCTTCAAACCACAAAGTTTGTTCAGTGTAGGTCCACGAAACCACACAAATAACAAAAGAGCTCGATAATCGGATTAGTAAATTTAATTCATGCTAATCACGAGGAAATTCGAATTAAATCACAAACTTCCGATGCTTATAAGAGGTTGAAAGATTACAGTAAGACACAAAAATAGAAAGAACTTCCTGGAACTTGTTTGTACATGACAGTAAAAGAGAATGGCCAAATTCATATAACTTGTCTTTATACATGTATTAGAAAAAATTTAACTTTTTCAGCAACCTCTTCATATTTGGCATTTGACCCAAAACGTTCTCATCTTCGATACTGCTTATTGCTCACTGCTAATAAAATGAAGACTGTATTGGAAGTATTTTTAGGTGTTCACGTCGTATAGACATAATGTTTTAAGTTAAAGTATAATTTCAGTTAGTTTTGTTTCATTCCACTGGCCTTACCTTGCTTCTTCGTGTGCATATGGAACAAAATAACTTGAAAGACATTCAGTTGCTATTTATAACCTAAACTGTTATGGATCAACGTGCAAAAGACAGGACGCAAAAGTAATTACTGGGCATATCATGTTGTATGCTGAAAAACTGAAGGTCATTCTTATTGAGTGGATCAAGTAAAAATATTTGGACATTTTCCCGTTTTGGAATCTACACTCTCCCCGCAGGGAAAAATGCAACGATGGTATTGTTTTATACATAATGATCTCTGGAATTCAAATTAAAAGCATTTTAAAAATTGCTGTTGCCACAAGTTATTTATGGACTAGCTAAAGCTATGCTCCCAAAAAACTGCTTCATTCTTCCACTACTTTTTGTTAAAATGCCGGGTACAGCATCAAAACTGATTTCTTGAGTTACTTGACATTATGATCTCATCGTGTGGTGGTAAGCGGGTTAGATATGATCAAACTATTCTAATACTGTTAAACAATATATGTTGTTATTTTTAACTTGACCACATCGTTTAGTCTTCAAAGGCTGCAGCAACACAGCCGACAGCTCCGTTCGTTTTCACTTGTTAGCCACAAAATGTTTTAATATTTTTAATAGAAATTTCCTTTTAATGTTCTTTCAGAGAATTTTGGTGTTACGTCAAGACTAGTCCTCTAGTGATCATGATGATTATTTAAATTCTCCTCAACTGTCTCATCGTTTTCGTAGGAGAAATTATGTATTAATCACTGCTGTGATTCCAATAGATACAAAAAGAACGCTGCAAACACCAAAACAGGAAATTGAATATCATCTGGTTTCTCCCCATTTCCTCATTTCTAGGTAAGCCAATCGTTTGCCACATCCCCTTCTGTTTTAATGTACAAATTTTCCATTGGGCTAACAATACTATATAACGCCATATCACAACATGTTGACCTCAGAGTCTATAAAATTGTATCCCTCAAGACCTTAGAAAAGGCTTGTTCTTCCATTCCAAATGTGATAATAAGCTTTTTATGCGTGCTGGAATAAAATTTCAGAGCAAAACTGGCAGCTAGTAATTTCCGAAATGAAAGCGACCATACTCAGATCAATTTACAACTATTTCCTCACTGTAATGAAAGTTCAGAGAACCACTGACAAATAACTCATCCATCAGAAGATTTGAGGTGAATTGAAACGAAAGTACCGCCAATTGAAAAGTCACTAAACAAAGAATGCATAGTGAAGTCGAGTGAAGATTAGACTATGAAGTTATTATTGGAAATTGAAATCCATAATACCCATAAATAACAGATTAAAGAAACAAAACAAAATGTCCTTAACAGACTAACAACAAGGAAAGCAGTTTTCGCTACAAGCATTAGCCTGACACGGTATAACCAGTTCGCACGAAACACCAGGCAAGTCGAGCCTCTCAACCTGGATCAATGAAAGAGCAAAACACTTGAGCTGAGCTGTGAACGAAAAATAGCGATGCCAGGTGTCATTTCACATCAACATTCAGATCGTAATCGAGTATTTCCGTTTAAAAAATAAAATTAATAATCCCTAGTCGAAAACAATCCGAAATAGACAATGATAGAAGAGACAAATTTGACCTCCAGATATTTGGCCTCCAACATAAGGAAATGAACGCTACTGAAACGTTTTACATGGGGATTACTGCAAAGAAGCTCATATCTAGAGCTGTTCATCCATTTATTGAAAGTAACGTCTTTAAATTAGATGCCAAGAGCACTTGACTAATGATAAAATGTTTACATTACAGATAGAGAATGTTTCAGGAGATTTCGTAAACTGAAACTTGAAGTCTCTCTACTTAATTTCACGCTTATAGAGATCAATTTTAAGGCTCTATCTACACGGCGACTTGGAAGAATTTAAAATACCTTAAAAAGACTTTGGGGTTTCTATAAAAAAAATCCCACTCGAGGGCTGACTCTCAATTTCTCCATGTTTCCTTTCGTAAATGAGATTCAACCGCAGAAGTAATGTACAGGTTACAGTCAATACCTGGTTTTCTTGTTGTGCGTTCCTTTGACGATGTAACTTCTTTTTCTCTCCTTGTTCACCCTGGACTCAGTGTTCTTCGTGGCGACTTTCAAAGCGATCTGCCCAGCTGGTCTATGGAAGGGTATATATGGAATTCTGAAAGATAGTTTCGTTAATTACTTTATGCTGACAACTACGATCGACAGATAAGTCTTGTTACGAAATTCTGTATCGCCGTACACAGTTCGTCCTGGATTACGAGATAAGCAACGTTTTGAAAAAGAGAAATATTGACACTTCTTAATTCAACCCCGATCGTGTGAATACGGTATGCAAGCAATTCACAAGCCGAAAGAAAAATCTAGGCGAGACGCCGAAATCAACACCCACTTTGGCAGCCATTTAAAGTATTTTTTCTTCAACGCTGGAAAGAAAAACGAGTTTACTCTTGTTTCTGGAACAATACATATTAAGAATTTTAAAGAGGACGTAGTGATGTATAACAACAAGCTTTCTTTCTCCTTTCCTTTGTGAATCATTTGTTTTGTTAAGAGTTAAAGCAGAGTATGCAAAACACATTAAACATCTTTTGAATGGCTTTGTTGTTTTTGTGGCAAGTGGTGGCGGGATCAAAATACTTTCTTGCTATTTATTTTAAATTAGAGCCACTGGTGTGAAATACTGAAGAGGATTACGGAATGTAATGAGGCAGACACAACTTTTTATGTAAAATCCATGTGATATTTTGAAAAAGGGCCTTGGTACAGTACAGCGTGAGAAGTCACAGATTTTTAAACGTTTCAATTTCAGTATCATAGATTCGTGAGTTAGAACTTGCTGAAATATTTAGGACAGTTTAAGTGCTCTAGTTTTAGGTTATTCTCACAAATATGAATCGGACGTTTACGGCGTTTCAATGATTCCTGCGGCAAAATGCCTGTTAACGACAATTAAAGAAGTTTTTGATTGTCGGAATATTGTCAATTAAGCATTCAAACATTACGTAATTTTATAAACTTCATTTACACTTGTTACGATTTGGGTTCTTCTGCTAATCTTCAAACGCTTGAGAGAAAATATAATTGAATAATTGAATCTTCTCCAAGTAACTAAACACAGCATATGCTATTCAAGGTCAAGCCATGCGTGGCTGCCGGCATTTTTCACTTGTATGAGAACACACTCAATGTTGTTGGCGGTGTAAACATCAAACCCAACGTGTTGAAATCATTTCGCTGAGCTTCAGTTTTCAATGACTGTTGAATAATATCAGGAAAAAACAGAATAACAGCTGTTAAACCACGCAAAGATGAAAACTACGCTAAAGCTGCAGATAATTAAGAATTGTGTTTTCAGCTTTCAGAAACGAAATACATATAACTCAACAAACACGTCAAGCTTTTCAAAAATTATTCGTCATTTGTGCAATGTTCGAATTTTTGAGTTCAAGAGGGGTTCTTGTAGTTGAAATACACTTACCTCCATACAATTGATTGTTTCCTTGCTGACTCTTTAATCATGAACAGCTTCTGAAAATAGGTTTGGTTCGCTTTTCTCCTAAAGGCCTGAAATATTTGCGTTGTTGAGTCACAGAGGTGACTTGCGTTCGTTCATGACTCGCCGAAGCTTTCTCTCATTCTTTCTCAGCGTAACCCAATCGCCTTAATGACGTGAATTGTCGAACACGCACCATGTGAGGTAGACATACAAACTCTGAATGTTTGAATAAAAAACATTGCAGAGTTTGTTGTTTCGCGTGCAAGCCCTGCTTGGAGCGCAGTGTGATACAGTATGGAATGTTCAAACTCAACATAGTGCGATTTGATCGCTTATTCTAGAATAAACTTAGCGTACAGCGCGAAAAAATTGTGCCCGGGTGGCTGGTCACTTCACCGAGATTCCGGCATGCGATAATGATTATTGAAAGTAGAAACGGAGATTTTAGTCAAATCTCAAATCTTGCATGATTTTCTTGGAAATTAATTGCCCCAAAAATCTCTGTAGATTATCAGTTCTATGTACTAAAAATTGTTTGTTTCCCCTGCGGGAAATCTTTACAAAAGCGTCCCAAAAGCTTCCTATCGAGTTATACGTGATGTTTGCCTTGTGCTAAATTGATACCAGCCGTTGACAGAATGTAAGCGATCAGGGGAAGCACCAAGTTAAAGGGGCAAGGAATTTTTAGCCCGATCCATTGCACTGGAAATTTGTTTGACGCCTAAAATAGGAAAATTTCTCTGATTGCTTAATTAACGCAAATTGAGATCAATCAAACTTTGTATCGTGCGTAAGGGAAAGATGCTACCTTTGTTTTTAGAATTTTCGCTTTTTCCTATAATGGGAGGTTTGCTCTAGCTACTAGCCAAATACGTCTCTTATGGCTTGGCTGACTCAATGGTGCAACTTTCGTGTGAAATCGCACGCTCCAAACTCAAAGGTTGTGTAAATTTCGTGCGGCATCACATGCTCAAAATCATAGTGATCTGGTGCCCATTTATGTCAGGAATGCAGGGACACGTAATTAATTAAGGAAACTACGAAAGAGCACAAAACACTTGTTAACTGTTTGTTCCAGCCCAGTTCCATTTCACTCGTCCCCCCAGGACACTTGTGTCTAATGAGAGCATTGCTGAAAGCGGGTGATGATGGGATGGAGCGAGAAAAAGCAAAGTCGTACACCCTCCCCCTTCCCCATTCCTTCCTTCCTTTTATCGTCCTCCCCGTCTTAAAATTCGCTTATAAGAGAATAGACTAGGTCACGAAGCAATAGCTTTATTTATTTTATTTTATTTTTTGTTTTTTTTTGTTCCCATACTTTTTTTTATGTACACTGGCGAACCATTTTAAAACAATTATCATATCGAGTTCTTTCAATGACTTGCGAAGCTGCGAGCAAATTATTTTACGTTTTTTAAGTAACTTCACATTTTCTTTTAAAATTTGTGTACCA
This sequence comes from Meandrina meandrites, assembly GCA_963693305.1. Taxonomy (NCBI): domain Eukaryota; kingdom Metazoa; phylum Cnidaria; class Anthozoa; order Scleractinia; family Meandrinidae; genus Meandrina; species Meandrina meandrites. The sequence continues at coordinate 876,945 of OY855907.1, forward strand.
AAACAATTAACGTTAAGATTCCGCAATAAAAATGGACAAGAACACCTCGTCAATTTTCATTATCGATTAATGAGGTTATTTGCATATTATGGCGGCTCGCCTTGGACCAACCCATACTTGAACGGCTGATACTTTACAATACTCTGTTGATTGAATGAAATAAGGTCGAGCGGTCTTCTCTACTTTGTTAAAGACGACAAAGTATTCAATAGGCAGAACTTTTGTACTAATTAAAAAAGTTTTCAGCTTTGAAATGTGTGCTTTATCGCGGTATTGTCGAGGTAATTCAAGGCGTGAAATTCTTCGCCCAAATTTCTGAAAATTCTCTAATGCATTCTGTTTGAATTGAACATATTTCTCGTAGCTGCGAGGAATGAATTTTAATCGTGTATATAAAGAAGTGTCAAATGACACACCCAGAATTTGGCTGTTGGTTCGTCGAAGTACTGTGAGGTGAACGGCGGACATCTTTCTCCGTGTGCTTTCTTCAGATAAGTCCACGTTTTCTATCTTCTTTGTATCACTGTTATTCATTTAGTCACCATTAGCTTTAGTTTTTGTTCGCCTTCAAATTTTGGCCTTTAAACAGTGTTATCAGAAGCAATGTGCTTCTGCTTTCATACTTTTTCGGTTTGTTCGCAGTTTGCTTCGAGTTTGCTGATTGTTGCCTTCGGAGCGCTACCGTGTACAATCAGACGGTACATTTTCACTCTAATAAAAACGAAACTCCACGATCGCCATGCATTGCTTTGAGATAGAAAAGAAATAATTTTGCTTTCTCTTTTTCCGTGAACTTGTCAGCAGTCGTTCCAAAAATATATTCCACGAGAAGCGAGTTATTTGGAGCGAACACGAATAGAATTAACTAACTGCAGTTAGCTGATGTTGGTTTAATGTTTTTTGTTCGTTTTTGCGCAGGGTTTGAGTTGAGTGATATCACGGAATCGAATCATCTTGGATCGAAGTGTGCAGCTCTTGGACTCTGACGCATGTGAAAATTTGATAAATCCTATTACAGATAAGTACAAATTCATAGTTTTCTTATCTTTTTTGTCATTTACCATTTTAGACACGGAGCTCGTTTTTCAGGTTAATTTAATTTGTGATTGGCATTGGATATAACCAGAGTAAAAAGACCATTAGAGTGTGCCTTACCTATTGCAGACCTAAAGCAGTAAATCGCAACTATTTGAGAAAGAATAATTAAGGGGAAAGCGATCCTGCGGACAGAGGAATCAGAAAAAGGAAAAAATATATAAAAATTAAAAAATATGAATAATAGCACCTCATTGATCACTCAGAGCGCGTTTGTTCAAGCTATGCACAGCGAGGGTTTTAATCACCACAGCTAAAAATTGCAGTAACTGAACGTGTTGAATGAAACAAAGAAAGACAGACTTAATTTATTCTGACATTACCTCTGTACGTTTACTCCAGGTTGGACAGAGATGCATCAGAAGAAATGTATGGTCTCCTGAGTGTAACCACTTGAATGCAAGTGACGATGTGTGCAGCGCTTGGACTCTGGCGCAAGTTGACAACTGGAAACATCTTATTTCAGATAAGTACATCATAATTTTCCTATTACTTTGTTCTTTTACCATTTCAGACTCGGAGTGAACAAAATAAAATGTTCATATTTATTATTGATAAGTTGTCACTGAGCATATCTTGTAAAGAAAATCATTAAATTGTCTTGATGTATGACCAAATTCTCCGTACTATCATTATAAGAAATGTACGTAAGACAATCAATAAAAATCTAGCTACTTCGTTATTTTTGGACCTCAAAGCAGAACCGTCGACCATTGTGTTAAATTTCAGTGCTAAATTAAATAGGAATGATGGCCGTTCATTGTCCAGGAAATTAGTGGAGTTTTATATCAAAAGCATCAGATATCGTGGTCGTTTCTTGGAAATTAAAGAATGTATATGCCAATGGTAAAGAAATAATCACCTGGAGGATATTGTCGCGATGAACTACCAGAGTTTAGAACTAATAATATTAAAAGAATTGTACAATAATTAGCTAAAAGAATTAGGAATTTGGGCTTGGAATCGAAAACATTTGTAATATGTTTATCAACCATAGGAGAATTTAATAAAGTTATGGTCTTTCGTTTTAAAGATCAATGCAGTTAGGAAATTAGTGGAGGTTTATATCAAAAGCATGAGATATATCAGATATCAGATATCGTTGTCGTTTCTTGTAAATTGAAGTGTATACATGTATGCCGATGGTAAAGAAATAATCACTCAAGAGGATATTGTCGCGATGAACTACAAAATTTTAGAACTAATATTAAAAGAAATGTACAGCAATTAGCAAAACGAATTAGGAATTTGGACATGGAATCGAAAACTTTTGTAATATGTTTTATCAACCATGGGACAAATTAAAAAAGTTATGGTCTTTCATTTTTCAGATCAATGCATATAAGTTAAAAGGTAACAGATGGCCCATAAGACATGCACCACGAGCTTAATTTCTACTCGATTTTGCTTGTAAAACATGATACACCGAATTGAACGTATTTAACAGGGCGATTTGCATTAGGAATGAAAATATAGTTTATTATCAATTATTCATCATTTATTAAGTGAAAGTATGCCACAAGCTCTTAGGACGCCATAAGACACCTATCTTAGCCGAACTGGTGCTTTTTGATTGAAAAGTAAACATGACTAACTCAGAAGAAAAAAACAGAGCACCTGAAAAAAAACAAATTTAAGTGAAGAAATTTCGATTGCCTTTTAAATGTTTTGTTTCGCAGCTTTAATTTATGCTTCATATCAAAAAATTTCAACTTGAATTATTGGGCGTTTGCCATAAAAGACTATGAGTGTCCTCAGAATAACGCGATGTAGCATTTTGTGAGTCTTGCTAAATATGTGTGAAAATTTATCGAGAAATCAATGACTTTTTACGTCAGAATAATTGCAGATCATACTTCATCACAGGCCTTGTCAAGGCGTTTTTCGCCATTATTATTAAGATCTCTTAATGAAAAGAATCTCGTATATTATGCAATCGAGCTTGCTTCTGAATGACGTTTCGTCGCTACCCTACTCCATTATCAAGTCAAAAGGTTAATAAGGACACCTTAAAAGTTTTTCTTCTTAATTCGTCTTAATTTCTTACTCTGTAGAGTTATATATATCTTGTGTTGATTCAAAGATGTATACTCAGGAAAGAACGCAACGTTTTGTACACTGCAGTCAAATTTAGGTTCGCGGAGAATTCAAGAATAAAAAACCTCCTGGCAAACAAATAATTAGGGTATTCTTAATCCAAACCCTTTCCGGTGGGCTCCTTTAGGAAGGGAGTGGGTCGCTATTTTCTGGGGCACATCTTTTAGCTGGAAGGATTTGCGAGTTATGATAAAGAGCATCCCACCGGCATCAAACGAAAAAACGACGATGCAATAATTACCTGGAATGGGGGAGGGGGGGCGGGGTTGGGAAATGGGTAACATAGGGTTTAAAATTAAGTCACACCCCAACCTCACTAAGGGAAATTAATTTTAGCTTCCCCCACCTACTGACATAATATTAACGTCAACCCTCCCCCCACCCCCCATCCCGCTTCCTCTCCTCGTGATTGGTCCCTCCTTAATTTACCTGTCTGATGTCTTCCTCTGGCACAAAAAGTACTCCAAATAACTCTTCAACGTACATGCTCTCTACATCGGAATCGCTTGACTCTGATTCTGAAGTTGTGTCATCCTCACACGAGTTGTTTAAAAATTCTTCACCTTTCAGAACATCTCTGGCAGCATTTCCAAGTGCGTTGCTAAGAACTCGTTTAGTAAATCAGCCTTACTTCCACTTAGCTTGACACCATGTTGTTTAAAATACATTTTCACTTCGTTGTTCGTCATAAAGTAGCACTGTTTTAATATATGTACAGTGGAACAACGTTAATACGGCCACCAACTGGCCATAGAAATTTGGACGTATTAACGGGGTAAAATTATAAATGATTATATAGGTTGGGATTTCAGAATGTGACCGTTGGCCGTATTAACGAGGTAACCCTGAGGCGGTGTTTCACTGAAAAATATACAGGATTCAGTAGGGGCACAGTTTTATACTAGGAAGCTTTTCAATGTTAATTGTTCTTCTGAAAATAAATTTGAAATCCATGCATGGCCTTATATTCGTGGGGAGGAGGGTAGTAAGGATGAGGATGTTTATTATCGGAATATTTTTTTCTCGTCTGAAATTTCGGGAACTTATTTTATCTTGGGGTAGAGGCTTTCAGTATGGAAATCTTTTAAGAGATACATGGAGCGAATTTTCACCGGGTTTTGCGTGACATGAATGTTCACTGCTTGATAGATAATTATAACAAGATTCACTTAATCAATTTATTTCATCGTAATCACGTCATATCGATTGCTTAATTTTTTTTGTTTGCTTTCAGTTTTCAACCTTAGCATTGGAAAACCAGACGTTTCTGTTTCTCGTGAAATAAAAAATATCTGTGGAAAATGATAAGCAGATCAATTAAGAGAAATCTAGTGAAACTTGAGTAATCTTAGCTCATTGCATTGAAAAACCAAACATTTTTGGTTCTCATGAAATTAAAAGAAGTGAGTGAGTAATTAAGTGAAATTTGGTGAAAATGCACTTTTTCGTGTAAATGTTTTTTTTTCGCTTTTAGTTCTCAATCTTATCTTATTGCACTGGAAAACAAACATTTTTGTTTCTCGTGAAATAAAGAAATATCTGTGAAAATAATTAATGGAGTAACTATTTGAAATCTAGTGAAAATGTAAGTCATTTTTCGTGCAAATATCGTGAAATATTTTTTCAATCTAAGCTCAATGTATTGGAAAACCAAACGTGTTTGTTGAAATTTTCCCGTGATTAATGATAAGTAGATTTATGAAGTGAAATCGAATGAAAAAGTGAATAATTTTTATTCTGTCTGAAGAGACTTTCATCAAGCAACATAATTCCAGTTAAACGATACCGCTTTCGGATATATGACTTTTAGAAATGCGATCAGGAACGAAAGTGAAGCTTGGTGACCAACATACAATTTCTCGTCCTATAAATGTCAATACATTCAAAAACAGACAGGTGGTGAGAAGACAGAAAATCATGAAATATAACTAAAGGTCAGATTGAACCACCACCAGTTAGAAATATGACAGTCGGTAAAAGCAGTCAATATATCAAAGAAAGCAAATGACACATATAGTTATTTTCACTCGTGAATAGTCGAGAAATGACGCCACAAAACACTTGTAAGTAGTAATTGTTTGTTTGGAAGTGTGACCTAATTTAGTATAAGATGTTTGGGTGTATTATTGTTATACTGTCAGAAAATCTGCGCAACTTGCCCAAATTATAATTCTATAAGGTTCATCATTGCGAAGATTTTGATCTGATTCACATATTTTAAAAATTGAATGCATAGAATAAGTTCAGTTTTCTTTGCCAACAAGTCGATACTTCCACAATTGGTGTTACTATGAACTTTAAAAATAACCTGCAGGCCAAATGTCACAAGGACCAAAGATTCAGTTACCATGATGCAGACCAGGTTGTTCCAGAGCAGATTAACCCTGGGATTACAAGATATCCAAGTTTTATTTCTGTTGTTTCAAAACATTTTCCGCTGCTAATTTTACGTTCCCGTTTTACACTGCGTCAAGTAAAAAGTGTAGAAGACAACCCATTACACAGAACGTCTCACGTTGAATTCAAAGTTAGCTTCTCCTGGATTAGCTTGATCTCGCTTTGGACACCTAGGCCCAGATATGATTATAATTCAAAAAGTAAAATCGCTGATTTGTTGCAGTGTTTATATACGATCATCCTATGAGCTAAGATCACCACAATGAATGAATAAAGGATTGCTGTTTTGCATATCTTGTTTATAGAATAGAAGTTGACAAAAGGGGAGAAGTTTAATTATAAGCTTTTTCTCAATATCGGTAATAATAGTTTACTATTTTCAAGCAGAATAAAGAAGAACATATTACCAATAACATTAACAGTAACTTTTTAGCAAAAATACGTACATCTGACACCTCTTGGATGTGCCTTCGATAATTATCTGTGATCTTTGCTTAATCTTGAAAACAGGTACTAAGCTGGGGATAAGAGAGGATATGCAAGAAGACAGTAAGAAAATATACAGTGGAAGCGTCACAACCGTAAATTAAACAAATTCACAAATCCAAGAAACATCGCGAAGTAAGCACGTTTCTAACATTAACTTGTAACACACTTCCACCAAAAACAATAAAATTTTAAATATTTATCTCAGTTTAGTAATATAACAAGCAATTATTACCCTGAAGTAAGACACCAACCGAATTGAGTTAAATTATTGAGGTAAGCAATGCACGGTTCTATCTTCAAGTCAGATTTAAAAAAGCTAGCTCATGTAAAGGAGGTGAAAAGAGCAAAATAAAGGTACATTAACACAAAGCTCTTTCAAACCTTCTATTAAAAATACGATATTAAACAAAGAAGAATAAACTAGCCGCGCGACCTCAAAGGTACGCTTGGCAAAAATATGTGTCATGATGCCAAAATTAATTTTTAAACAGAGCGTGTGGGAGGGACTCCCACTCCTCCTTCTCCCACTACCGGTTAGAAGGAGAGGGAGAGTGGGAGGGACTCCCACTCCTCCTTCTCCCACTACCGGTTAGAAGGAGAGGGAGAGTGGGAGGGACTCCCACTCCTCCTTCTCCCACTACCGGTTAGAAGGAGAGGGAGAGTGGGAGGGACTCCCACTCCTCCTTCTCCCACTACCGGTTAGAAGGAGAGGGAGAGTGGGAGGGACTCCCACTCCTCCTTCTCCCACTACCGGTTAGAAGGAGAGGGAGAGTGGGAGGGACTCCCACTCCTCCTTCTCCCACTACCGGTTAGAAGGAGAGGGAGAGTGGGAGGGACTCCCACTCCTCCTTCTCCCACTACCGGTTAGAAGGAGAGGGAGAGTGGGAGGGACTCCCACTCCTCCTTCTCCCACTACCGGTTAGAAGGAGAGGGAGAGTGGGAGGGACTCCCACTCCTCCTTCTCCCACTACCGGTTAGAAGGAGAGGGAGAGTGGGAGGGACTCCCACTCCTCCTTCTCCCACTACCGGTTAGAAGGAGAGGGAGAGTGGGAGGGACTCCCACTCCTCCTTCTCCCACTACCGGTTAGAAGGAGAGGGAGAGTGGGAGGGACTCCCACTCCTCCTTCTCCCACTACCGGTTAGAAGGAGAGGGAGAGTGGGAGGGACTCCCACTCCTCCTTCTCCCACTACCGGTTAGAAGGAGAGGGAGAGTGGGAGGGACTCCCACTCCTCCTTCTCCCACTACCGGTTAGAAGGAGAGGGAGAGTGGGAGGGACTCCCACTCCTCCTTCTCCCACTACCGGTTAGAAGGAGAGGGAGAGTGGGAGGGACTCCCACTCCTCCTTCTCCCACTACCGGTTAGAAGGAGAGGGAGAGTGGGAGGGACTCCCACTCCTCCTTCTCCCACTACCGGTTAGAAGGAGAGGGAGAGTGGGAGGGACTCCCACTCCTCCTTCTCCCACTACCGGTTAGAAGGAGAGGGAGAGTGGGAGGGACTCCCACTCCTCCTTCTCCCACTACCGGTTAGAAGGAGAGGGAGAGTGGGAGGGACTCCCACTCCTCCTTCTCCCACTACCGGTTAGAAGGAGAGGGAGAGTGGGAGGGACTCCCACTCCTCCTTCTCCCACTACCGGTTAGAAGGAGAGGGAGAGTGGGAGGGACTCCCACTCCTCCTTCTCCCACTACCGGTTAGAAGGAGAGGGAGAGTGGGAGGGACTCCCACTCCTCCTTCTCCCACTACCGGTTAGAAGGAGAGGGAGAGTGGGAGGGACTCCCACTCCTCCTTCTCCCACTACCGGTTAGAAGGAGAGGGTGGGAGGGACTCCCACTCCTCCTTCTCCCACTACCGGTTAGAAGGAGAGTGGGAGGGACTCCCACTCCTCCTTCTCCCACTACCGGTTAGAAGGAGAGGGAGAGTGGGAGGGACTCCCACTCCTCCTTCTCCCACTACCGGTTAGAAGGAGAGGGAGAGTGGGACTCCCACTCCTCCTTCTCCCACTACCGGTTAGAAGGAGAGTGGGAGGGACTCCCACTCCTCCTTCTCCCACTACCGGTTAGAAGGAGAGGGAGAGTGGGAGGGACTCCCACTCCTCCTTCTCCCACTACCGGTTAGAAGGAGAGGGAGAGTGGGAGGGACTCCCACTCCTCCTTCTCCCACTACCGGTTAGAAGGAGAGGGAGAGTGGGAGGGACTCCCACTCCTCCTTCTCCCACTACCGGTTAGAAGGAGAGGGAGAGTGGGAGGGACTCCCACTCCTCCTTCTCCCACTACCGGTTAGAAGGAGAGGGAGAGTGGGAGGGACTCCCACTCCTCCTTCTCCCACTACCGGTTAGAAGGAGAGGGAGAGTGGGAGGGACTCCCACTCCTCCTTCTCCCACTACCGGTTAGAAGGAGAGGGAGAGTGGGAGGGACTCCCACTCCTCCTTCTCCCACTACCGGTTAGAAGGAGAGGGAGAGTGGGAGGGACTCCCACTCCTCCTTCTCCCACTACCGGTTAGAAGGAGAGGGAGAGTGGGAGGGACTCCCACTCCTCCTTCTCCCACTACCGGTTAGAAGGAGAGGGAGAGTGGGAGGGACTCCCACTCCTCCTTCTCCCACTACCGGTTAGAAGGAGAGGGAGAGTGGGAGGGACTCCCACTCCTCCTTCTCCCACTACCGGTTAGAAGGAGAGGGAGAGTGGGAGGGACTCCCACTCCTCCTTCTCCCACTACCGGTTAGAAGGAGAGGGAGAGTGGGAGGGACTCCCACTCCTCCTTCTCCCACTACCGGTTAGAAGGAGAGGGAGAGTGGGAGGGACTCCCACTCCTCCTTCTCCCACTACCGGTTAGAAGGAGAGGGAGAGTGGGAGGGACTCCCACTCCTCCTTCTCCCACTACCGGTTAGAAGGAGAGGGAGAGTGGGAGGGACTCCCACTCCTCCTTCTCCCACTACCGGTTAGAAGGAGAGGGAGAGTGGGAGGGACTCCCACTCCTCCTTCTCCCACTACCGGTTAGAAGGAGAGGGAGAGTGGGAGGGACTCCCACTCCTCCTTCTCCCACTACCGGTTAGAAGGAGAGGGAGAGTGGGAGGGACTCCCACTCCTCCTTCTCCCACTACCGGTTAGAAGGAGAGGGAGAGTGGGAGGGACTCCCACTCCTCCTTCTCCCACTACCGGTTAGAAGGAGAGGGAGAGTGGGAGGGACTCCCACTCCTCCTTCTCCCACTACCGGTTAGAAGGAGAGGGAGAGTGGGAGGGACTCCCACTCCTCCTTCTCCCACTACCGGTTAGAAGGAGAGGGAGAGTGGGAGGGACTCCCACTCCTCCTTCTCCCACTACCGGTTAGAAGGAGAGGGAGAGTGGGAGGGACTCCCACTCCTCCTTCTCCCACTACCGGTTAGAAGGAGAGGGAGAGTGGGAGGGACTCCCACTCCTCCTTCTCCCACTACCGGTTAGAAGGAGAGGGAGAGTGGGAGGGACTCCCACTCCTCCTTCTCCCACTACCGGTTAGAAGGAGAGGGAGAGTGGGAGGGACTCCCACTCCTCCTTCTCCCACTACCGGTTAGAAGGAGAGGGAGAGTGGGAGGGACTCCCACTCCTCCTTCTCCCACTACCGGTTAGAAGGAGAGGGAGAGTGGGAGGGACTCCCACTCCTCCTTCTCCCACTACCGGTTAGAAGGAGAGGGAGAGTGGGAGGGACTCCCACTCCTCCTTCTCCCACTACCGGTTAGAAGGAGAGGGAGAGTGGGAGGGACTCCCACTCCTCCTTCTCCCACTACCGGTTAGAAGGAGAGGGAGAGTGGGAGGGACTCCCACTCCTCCTTCTCCCACTACCGGTTAGAAGGAGAGGGAGAGTGGGAGGGACTCCCACTCCTCCTTCTCCCACTACCGGTTAGAAGGAGAGGGAGAGTGGGAGGGACTCCCACTCCTCCTTCTCCCACTACCGGTTAGAAGGAGAGGGAGAGTGGGAGGGACTCCCACTCCTCCTTCTCCCACTACCGGTTAGAAGGAGAGGGAGAGTGGGAGGGACTCCCACTCCTCCTTCTCCCACTACCGGTTAGAAGGAGAGGGAGAGTGGGAGGGACTCCCACTCCTCCTTCTCCCACTACCGGTTAGAAGGAGAGGGAGAGTGGGAGGGACTCCCACTCCTCCTTCTCCCACTACCGGTTAGAAGGAGAGGGAGAGTGGGAGGGACTCCCACTCCTCCTTCTCCCACTACCGGTTAGAAGGAGAGGGAGAGTGGGAGGGACTCCCACTCCTCCTTCTCCCACTACCGGTTAGAAGGAGAGGGAGAGTGGGAGGGACTCCCACTCCTCCTTCTCCCACTACCGGTTAGAAGGAGAGGGAGAGTGGGAGGGACTCCCACTCCTCCTTCTCCCACTACCGGTTAGAAGGAGAGGGAGAGTGGGAGGGACTCCCACTCCTCCTTCTCCCACTACCGGTTAGAAGGAGAGGGAGAGTGGGAGGGACTCCCACTCCTCCTTCTCCCACTACCGGTTAGAAGGAGAGGGAGAGTGGGAGGGACTCCCACTCCTCCTTCTCCCACTACCGGTTAGAAGGAGAGGGAGAGTGGGAGGGACTCCCACTCCTCCTTCTCCCACTACCGGTTAGAAGGAGAGGGAGAGTGGGAGGGACTCCCACTCCTCCTTCTCCCACTACCGGTTAGAAGGAGAGGGAGAGTGGGAGGGACTCCCACTCCTCCTTCTCCCACTACCGGTTAGAAGGAGAGGGAGAGTGGGAGGGACTCCCACTCCTCCTTCTCCCACTACCGGTTAGAAGGAGAGGGAGAGTGGGAGGGACTCCCACTCCTCCTTCTCCCACTACCGGTTAGAAGGAGAGGGAGAGTGGGAGGGACTCCCACTCCTCCTTCTCCCACTACCGGTTAGAAGGAGAGGGAGAGTGGGAGGGACTCCCACTCCTCCTTCTCCCACTACCGGTTAGAAGGAGAGGGAGAGTGGGAGGGACTCCCACTCCTCCTTCTCCCACTACCGGTTAGAAGGAGAGGGAGAGTGGGAGGGACTCCCACTCCTCCTTCTCCCACTACCGGTTAGAAGGAGAGGGAGAGTGGGAGGGACTCCCACTCCTCCTTCTCCCACTACCGGTTAGAAGGAGAGGGAGAGTGGGAGGGACTCCCACTCCTCCTTCTCCCACTACCGGTTAGAAGGAGAGGGAGAGTGGGAGGGACTCCCACTCCTCCTTCTCCCACTACCGGTTAGAAGGAGAGGGAGAGTGGGAGGGACTCCCACTCCTCCTTCTCCCACTACCGGTTAGAAGGAGAGGGAGAGTGGGAGGGACTCCCACTCCTCCTTCTCCCACTACCGGTTAGAAGGAGAGGGAGAGTGGGAGGGACTCCCACTCCTCCTTCTCCCACTACCGGTTAGAAGGAGAGGGAGAGTGGGAGGGACTCCCACTCCTCCTTCTCCCACTACCGGTTAGAAGGAGAGGGAGAGTGGGAGGGACTCCCACTCCTCCTTCTCCCACTACCGGTTAGAAGGAGAGGGAGAGTGGGAGGGACTCCCACTCCTCCTTCTCCCACTACCGGTTAGAAGGAGAGGGAGAGTGGGAGGGACTCCCACTCCTCCTTCTCCCACTACCGGTTAGAAGGAGAGGGAGAGTGGGAGGGACTCCCACTCCTCCTTCTCCCACTACCGGTTAGAAGGAGAGGGAGAGTGGGAGGGACTCCCACTCCTCCTTCTCCCACTACCGGTTAGAAGGAGAGGGAGAGTGGGAGGGACTCCCACTCCTCCTTCTCCCACTACCGGTTAGAAGGAGAGGGAGAGTGGGAGGGACTCCCACTCCTCCTTCTCCCACTACCGGTTAGAAGGAGAGGGAGAGTGGGAGGGACTCCCACTCCTCCTTCTCCCACTACCGGTTAGAAGGAGAGGGAGAGTGGGAGGGACTCCCACTCCTCCTTCTCCCACTACCGGTTAGAAGGAGAGGGAGAGTGGGAGGGACTCCCACTCCTCCTTCTCCCACTACCGGTTAGAAGGAGAGGGAGAGTGGGAGGGACTCCCACTCCTCCTTCTCCCACTACCGGTTAGAAGGAGAGGGAGAGTGGGAGGGACTCCCACTCCTCCTTCTCCCACTACCGGTTAGAAGGAGAGGGAGAGTGGGAGGGACTCCCACTCCTCCTTCTCCCACTACCGGTTAGAAGGAGAGGGAGAGTGGGAGGGACTCCCACTCCTCCTTCTCCCACTACCGGTTAGAAGGAGAGGGAGAGTGGGAGGGACTCCCACTCCTCCTTCTCCCACTACCGGTTAGAAGGAGAGGGAGAGTGGGAGGGACTCCCACTCCTCCTTCTCCCACTACCGGTTAGAAGGAGAGGGAGAGTGGGAGGGACTCCCACTCCTCCTTCTCCCACTACCGGTTAGAAGGAGAGGGAGAGTGGGAGGGACTCCCACTCCTCCTTCTCCCACTACCGGTTAGAAGGAGAGGGAGAGTGGGAGGGACTCCCACTCCTCCTTCTCCCACTACCGGTTAGAAGGAGAGGGAGAGTGGGAGGGACTCCCACTCCTCCTTCTCCCACTACCGGTTAGAAGGAGAGGGAGAGTGGGAGGGACTCCCACTCCTCCTTCTCCCACTACCGGTTAGAAGGAGAGGGAGAGTGGGAGGGACTCCCACTCCTCCTTCTCCCACTACCGGTTAGAAGGAGAGGGAGAGTGGGAGGGACTCCCACTCCTCCTTCTCCCACTACCGGTTAGAAGGAGAGGGAGAGTGGGAGGGACTCCCACTCCTCCTTCTCCCACTACCGGTTAGAAGGAGAGGGAGAGTGGGAGGGACTCCCACTCCTCCTTCTCCCACTACCGGTTAGAAGGAGAGGGAGAGTGGGAGGGACTCCCACTCCTCCTTCTCCCACTACCGGTTAGAAGGAGAGGGAGAGTGGGAGGGACTCCCACTCCTCCTTCCAGGGTTAATTTATTTATATATTCCAGCACACCAAAATATGTAACTGAAGACAACCCTTGAATTCCGTTTGTTCATTAGAACGTATTGTTTACTTTAACATTTAAATTTTTTACACCTGATTTTATTCCTCATTATCAACGTAGGCTTATCTGCCAGAGGCTATTTTAGCACTATGTTGACGAGTGTTCATTTCATCCCAAATTCACGACGTTCCTTTAGCTGGAAGGTTTTTCTAACGAATTAAACTATAATTGAGAATTCTCATACCTCTCGTGAAGACTATTGTAGGTTCAAGTTTAACTCCTATGCACAATCCTCAAAGGACATGGAAGTGAAGATTATGAGAGAAAGCTTTAATCCTATCTACAAGCCTCAACTGTCCCAGACACAAACACTGTTGGAAGAAGTTTGGTTTTCATCCACAAGTTTTTCTTGAAGAATTAGGATTGTAGATGGAATTTAAACTTCCTTCTACAGTAATTTCTTCTCTGGTAGAGTTGAAGACCGTAAAACGGAGTAAAGCTCTCCCTACAATCCTCTCTTCTAGGTCGGTGGAGGATTGTGGGTGAGAGTTAAACTTAAGCCCACAATCTTCTCCTTTATGAGGTTGGAGGATTATGTATCAGAGTTAAATTCTTTTCCATAACCTTCCAGCAATGAGTGTGGAGAATTTCAGATGGGGTAAAGACTTTTCCCCTGGTGGCCTAAGATATCCCTGGCAGTATTCCCTTCTTTGTTAATGGGGAATTTCAAGTAAGTAAACTAAATTTAAATATAAAAGTAAAGGACAACCACACTAGTCTCACCGCCTTAACTTTTCAAGTGTTGCGGCATATTTAAATTATTTTCTCTTTATTCGTTGTGCAATGTTTAAGAGCATTTGGGGCATGCCTTTAATTTGCTCTTCGCATCTTGTTAAATACATTGGTTAAGTAAACTAGATTTATATTGACTCTTTTAGTGCGTGATTACTTATAACTGTAAGAGTATAGAATGACTCAGTGGCAATAAAACGTTATCTTCTTTAATTTTATTAAGCCACATGCATCAGTTGCCTACACGATAATGAGCTCTGTTTTGACAGTTGTCCAACTCAATTGACCCGAAAAAAAAGGCATCCACGGGAATAGCTATTGCAAACAACAGCATAACTAACCTTTTTTTATAACTAACTGATTTCACACAAGCTTGTACTGAATAATTAATCTCCTGCTCCTTCTTTTCCATATCGCTCTAAATAGTCAAAGACATTTATGCGGTGAACAATTTCCGTCCTATTATGTACATAAAAACTTTGTAGAGTTTATTTATTTACACTTGGTGTTTGTACCATTACTCATTGCTTGAACATATGATTATAAACTGTTGTTTAAATGGTCTCCACACGGACACGAGAAACGTTCGCAAATGTTCTTGAACTTGTCTTCAATTCAATCAGGCGCTGTGTTGTTCTTTTTTCACGGGTTGTTCGATCTCTTAATACCTGCCGAAAGGATCAAACAAAGAGAATGTATTAAAAAGATGTAACATGGAATTAACGTTAGTGATGTAAGAATTAACCAAAAATTTAGCTAAATAATCGAATGGGCATTTTGCAGTTTGTAATTTTGCTGTCGTATTTTGTTCACATTGTATTAATAACACAAGACTTTTAATTGGCTTTGGCTTTTTTTCATAACTTGTGAAATCGTTTGTGCACTAAGAAACAACAAAACTTTACTGTTGTGAGGGAAAATAATAATTTCTATTAAACCATTAATGTCGAAGTTGGAGTAAGTGATCAAAATCGTATTTCTCCTGGTCAGGAAAGAGATTTTTTAAGAGGCACGAGAAACAATATTAAACACTACGCCCTATATAATAAAAAGAAATTGTTCAACCTAAAAGAACAACCTGTCAACACACTTAACTGCAATGCACACACTTATTGATTGCAACTTGCGTATTGGCACTATCAATTTATCATGTATTAGAAAAAGCAAGGAACAAATGTCATTCAGTGTTACTGCTATTTCAGTAATAACTGCATCTACTAGCTGTTTTTAGTAAAAATTGTTTTCTTTTTCTATTGAATTAAAGGCTTGTTACTAATTCTCGTTACAGTGGTTCCCCATTACGGTCGTCGTAAATGTATCTAAGCAAGATAATCAAATTTCAAGCCTGACTCGGTATACTTTTCAATAATAAATTGAAAACAGTACAAAAAAGTATATCACCCTAAATGTTATGGACGTGTGCATGTATCCCCCCAATTCTATTCTTTTTTAGTCTCTCCAGTTTTCCTCTTTGAACATAAAATATTAGGAAGGAATCAATGAACTGAACCTAAATTACAGCTAACGTCCAAAATTTCATCATCAAAACTACCGATTGAAATGCTTCCTGGTTTCTTATTCATATTAATCTGAATATCTTTATCTTAAATCTGTAAACTGAATTGTTATATCGATAATTAATTTGGACATATCGAGTTATTCTAGCTTCTCTTGCAAATTAAGCAAGCAAATTTTATATCCTCCATACTATATGTGTATGCATTACTAGCCATTTCCCGACACGATACTAATGCCAGATGACAGAATTTTATGCTAATCAACAGATGATCCCCTAGTTGATAGTTTTGTTTTCTTCTTACCTAGTTTTCGAAAAATGTATTTTGATACTGTAAGGAGAATTTGACTTTTCATCTCATCTTAATTCGGCGCTGTTATTATTGACATGTCACCGGCTGAAATCACTGTAAGATGTTAGCACATTGTAATCAGAAAACCTTTTTCATGCAGACCGTTTGTAAGAACACCGCTACATTGATCTTTTCTCCAATCAGTTCAATTGGTTTCGTGCACAAATGAAGCGTTAGCTCGTTTTTTTGTTAACCACGATTTGTGTACTTCACAAAAATTAACGACTGGTATCTATAACTTTTTTGTTCAGGGAAAGTTCATTTAATATGAAAAGGAGGAAGGGGGGTGGGTGGGATCTTATCTGGGGTATGGGGTGTGTATGGGGGTATGTATGGAGTATGTGTGTGGTATGTATGGGGTATGGGGTATGGGGTATGTTGGTGTATATTGGGGTGTGTTGGGGTATGCATGGGGCTGTTAAAAAATCACGGGATCACAAGAGCAGGGGTGGAGGGGAAGTGGCGCAGATTTTTATGTCTTTAAGTTCTTCTCTTGTTAATAATAACTAAAAATTCTTAAGCCCTATTGGCACTTTATTAGATCATTTCTGACTCTTCAGTGGCATCCTCCATATCTCTGTCATTTCACTGCCACTGGCATTTTTCAGATGAGTCGAGATCAGTCTGAATCTTGACCAGTGACATCGTCTGTTTTGTCTTTTACCAGTTTCTTTGCCCATTGCAGCACTTATGTGTTTTTACTCCATGCCATCCATCACATCTGCTTGGATGAGATATTCTAGGACCTTGATGTGAAACCTCGGGAGAAGCTTGATACGTCCCAGTTCCTGTTGCACGATTTCTGGTTAGTTAAGGTCTCCTGGCCAGACTACATTGGGAGGTCTTCACCGCGGGTTTACAATTTGTATTCTTGCTTTCTTCCTATATATTCCTTGCTCGTTCTTTCTACTCTTCATTCTTTCTTCTTCAGCAGCAGCTTTATCCCGACTAAGAGAAGTGCTTAGTATTTTTCAATCTATAACTAATGCAGCAGTGCAAAGACCTGATTTGCATTTTCAGTATTTCAAGTCTTTAATTTCTAGATGCTTTTTTATATTTGTAGGGAATTCTTAACCCCTCCCTTGATCCCTGGTTAGAAAAATCATGTATCAAGGTGCTTGATGATTTTAATACTTTAAACAATAAAAACAATTCTATTCACCTCAAAAGTAATATCATGTGCTCCGTTTCCTATTAATATCTTATTTAAAATGGCCGTCATGTGATGATGGCAAATATTGATATGTTATGTAATGATTTTTGTTGTAGAAATTGTGACTGTGTATGCTGTTGGGGAAGCGGAACTCTAAATTTTTGGAATGCTGTTTGTGGAAGGGCTTCGAAAATTAAGCGGCAGCGGAAGGTGGGTCAGGTAAAGGATGCTGCATCTTACGACACCCTTACCCCCCCCCCCCCCCCCCCCCTCTCCAAGCCCCTTTCATATTAAATGAACTTTCTCCAAGTCGAATTTTGACGAACAAGTTTGGTTTTGTATTATTGATCATTTGTTATCAAATGAAATACGTCTAACGAATAGTACTCGGCTAAATTTGCACTAAAAATAGAAACAACTATCTTTCACAGTTTAACATCGAAATGTATGCTGACTGCTCGAAATATTTATTTCGATCCTTACCGATTTCTTTATCTCTGTTATTATTGCTGGAAATCAAGACAATTTTTCACTTTATCTTCATAAGATACTTGGCAATGCATGGATAAGGTAAAGAGATATTAGATTTTGATCACTCTTGGACTTAACCTTATTTGCAACGCGCATGTTTACTTTACTTCTTGTGAACTGCTTGCTCCATGTGGCATGGCGTATCTTAGTGAACCTATGCTAAATACTGCAATACGTTTTTCTTCAAATAAACTAAAAAACGACAAAGAATACTATCGAGTTTCAATTCAATTTGATCAGATTGTGTTTTCGATTAGCTCTACGCCATGATCAAACAAATTTCAACGTATGTGGTCACATGACAGACCACAACTAACGCGATTGGTCCCCTTTCAACACAAATCTTAAATATCGAATCGCTATGTTTGATTTCCCTTAATGTTACATCTGTGAATTTAACTCTACATCAAGACAATATTCCTTAGCTGACTATTTTCTGTTTTCTTATTTCTGGATAATGTAGAGATAATGTAATGAGAAAATAGACTTTATGCCTCTTACAACTACCGATCGTAATTATCTTTGTGTCGCATATAGTACTCAATTTTGACATAATTTGTTTATAGAAATTGTATTCACGGTAACACTTCCACTATATTCTTATTTGTTAACTTCTATTTTTTAAATGCAAGCAATCACGAGTTTGTTTCACAAATGAAGCACTAGCATAATTTTTCCGATCTGTTTCCGATTTTAAAATATTCCGAAAACATCAGCGACCATTTGTTTTCTTCAGGAAATTTCTTGTTAATTCAAGCTTTTACAAAAAATTTTGGTAAAAGTTTTCTGATAACGTAACTCTTTAATTTTTTGCTTTTATATCAAGACAATATTTCCTAGTTATTGCTTCTCCTTGTAAGATAATTGACATATATGGTAAGGAGATATTAGATTTTGATCACTCTTGGACTGAAACTTTTTATGGAAAGCGACGAAAAGACAAGATAACTGTGAAGAACTTATCTTGATAAGATTTTTCCAGTTTCAACTTGAGCCAGAGTCCAAAAGCTAATCACTGCAATCCAAACTGGCTGCACTTCTTTCCAAATATCTGCATTCGACCTGGAGAGAAATATAATGTTATTAATGTAGGCTATTTTCGTTATTTTAACGTTTAGGAAAGATTTTAGTCCTCATTTTTTCCGACATACGAATAGCGCTCGAATGCTCCCAATGTATCAAGGCTTCATGTGTCTTGATTTTTTTTCATGGGACGAAAAGCAACTGCATGAATTGCATCAGTGTCCCCTGCGAGGATCACTTCATTCATTTGACGTTCCTAACTGATAACTTAGTAAATCTTCTGTTGCTAGTATATCAAAGCAATATTTCCCTATTGAAGATTTTCTTCATAAGGTACTCGATAATGTACCGAGATGGTAAGGAGATGTTGGTTTTTTATCACCCTTAAACTGAAACTTTTTATTACGGTCAGCGACTGAACAAAAAGACAAAAGAATTAAGATGAACTGACCTTAGAGAAGATGTTTCCAATGTCAACTTGCGCCCGACTCCAAGAGCTTAATCACTGCAATCCAAATGGCTGAACTTTCTTTCAATGTATCTGTATTCAACCTGGAGTAAAAGCAAAGACGACATATTATTAACTTGTGCTATTTTATCTTTGTTTATTTGAACGTTTAGCCGTGAGGAACGATTTTAACAGTCTCGTTTACAGATCAATACGTCACACCAATGGTATTCTAATATTTTGATGATCAAGCGTAAAACATTTTTCAGTTTCAAATTAACCATGTTCTCAGTTCTGGCAAATCTACGATCGACCTTCTAAAGTACCAAGGTCTCATAAGCTCATTTAGTGGAGCAACGTAACTTTTTAGCCTTGAATTTTTTCAGGAGACAAAAAGCAACAGTTTAAATTCTTCCTTTCTGTTTCGATATTTCCTAGTTAATCATTTTTTCGTAAGATACTTGACAATGTATCAATCAATATGGTAATGAGATATAAGTTTTAGACTTTTTTATGGTAGACGAAAAAACAAAAGGACAACAACGATGTACTTACTTTAAATAAGACGTTTCCAATGGCAACAGGAGCTTATCACTGAAATCCAAAATTGCTGCACTTTCTTTCGATATATCTGCGTTCAACCTGGAAAAAAAGAAAACGTTATTATCTTGGGCTAGTATTCTTTGTTTAGTCAAACGTTAAGAAAAGTTTTTAGTTCTCGTTTGCTGATCAAAAACCACATAAGAATAGCACTCCATTATTCACTGATCATGGGGAAAATAACGGACTCTATGTTAAGGTTACTCCATACCATCGCGTTTGAAAAAAAATTGTACGCGCGCAGTTTGAATGACAATTGCAAGTTCCGCAAACTAAAAGCCAATGGAAAGTAAACTGCACGCTGAATTCAAGAAAAATAGAAGATACGCTGGCTATTTCTTTTCTTGGAGGACAGAAGTGACCGAGCCCCATTCCAATAAATTATAAATCGGTCATGGAACGCGATCGTCCTTGCAAAATAATCGCGTTCAATCTCAGAAGCGTACCAGAATACTGATTTCCTCTCATTCCTTTTGGCTCTGATTTTATCAGCTCTTCAAATTGAATTTGCGAAATGTGTTAATGAGGAAAATAATTCAAATGAAATAAAACACCGACAATTTTGTTCCTAATTACCAAATGATCGTTTTGGCCAAATTTTACAAAACAGAATCGCTTTTATAAGTTATTTCAACATCCTCCCCAACCACACCCCAACCCCACGTTCGCCTTGTTTTACCTCTAAATCGATATCGTTAAACAATTTGTAATACAAGTGCAGTTATTGGAATTCCCATGCACAGCATTTCTCTTCACCTTCATGCACAAAAGGTATATTGTCTGAAGACAAGCTGAAGACAAGTTCCAGCTCAATGAGGCAAAGTGCAAGGAACTTCGAATAACCGTTTAGTACAGCAAACAATTCCTTTGACCCCATTGTAATTAATGGTAGTGAAACCGAATGCGTTTCCAAGGCTAAGATTCTAGGTATGCACATTACATGTAACCTTAAATGGAATTGTCACATTGAAGAAATCGGACAGAAATCTAGGAAACGGATGTATTGTCTGTCACAGCTCAAACGCTCTGGTCTCGGCACACAGGAGCCAATTCAATTTTATCGAACTTGTATTCTTCCTCTTACTGAATGTGCTTGTCCAGTATTCCATGATAGTCTTCCAAAGTATCTTTCAGAAGAGTTAGAGAGGATCCAAAGGAGGGCAATGCGCATCATTTTTCCATTCAAGCCCTACCAAGAAGCCTTGGCTCAGGCTGGTCTTGAAACTCTTTCAGCAAGAAGACAGTCCCTAACGAACAAGTTTTTTTCAAAGATCGCAGAAGACAGGAATAACAAACTCCATAATTTACTCCCAGAGAGGAACACCTGTCATTACAACTTGAGGAGGAGACGAAAATTCAATGCTAATTTTAAGACAAATAGATTGAAGAACTCATTCATTCTTAGCAATGCGCTCAAATTTTAAATATTTGACATTTCATAGTTGTATATTTTTTTGTATATATAAGAAATTTTAACCTTTTTTAACCATTGTAATTTTTTTGTAAAAAACTATATTATTCAACCCTCGGGTTGCAATTTAGTTTTAATAAAGCATCTATCTATCTATTGTCAGGTCAAATTCGTTTTATTTCCCAACAGTTTTTACTGAAGTTATCGATTTCATTTTTTAGCTGGAGCAATAAAAGAAAAATATGTCTTGATAATTCTGCAGAATACTTTCAAACAGAATACTTTCAAACAGTTTTTTTTGTTTCAGCTCATTTCATGACGCTTTTTATGCTGTTGATAACACCGCTAAGCCTCCCTCAGTGTCCAGCCAAAACAACTTTACAAGTTGTGTAAGCCTAGGCCAGGGTTTATAACCAAGAGTTTATGTATCCAATAAAAATTAATCTTCAAAAGTACTCGTTGGAAGCCTTTGTTTTCATTCTTTTCTCTTTTCGGCCAAGGGAACATTTTTACAAATCGAAAAAAAATTGTAGATAGGGTTCAGAGCTACGTTATGTTTTCAGATTTTCTTCCGAATTTTTTCGTTATTTTTTATGAATTTTTTCATCAACTTTTTTAAAAGATCTAAGAAATATTTGTTTTGTCGATTGTAAAGAAAGGTATTGTAAAATAAACCTTTCACAGAGTAGTTTTTAGGTTATGAACGTCAAAAGGCCAGAAGAGAGTATCTTTGGACCTTTTGGCGTTGCCATGGCAACATACTTTGACGTCATTTTTATTTGACTGCGTTTACTGATAAATAGTTTACTGGTTTATAGCAAACGATTTTCAGCCGCGTCATCAGGCTAGCCAAAGAATACAGAAGACAAGATGGTCTTCTAATTAGGCCTAAAGTATTACAAGCCAAGGAAAAGAGAAAGCATTTGTTCGAGAAACAACTCGGAGTTTCTTGAAAAAGTTTATTGTTGTTCATGGATGAAAAGTACAGTAAGGCTTTTTCTTGGGGTGTAGATCGCAACTGATTTCTGCTAGTCTTCATCAGGCGATGAGGTTGACTGATTATGCGTCACCATATGTAGCTCGATGGTCGGCTGTGGATTTTCGATCCTCGCTGTTCCGGCGAGCTGCTTCCCCAGACGTCCGTTGTCGTACCGGTCTTCTGTTGTTGCGTTTTTTGCCTATGGGCATCCTGCCTCTGGAATGTCAGTTACGCTATTCCCTGTTGACGTTGTTAGGGTGAAGTCTTATGTGTATAGCTTCTTTGTCCCTCCATGCGTAGCAGACGAGTCTTGATCAATAAACTTTACCTCGTTCCAAAGAGGATAGTGGCCGGTCTCGTGGATCTGTTCTGAAACGGCGAAAATCTTAGTTTCGTGGAAACCCGCTTATGTTTGCTACTCTGCGCGTGTTTTCTGAAACTGAGGATAAAGCCATAGAAATATGTCCAACAAGAAAAGCTGGGAAAGAAACTGGATGTCAAAGAGCGAGCGCCTACAATGGGTTGTTCCAAAGTAGCACTCACGTGGCCGAGTAAGATCTCTTGGGTTTGTTGTTATGTCGCTTCACTGGAGCATGCACACATTTTTGGGTTATTAACTGCAGTTATCAAAATATATTGCTTTTAAGTTCACGTGCGTTTCAAGATTTTTAGTTTAATCAGTTGTGAACATGTTGAAGTTTAAATTTTCGCAGATGTACCGCTACATATACGAAAGTATGGAGTAACCTTCGCGAAACCGGTAGAAAATACCCCCCAATTACTGATTTCATAGCAGGATGCTTGTCAATATGGTAGGGAGACATAAGATTTTGAACACTCTTGGATTGAAACCGTTTAATTATTGGCGATAAACAACAGAAGATTGAACTGCTGATGAACTTATCTGAAGAAAGATGTTTCAATAGTCAACCAAGAGCTGCACGCTGCAATCCAAGATGGCTTCACTTCCTTTCAACACATCTGTCTTTAGCCTGGAGAAAAATGAAGAGACATTAAATTATAAGCTTTTTTCCTTTTCAAGTCAAACTTCAGTAAACGAGTTTGGTTTTGAAGTACTAAACAACAATTTAAATTGAAATAATTCGATATTTAACAGTTACACGATGATCACAGGAAATAATGAATGGGAAATTTACTGCATAAAATCCTTTCAGTCCCAGACTCGAAATATAAATTCCCCTAACCCACTACCTTAGTTTTTCGATATTTAAATAAGCAATGTAATCATGGCAAACTGGTACTATCAAGACATTTCCCCTTCGTCGTCTATTTATATTAGGGACTTTAAGAAACCACGACGGCGACGCAGAGGACAACGTCGATTAAAAAATGAATTTATATTTAGACTATTTAAGCTACGAATCTCGCGATACTCTAAATTCATTTAGTTTGTTTCTCTCTGTCAAAACTGTCTCAAAACTGAATCTGCAACACAGCGATAAATTCGAAATAGAAATTGAAAAAGGTCGCTGTCGTGGTTCACGTTCTCCAGACAACCAGAATTTGGTCATTTCACGTTGCTATTTTGCAGAGGCGGCAAAGAAATGTACCAAAAATTAAAACGCACGTGCTCAGCCATTGTTCTACTCATTAAACCTTTTGTTTAGCGACGTTCCCGTTGCCGTTGTGGTTTTCTTAAACTCCCTATTATGACACACCTGACAACGTATCAATGTTGTAAGTAACGAGACACGAGATCTTGATCACTTTTAATATGAAATCAGTGAAAAATAATTGACAAAAAATAAAGAAATATACACTGAATTACCTGAGGGAAGATGTGTCCTGTAGTTAACTTGCACCAAAAACCAAGAGCCACACACAGTGATCCAAAATGGCTGCACGCTGGCTTGCTCTCAACCTAAGAAGAAAAGGAACGCATTTTACTAAACTTGACGTTTCTATGCTAAGCAACATTTTCATTACAAACCAAATAACTACGAAATTCTTGAACTTGCCTAATGTACAAGAAATGTTGAAACCAAAAATCTTACTTCTTTTGTAGACAAGGCGCCCTGGCATCAAGTCAGACCGTAACTAGTTTGCTTCAATAGTCGCCGAGTTCCAGAGTGGAAGTACGGTATAATATTTCCCCAACAAACATTCCTGCAACATTGGAACAAAAATACGCCAGTGAGAACTTAACGTCGTGTTATACTTTTTTTTTCAATCAACACCATAAAAATAAATCGTTTTCATGAAGATAAGCGTTCTTTTTTTAGTAATTTATCAATGTTCTCTTCCTCGAAATAGTGGAAAGTAAAGACCTGATATAAAGACTACTCTCGAGCGTGCTGGACATTTGGCTCGGTCGTTCAAACCAAAGATTAAAAGTAATGTGGAAGTTTTTAATTTCTTGTGTATAAACGTTTTCTTTCGTTGCTAATGTTTTGTGGCGTTTGATATTGGTCAAAATCAAAAGTGAAGGATCGACAAAAACTGAAACAAAATTCATGTTAACGTGCAATTAATTGATAAACAGTGTAAGATAATGATTTCAAAGTGGGCAATTCTGGAAAACTTTGTTTGACTTATCTGTAATTTGAGTTGTTTTCAGCCTGATGAAGCCGGCCAGGATGGAATAAGAGCGTTGCACCAGGTTTGAATTGGTGATAATTGGCATCAAAGCTGAACATGACCACTCCAAAATGGCTGCCTGAATTCGTTTGGACACACATCTGTTCGTGTTGTGGAAAATAAAGAGAAACGTTCAAAGTTTAGAAGTATTTTAGTAGTCTTGCAAAGTTTGGTAGCCATATCTCCATATCAGACATAAACCGCAGCAATGTGCGAACGTGAGGAAGAAAGTTTTGTTGACAACCAAATTTCAAAGTTCATTCATAAAGAAATCTTTTCTTGGCAACAATTATGTTTCTAACTTAACGGTAACAGTGAAACAATATCAAAAGGACGATGACCAAATGAAGAGCACAAAGCGGTTTGTAATAGCAGTTACCACAAATTACGGAAATTTTCTAATTTTTCTCTCTCGTATTTCAGTTCAACAGATCAAACAAACTTTACCTGTTATTCAACCAAACGAGATGTTGTAGGGTCTTGTTGTATTTGTCTCTCCAGCGTTAACAACAGAAATCTATCATGAAACCAAGTCTACATTAGCCAACTGCAACACCTTGCATGATGTTGATAAGCCCCTCTCAGTCTGTGAAATAAACTTTGTAAAAGTTATGATAATTAATGGCTATTATTAAATCTTTTTATATAGACTGAACAACTATATTCTCCCTTACTGTGAATTTAAAAGCGACTTTACAGGCGAGAGAAAATGTCCACAGCAGCACCTCGAACGTTACAGTTACAAATTATGAAAAATAATCATGTCGGATTAAACATTCTGACATACTGTTCCAAGCTGGGCGAAACGAACGAAGAAAAATAACTTGTTTAGTTAATCAGTACTTCTTGCCTTGAACAACGATTTATTCATGGCGTCACCGATAACACGCCGAAACCTTCACGTTGGTTCAGTGGCTCGATAAGTTAAACCGTTCAACGGTCGAAATAGAAACGGAAGCAGAACGAAACGAAAAACTATTATAAGCCAGCTATAACAACTAATTAAATGGAATAAACAACAAAGACAAGATAGACAGGAAACGTTGACTTGCCCGAAGACGAAGCTCATCGATGAAGACGACGGTTCGCACACTGAACTGTGACCAACACCAAAATGATCAGCGTGTCCTTTGAGACTTCTTTATGTACCTGATTAAAATTCATTTTCAGCTGCGATAAATGCGCTTTGTTCAATCTGAATATTTCGCGAAGATTTTTGTGCTGTGAATAATGAGTATTCAATAAATGTCACGAGAAAAGCACGAGTTTTAAAAAATTCAGAAATTATCAATACGCCATGTTAAATGGAAAAATGCGTCCTGGCTTGGCCGATGGACGTACGCGTCTCAAAGAGGCTTGTAACACCAGCCGTACGCGTCCATGCATTTTCTCTATTTTATTTACCTCGAGTCGTAGATTTACGCACATTGGAACTGTTGGAAATCCACCTTTTCGGCTGGTTGACGGCGGAATCAAATTGTAGTGTTGGGATATGCTCAAATAGTTACCGTGAAACCTCAAAAAAAAAGTTTCAATTTGACACTTTCTTTGTGTGTAGTATCTTCCAGTGTGCGGGATTGCAAGAAAATTCCTCCAATCCATACTTATTTATATCTCATTTACAATCCTACTGGCTGTTCGGCTCAACGACCGCAGTCCTGAAAGCGGGAGTGTCATGAGGACGAAAGAGGGCGGTTTAGTAAAATTATTTTTGTAACAACTCAGTTGTGAAAAACGCTACAAAGCTATAATTTGTCTAATTTCGACAGAACATTTATTTCTGCCTGTTCCAGTTTTCTGATGTCCTTCAGGCAAACAAACATTTTTTGGAACACTAATGAAATCCACAAATACTACACTCGGCTCGGAATATCTTCAAGCTTTGCGCCCTTGACCCGGCCCATGTTGGAATGAGAACGCAGTTGAAGGAAAGAGAAAAAAGAAGTTTACACCCACGCTCTCGATATGTATGTGTTTTGTTGGTATGAATTAAAAAAAGGAAAATTTCATTAAAAATCATTCAATAGCGCTTCTCCAAAATATAGTAAAAAATGTACTGTTTCTGAATATAATAATCTTCACCGCAAATGAAAACTCCACTCAAAACTCGACCCAAAATAATCATTCTACAGCTTTCCTTAGCACTTTCCTTGCTTTGTGCCATAAACAGCCATTCACATGCGACAGCAAGTCTTTCAGTTTTGAAACTCTGGCATGCAGCCGATTTTTGAACAAGGTCCAACTGACCTGTCGAGGAGAAAAATGCGACACTGCCAAAATTGCGCATGTGTGCGGCGTTCAGTTCCACAAAGAGAATTGTCAAACAAAATGTTAATTTGCTGATGAAACCGATATTCACCAGTTCATAAAAAGGCTCTTCAGACACACATTTTAAGTTTAACTACACACGCCATTCCGTGTCATGACGGCCGCGTACTTCTTTATTGATAGTCATCATTTTATTTACGCGGCTTACAATTACGTCGAAAGTGAAATTTTTACAGATGGACACCGATGCTTCAAAGTCTGCCAACGTAAATACTTCCCTGGTGTCAGGGGCATAACTAGGGAGGGAGGGGGTCCTGGGGTGCCCGTGACCCCCCTTAATGAGATGATTTTTAAGTAAACACCATACAAACCTTATAATTCAGGTAACGAAAAAGCGCGAATCCGAAGAATCAACATGCCATAAATCTTTTGTAGTGCTAGATAGATAGACTCCATTTTTGGACTGAACATCTGCAGTGGACCATGTAAGTACCCTGGGTGTGACACAGTATGACCCCCCCCCCCCCCCCCCCCCTTCGAAAATCCTGGCCACGCCCCTGGGTGTTCTCACGACAGTTGTTTTATACCAAGGTTTTGTTTCAACTTAACTGAAGTAAAAATTGAAATCAAATCAGCAAATTTATGCCAAATCAGCAAAGGAATAAGTTGGCTCGGCCAAGGTTTGTCGACAGTTGAACACCTCATAAGGCATGACTAAGTTTAGCTCAGTAATCGACGAAAAGCCGCCGTGTCTGGACATTTTGGAGACAAGTTTTCACGAGCCATGCCAAGCCAGATAAAATGGATGGCAGTAAAGATTCATCCTAATAAGATCAGTAAAACAAATTTCAATTAATTTAACAGGCAAAAAGGGCAAAATTCACGTTTAAAAAGGTCAATCCCGCGGTATTCACAGAGCTGTATGCAGAGGGGATGCGATGGGTACGAGAGGGAGGGTTAAAATGACTCTCAGAATGCAGGAAAAGTGGACTTCAACGACCTGCTTTTTCAAAACTTCTCTGGGAGATATATCCCCGGTTCCTCCCTAGACGCACATGCTTCCGGTGCTCCCACCCACCCAAGCAAAATCCTGCCTACGGCCCTGAATTTAACAGTTTGGTCGTTTTCATAATTTCCTTTCATCGTCAAGTGCCGTTCGGAACGGGCACGCTCATTATTTTCTAGCTTTGATGAACGGAAGAATACAATGTTTCTAGTATGCCTGCTTTAGTTATTTAGCTCTGTGAAAACAGCTTCTCTTACAACTGCAGTTAAATCATCGTATACCTTTTGAAGGGGCTGATGAACCGCAGAAGCGAAAAAGAAGAAAGCAATGGGTTGACTTTGTGAAGTCCAAGCGTGCTCATTGGGAGCCCACGAAGTACTCGGCAGTCTGCTCAAGGCATTTCCGAGAAGAGGACTACGAAGTAATGTTCCCTGGATTGACGAACGTCGATATTCAAAGAAGACTACGGAAAGATGAAATTGGCATTTGTGTTTGCCCGACGATCCAAGCGCCTTGTGTTTCGGGGGGAAGTAAACCAGAAAGCAAGCGAGCTGAGAGAAAGGTGACAAGTGCACATGTATTTTCATTAAAATGAGCAGCTTTCCCGCGGCATCTCGTTGTTAACATGTTTCTTTTACGTACTCAATTTGTATTTGCAAAAGGTTTGATGGTCTTTAAGAGTGCATTCCTTTAAAATATTTCGCTTTGTCTTTCTGCATTCAGAGGAAGAAAGACGCGCTGGAAAGTCCTGACATTTGTGTCAAGAACGTAGTCGAACCCGAGCCTAAACGTAGAAGAAGAAGCAAGGAGCCAACTGCATCTTCTTCTTTAGTTAATGCAGAAAAACGGCCACAAGCAGCAGAACTCGTTCATGAATCAGAGCCACCAGATGTGTGCGAGGTCGAGGGGAATCTGCCTGCATAGCAAGTTGGGGAAAGTGCCGGTGCGAGTGAAGAGTGCGCGAGCTGCGTCGTTCTTCGAAATGAAAAGAGGAAGCTAAGCAACACAGTAAAGTCGCTGCGGGAAAAGCTTATAGAAAAAAGGAAGGAACTTACAAAGATAGAGAAGAAAGTAGAAGGTAAGTCGTTCTCAGAAGCGGGATATGTTATTTATTTATACGAAAAATATAATATTTTTCCTGCGAATTCAATATGGCCGCCAAATTATTCGCGGGAAACACGAAGTGGAAAGTATGCTTCTGCAGTGTTCATGTTGGGAGCTTTACTTGTCCTTCATTGAGCTGCTCTAGCAAATTTAAACGGCAAAAATTTAGAAAATCTTGTGCTGTACGGGAGTTGATTGATCGAAGCTTTTGAAAACACACATGCATTCAAAAGGTCTCATGAGTTTTGATGTACAGCTTTTGGCTTGTATAAGCTGCATATAACTTGAGTAGTAATATTTTGTGCAGTTTTCTCTGCGAGGTTGTCTCTCTAAGAAAGTATTTCTCCTAAAATTCATATGCATATCCTTAAAGTAACATATGAATTAAAAATCGCGGTCCTTTTTTCAGAAATGCAAAGTCATGATCAGGATGTTTTCAACAAGGTAGATTTTGTCGAGGAGAGTGGTGCAGATTTTGGAGATCCATTTGCAGAGGGGAGTTGCACGGAAGAGGCCCAGGAAGGAACTGATGATAGCACATACGAGACAGAGGAGGAACCCACAACTGAGACAGAATCAGAGGACGAAGGGCTCTTAAATACAAGTCAATATAAAAGGTTAGTTTGGCCTGTTTTTACAAGAGCAATTTGAATCCGAAAGATTATGATAATACAGAAAAGCACGATTGTGAAATTTTAGGTTTACATTTATTTATATCTTCTTGTAGTTACAAGGGGGTTGAAGGGTGGTAAGGGGCCCTGGTGGAGTGCACTGGGGCCACCAGGTGTACTTCGTAAATGCCAGGAAATGCCTACCGTGTTATAGGCTCTGCCACCAAGTCGGCTGTCGCATGTCCTCGTCATAACCCTGGTAATGCAGTTGTACTGCAGCTGAGCGACAACGGCAAAAGGCGGGTATCCGGCGCCTTTCAAATAACGGGATATTGTGGCTAAGGGAAGGACACCCTGACAGAAAACCCTGGTCCCCCAGGTTGGGGGTTGGGGGTTGGGCATGGGGCCAATCCCCCCATCCCGTAAAAATTATCGATTACGGAAACCGGAAATTCTAATAAGCAATGTTATATGGGGAGCAGCACAACCACTTGCCTGACTCCAAACGATGATTATATCACATGGGAGGATGGGTTAATGACGGGAACAGGTGTAAGCCGAAAGGAAGCCTGTTCACTGAGGGAGTCGTTGGCTACACCCAAGTCTATTATGAAGATAGGAACGTGGAAGATAGGAACGTGGAACGCCAGAACGATGTACCGAATAGGAAAAACTGCAGTTGTAGCAAGAGAGATGAGGAAATATGGCATCGATGTACTGGGAATCAGTGAGTGCAGATGGGCTGGTTTTGGGCGAAGTTCATCGGCCACATCCTCAGAATGGATCAAAGCAAACATCCCAAGAAGGCATTAACATGGGCCCCGGAGGGAAGACGAAGTCGTGGCAGACCCAAGGAGACTTGGCGCAGAACTGCCGAGAGGGAGAGAGCAGCTTTGGGGTTCGGTACGTGGAGTGAGGCGGCGGCGGCTGCTCGGGACCGTGCGGCATGGCGGGGGAGAGTTGGGTTGGCCATCCAAACAGGATCTTTCGAGTCCCGTGGAAATGTGGCAGTCGGCATGGATGGAGCGTGGAAGATGCTGCTCTGTTTAAAGCATGGGCCACATATACAGGGAAATTCAAGGAAGGAAGGGACGTCTCCGATCCTCGAAAGTGGAAGACGAATTTTAGGTGCTCCTTGAATGCTTTGCCTGACATTAAAGAGATCCGTGGAAAGAGTTGTCCCAGAGGGAAAGATGCGTTTAAAATCTACAGGATGAGCCAGCCCTTTCGAGGAAGTCTGACATACAATCTGACATACTATTCCAAGTTTGGCCAAACCAACGAAGAAACTGAAAAGACTTGTTTAGTTAATCAGTACTTCTTAGCATGAGCAAGGATTTATTCATTACGTCACTGATAACACGCCGAAACTTTCACGTCGGCTCAGTGGCTCGATCAGTTAACCTGTTTAACCATAGTTAGTAGAGGTCTCCTCTACTAACTATGGCTCAACGGTCGAAATTGAAACGGAAGCAAAACGAAACGGAATACTTTAATAAACCAGCTATAACAACTAATTAAATAGAATAAACAACAAAGAAAAGATAGATAGGGCGTTTTTCATAAAACAATTATTCCACTCGCACTTGTTGGATATGAGATCGTTATAGCTAGCCTACGAGTAGGCTCTCTTTGGGGGCCGCGAGTTTGGTAGCAGCGCGAGCGGCCGCGAATAGCGAAGCGCTGAGTGGGCGAGCAAAGCGAGCCCGCGAGCAATGAGAAACGAGAAATCTCATTTTTCATTGCTCGCGCAAAGGAATGTTGACGTATGAAATTTCCGACCGGATGGTTTGTGTAAATGGTAAGCACCCTGGACTCCCGAAATGGCTATAAGTTGAGTCAACTACCAAGATAGGACGTCAGGAGTTTCTTGAATCAACAACTGTCTGACGTCGTCGCGGGCTCAAACATTATTAACACCACAAACAATCAGCCAGGAATCAACTAAAGACAAGTTAATCTGGCAGACTTAAATCTTTTGTTATTACAATGAGCGCAGACAAGGCTTGTTTGTCTATAAACGCTAATTAATTTGATATTTTCTGCGAGCATCCGTGCATTAATTTCCATAGCAGGTCAAATTGTGCATTACGTGCTTGATAACTGGTACTGTACGCAGTTCTTTTTTTTTTTTTCCTTTTTGATGCCAGTTCGAACAGAAAGAGCTCGAGGCTGATTGGTTTGGAGTAAACTGGAGTAGAAGTGTGACAGAGGATAGCTAAAGCTTAATATGTCAAACTACGACTACAATAAGGGTTATCGCTGGTTTCGTTTCCAAAAGGATTCAGCCATTGATTCATCTCTTCCGGCGCTTACCAGCTATCGCTCTGTAAGAGAACTTAACCCTTTACTTTGTATATCCCACGCCGAGCATGTAGCAAACAACGAGAGAGGACATGTTCACAGCGACTCCGGCAGCGTGCTAAGCAAGACACACGAGGCTCCCTCGCTGCATTTGCCAATTATCCTCGCTGCGTCGATTTCGAATGCTTCACATGCAGCCCCGAGTGTCCATGTACACGAAGCTGACATCGCTGATTGTGACACGGAATATGGAAATACCGATACTTTAGCGTTCCCGTTGTATATACCAACGCCTACAGTGTTAATGGCGTCGGACACAGGAGCTGTGAGCCATCAATCGGCTGTTAAACGAACGCCGATACGTAAAACGCGCACAAAACGTACGGGTTCACGAAAACCTGGCAAGGATCGTCCGAATCTCTCGACGCAAACAGGTCTACAGGATTGCTTGTTTATTCAGAACGGTATTCAACGTTTTCCCGCAAGCCGCAAGGGATTTTTATCGGAAGAAAAAGAAAAGGACATCAATGAATGGATAAATGGCTCGAAACCAAGCAAGTGATAAGATACATCATCAACATGAAAGCACTACAAACGCGGCTTAGGCCTGCTAACTTGTAGTGATATTCAGTTTTAAGGCAGTCTCACAAAGATTTAGTGCTACTTGAAAATCCAATGGAGGTGTTGCAATTAATCGAAAAGTCCACAAATAGTTGTTTTTACCATCCTAAAACGCACTGTACTGGTCACAAAAGTTGTTTAGGACGGGTAGGAAAGAAGTGGTCTAAAATCTGAAAACGTCGGGCCGATGTTTACAAGTTTGACAGTGTTACTTGGAGAAAAATCACTAAAACCGTTGTTTATGGTTTGTTTGAGCGAATTTCTGCCTTTTTTGTCGTGTAAAGGTTATTTTGTTGATCAGTGAGTGAACCTATAATTCTACAAAAACATAGAAAACATCTTGTGATTCTGCCCCTTTAATGAAATGGCAGCTTAGTTAGCGTTCCTCGCTTTTTTCACTATTGCTGGTGTAGTTTGACGGACGCAAGAAAACTTTATTTAGACAAGGAAAACAGTGTCGCCCTGTCTCAGTCCTCGTAAGAAAATCCGATTATTATTATCCAATCAGAAGATAGCGCGAGTGCTCCGAAGTACTCCGAAGGTTGTCGTGTTCGCTTGTGGTCATCAGCACTGCTGAACAAGAAAACCGCGGGCTTAGGCAATTCTCGGTTTCTTCGAGTTCTGTTATACCTTGATATTATGCTGCAGCAAGATGTAGGCTAGTGAAGCACACGCTGAGTAAAAACTGAAGTAAAGACTGAATAGAAAGTAAACGCTTAAAAAAGCCGAGTGTGTGAAGAAATAAATGTTGCTTTCTATAGTTAGTATTGTGGAAAAATAAATGGGACAAGATTTGGATTGAAACTACCAATAAAAAATGAATGAGCGAAGTTTATTTTTTCTTGATGCCACTATCAAAATAATCATGAACAGGTGAATTTTTAAATGATGAAACACAGTCATCTTTCAAATCAACATTTCGTCAATGACATCCAGTCTCTGCCTCACTCCTCCTCCTTAAAACTGCACCCTCTCCCCCAGTCTTCCTTCATTAACCATCTTTCTTGGCAAGTTTTTTTCTTGCCTTTCAGAGCAACTTTTAACTTTAAGATTCATCTTTGTTGTCCAGCATTTCATGTTTTCTCGTAACTCCTATTCATAGTTTGCATCTTAAGTGTCTATACTTCATTTCATTCTAAACGGATTTTCTTTCAAACAAATATTAAAGTAGCCCGTGTAGAGCCGACCTCTCCCCTCAAAAGGACAGCTGTACACAGGCTAATATTAAAGGTGTTATTCTCTCCAGCGATGCCCACATTTGCAGCACTTGTAGAAGGTTGTCATGGGTTCATCCGCTGACCGAGTCTGGATCTGCATGAAGTACGCTCTGTCGTGTTCACACTTGGGACAACGCTCTGTTGCAAATACAACAAATACGAACATTACTACCAACACACAATGCATTGCAAACAATTATTTTGCTGGGCCTTGTTTCCTTAACTGATGCTCAAGGACCCGAAGGGGGATGGGTGGGGGTGGTCATTTTCCTTACTGTTTCAATTGATTTTCTTTTATCTTCCTGGAAAGAATTTTTTATCAAGAAGGTATTCCCGAGATGATTTAGATGTCTTCAATTCTTATAATCTTCTTACTTGAAGTTGTTTTAAAAATGTGGAGAGTTTAAAGTTTTCCCTAGTACAGTAATACCAAACAAAGGGCATAATAATTAACAACTATTCACCGAAGTGGAGGTGGCCAGTGGTGGATATTACCTTGCTGCTTCGCAGCTCAATAAATATCCACCACTAGCCACTGACACTGCGGTGAATAGTTGTTTTAGTATATACTAACCCAAAAAGGATTATTTTAACTCATTTATTCTTGTCAACGCATGAGTTGCTCGGAGGTGAATAGCAGAGGATATCCCATGTTTGAGTAGCCAATCAGCGCACACCAACAACGCTTTCCACTGTCTTAGTATCTACTAATGTTTGATATTAATCTATTGTAAAAAAACTTCAGATCTGTAACATCTAGAAATCCTAAATCCTACACAAATACAAAAATTCCAGGTACCCTTCAATATTAATTCTCAAACAGCATTTGTTAGGATTTTCAATCACCATATAGCCCATGCTGAGAAATTAACATCTTAAAACAAACAGCTGTGTACCTTCTGTGGAATCCACATTTTCCCAAGCTTCCTTTCCACCCAGCACGTCATCAACTTCTTTCAATTTCGGGTACTTCTTGCTGGATATCTGCCACATCAATATGCATAAATTAAAATGTATGTACATTTAATGTAAGTCAGTTGACAAACTATGCCCAACTTGTAATATTTTTAATAATCATAATTCTTCTTACTTTTTAAGACAAATATCAGACTTCTCCACTCCTAGCTATAATATGGAAACATGTGGTAAGCATTCTTTGCGTTATCTTGGGCCTAAATTGTGGGGAAAATTATCCCCAGACATTAGATCAGCAAAAACTTTAAATATTTTTAGAAAAAAAGATTTGCAATTGCGATATTAGTTTACTCATAGAGGATGGCTGCAAGGGCTGTTCTCTCTGCTCATCATAATTATTTTATACAGCTTTAATTATTCTCTTTTTTCATATATATATTTTTTAGTATCAATTAATTTGTGTCCCCAAATAAGTATGGGATTTTTGCAGGCTGTGTGGCATTGACACGTTAATAAAGTTTTATCAATCTTATCTATCTATATCTTAAGGTGAAGCACTCAGGTATAAAGCTGATGGCAAGGTTTAAAGAGTATTTCTTAGAAAATTAAGTTACCAATTCCAGAATTTTTTCTGGGGAGGGAGGTGGGAGGCAGGGTCATTAAGTTACAACATTTGAAGAGATACTGTATTATGGGGCTTCAAAAAATTAGGGGTTTTCTGGCATCTACAGGGAGGGGAGAGAGGTGTTTCCTGGGAGGGAGGTACTAATTCAAATTTTAGTTCCTCCATTACTCCTTGGGGGTCGCCCACTACCTCTCGGAACGAGCTATTTCATTGGTTCCTAAAACAATACATAACAGGCTATAACAATGCCCCTATCCCTGAATAACAATAGAGGTAGTGTTTACAGCGGGCGAATGAAAATAGAGGTTTCAGAGAGGTAGTGTCTTACTGCTCCTTGGGTGTCCCTGGGAATCAAACTTTAGGCACAGAACTCAGAAAACCCCCTAGTCTATTTCCTAGCAGTATTTTTATGTTATTTAGACAGTTCACAGTCCCCTTTTTCCAGACAGAATGTTGTCATTGCTACCTAGCAACGTCTGTCATTTTGCCTCGCAATGTTATCAATGGAAAACTTAGACCGTTTAACGCTCAACCTGAATCTGCTGTAATAATAAAATACCCATTTAACCCTCTCAAGATCGCCAACAGCTGAGAACCCAATGTTAATGGCAAGGGCTCTCTGGACCATTCAAGGAACTCAGCAAAATGATCTTTACCAGAGTATAAAGCACTACTCCTTTTACAAAATTACTACAGGATAACAATTTTTATTGCGATGAAAAATTTCCCTACTCCTAACTGTTCATCACATAACCTTTTTAGGGAAAACGTTAACATGGTAGAGTGCATTTTTCATGTTCAACAACACAACAGAAGTGCATAGAGGACACCTCATGCTTCTTACACTTGGTAAGTGCTTAAAAAACTCAACAATGCATGCAAAGCAAGTTTGCTATTTCCCTCATAAAATATTCACAAGATTTGCTTACATTTTATAAACACTAACAAAGAAAAACTTTTTAATGATCCTAGTGCTAGGATCATCCTCTTTCCATGTATGGGGCCTGACTCGAAAACATTGATACCCGGTCCGTGGACCGCCACTACGGACTGGGTCCACGGGAAAAAGCAAAGAATGACTTTGCCTGCCAAGCTTGAGCAAATCAGAACTCAGCAGGCCATGAAAGTATTATGCATAAACAAGTACAAACAAATCTGAATGTGATGTGCAAATTATGATGTGAAATGAAAGTAAACGAGTATTTTTACCTTTTTCGTGATGTTATAAACATAAGGGCACGTTTGACAGGCAAATCTATAACATGACGGGCCTGTTCCTTCCTCTACTGTCAAAACATTCGAACAAGTGGGGCAAAATAGAAGCATTCTATCGATACATGTAGTTGCTTTGCCCTCACTTCACTGCTCTTTACATGGTTTCTTCGCTTTCTGTTTTCTATGTCGTGTATGAGAAACCAAATGTAATTTAGAGCAGCATCCGCTGTCCATATTTTGGGATGTCAACTTCCCTTGCAATTTCTTCTTTCTTCATTATGTTAGCGGGAATAATAAGGCCTGATATTTGCGAAATCCGCTAGTAAAAACAAGAATACGGCATATTTTGCAAGAAGTACAGTTTTCCTGTGACTAAACGGTATTGGTTTGGCTTTTGCGTGCATGATAAAGTTATGAACTTTTTCATCTGGGCTTGTCATTGATAGTTTTGTGTTATCGGCCTTCAGCTTACTGATAATGTTAGTCCTGCTCAAAAACTATAGAGACCCTATTAGGGGGAGGTGGGGAGGGGGGGTCTGAGTATCCCGTATCCCATTTTTTGGCCTAAGTATCCCGTATCCCGTGAATTCCAGCGGTTTGTATCTCCAAGATTAATGTTCAAATACAGTAAATATTCCGTATCCCATTAATTTTTCTCCAAAATATCCCATATTCCTAAAATTTTGTTACCCAAATATCCCGTATCCCTAAACCCCTAGTAGGGCCTCACAATACCCTCACCATACCCTGCCATGCCACAGACTTGTTTGTCATGTCATCCTGTGTGGGGTCAACCTGGTCAATATGATTATGTTTCATTTTACGTTGCGTGCAAACTGGGATGAAGGATGGTAGACAGCTAGGCAGGTGTGAAATAAAGAAGACAAATTCTGTCTTATATGTGACTGTTGATCGGCATATTCATTAGTTAAATCATTACGGTTTGTTTGCTAAAACTGAGTGACGACTTGATCTGTCTTCTCAATATCAGAGAGGTTAAGCACGACGTTATACGGCAAACGTGAGCTTCGTTGCCTTTCATTTTGTTACCTTTTATTGAATTCGAAAATAAATCTCTCAGAAAAATGGGGGGAGGGAGGGGGGAATCATGCATTCACAACAAGCGAAAACCTGCTCATTTCCGCTAACACTGCAAACGCCAGACGCCCGTCAGGAAATGCACCATGAGCTGACATGTGAGCGACGTGCGTGTGTATATGTGGTATTCCACGTTTGTTTTTTAATTTTTTGTCAAAACGTTCTCCTGGATTCTGTTGTATTTTCTCACAACAGACGCGATACGCAAGTCATGTATTCCACTGTTTGTCTGAGAGGAGTTCTTTATACGACGCGACATTTTATTGAGACAGATGCCAGCTACAAGATCAATACAAAATCACCCGGTGAACAGCGCTTAGACTATCTAAAGATAATATTTATTTAGCCTCACTTTTACAGCTTTCGAAAAGCTTTCTAGCAACGCTACCATTGACGAATAAAATTATCAATATATCCAGAGAAAAATAGTTTTGTTTTGGTTGTCATAAATAACAATGTTTTAGCTGATAATTTTGGCACTCAACAGTTTAGCAGTTTAATATCTGCTCGTAATTTTAGCGATAAAACCAAAGTCACTGTGCTGTTGTAGAACGTAATTTGTTCGTTTTCACACTATTTTGTGTTAGAAAAAAAAAAATTTAAATTAAAATACACGCTGCCAGCTCAGTATGTCTCACTTCTTTGAGCGACTCATAAAATGGTTCGCGCTTATTTGTGTTATAAAATATTGAAAATATTGAACTGTTTTGATATATTTGAACTAATAAAAGCAAATACGATATCCGATGTTTAAAAAAAAATTGGTTTATATAAAACATTTGACACGCATCGTGGAGAGTGGTTATAAATTCATAAATATTCCTTTTTTTATTGACAGTTAAACAGTACCTCTTTTAGACCTTTTATCTTTTCATCAGGTACGGATATAATTACAGTTGTTGATATCACGCACAAGAAAGATAAGAAAACGCGACCAAACGTATACGACGACGATCAAGGCAGAGTGGAAATTTGAGCTCTGA
Organism: Meandrina meandrites; assembly: GCA_963693305.1. Taxonomy (NCBI): domain Eukaryota; kingdom Metazoa; phylum Cnidaria; class Anthozoa; order Scleractinia; family Meandrinidae; genus Meandrina; species Meandrina meandrites. Next base: position 915,299 of record OY855907.1, read on the forward strand.
ACAAATTGTTTCGACGGAAGTACTTAGTGGGGAGTCTTTATATAAAAGAATGAAAGCAGAGAAAAGCGTGGTCGCTCGACACGTTATACTAGACTAATTATCATTTGAAAAGCTTTCTCAGCGAGCTCAATTGAATTCGTAATTGCCATTCTAGTCAAGATACGCATGATATCGAAGAGCAAATTTGCGTATGGTTTCACTGGATTAGCTCATTAGCCATCGTTTTGCCTTGCGGGGAAAAAGTCTGAAACATATCCTGGTTGTAAAGTGCTGCATTCCCTGGACATCTCGCTCATAGCAACTGTGGAAGACACGAATACTATATCTTGGCACTGTAGAATCTGGATGAGTAAACAGTGATTCGTTGCGCAGTGGAGATGAATCCGCATTTGCGTTTGTGGTGAGGAGCTGTTGTTTAAGACCGGCAAAGTAAATGGCGGTAGCGTGCGATGACAGACCCTCCATCTTGCGATGTTTATCCGGCACTACAAACCGCCTGGAGAAAGTAAAGGTCAGTCCTAAGGGGATTTAATCGGCTGCTATTTAGTTTATGTTTGCATTCCTAACAAGGCAATTGCGCTTTTTAACTGAGATTTCGTTTTTTTATTCGTTTTATCCAACTAAGTAAGCTAAGTCGAGAGAAACGTAAACCTTCTAAGAAGTTATGCCCTTTTGCTCACCGGTGTAGTCAGGCCAGAAGATAACATTCTTTAAACAGTCTGCGATAATCATAATGCTTTCTTTCCTTGTATTAGCATATACCGCGTTATTGTCTAAGCAGCAGTTTACGGTTTAATATCCAACCAAGTGTATCCCTTGCAGACAATAAGCAATGATACGCTGGAAAGAAAAGCAGTTTCGAGGCTACAAGCCTTCAAAGAATGAGCGAAACCAGTAAAAATGACAACAGCTTCTTTGCACTACGCAACTTCCCAACAACATCGACCGTGGGCAGCTCGCTTTTACAGAAACCCCGTTATTAGGAAATTAGGAGCTGAACTCACGGTGAATAAGAATCAATGAAAATAACTGACTCCCGCTATCACGGACTTCCTCTTTATATTACAGACACCAAACTGTGATCCAGTAGGAGTCCTTTACAAATGGGAGTCGATTGTAACCGAGTAACAGAATACCTAAAACAGGCTATTTCGAAGCAGAACGATGTCATCTCCTTGCTAACACGAGAGCATCGGAGCAAGCAGGTTTCAAACAAGAAAACACTCGTTGAAACTCGATAAGATATTAGCGAGAACACGTTAATAGCGGCCTAGAAATAACCGCCAACAAAAACAAATTGATGATTTGTGAATGTTGTTAATAATTTTCTACGAGAGCAAATACAAGTGATTAGAATCTTAATTGCCCTAGCATGCAGTTAGCATACCAATCTTTTCGAAGATTATATGAAACGGAAATACAAGCATTTCCAGAAACGTACTTTATACAAACGCATACTTCAAAGTTGGCATTCGGTATTTTCAGGGTTTTAAAAATAGAACAACCTGTCACACTAGGAGACGTCATTTTATTTCACATCATTAGGAGGGGGACATTGGGGTTTGCGGTATTGCGGTATTGGCCAATTTTTCATGCGGTATTTCGGTAATTTTAATCTTGAATTGCGGTATTGCGGTATTCTCGAAACCTGCGGGATGCGTTTTCTTTACGTTTTGGTCGACGATATTCGGTATAAAAACGTATCCTTCACTTTTTTCCGACCATTTATAGCCGTTTTCGGTCGTTTCGGAAGCACCCTGAAACGGCCTTATTTTGTCACACATTTTAATCTACAATTTGACTGTTTTAACAACCCGTTTAAGGCCGTGCCATTGTTTCCACGGTCCCACCGCTCGTTTTTGCCTCTATTTTTGCTCTTGCGTCTAGGAATCCACCAGCTATACAGGCTTACTATAAAATTGCGGTATTTTCCGATTTATTTTGCGGTATTGCGGTATTTGTCCAATTTTTTTGCGGTAATGCGGTGTTCAGCAACCCCCAATGTCCCCCCCCATTAGTAATTCATGTCCCAGTTCAGAACATGAGACTAAAACATCTTTCTCTGAATAAGAATTACCACACAGCTACAATTGTAAATATAGTAACAGGTCGTAACAAATATTGCCACTATGTCAAAGATTGGCTTAACTGTTCAGGTTATATTTCTAACTAGTTTCCTTCAAAATTTTCGAAGAAATTAAAACGAACACACATTTACACGAACTGCTATTTACAGTCGACCGTTTGGGTCATGGCTATCACTAGATGTGATGATGATAATGATAATGATAATGATAATGCTGCTGCTGCTGCTACTGATGATGCTGATGATGACGATGACGTCATGATTATGATAATGACGTTAAGTCGATGACGACAATGATGACAATAATGACAGTGACTAATGTGAGATTATAGCCTTCCGTTATAGCGCGTACCTTTCTCCTTGCTGATAATATATCTATCCGAACGGTGTGCATGTGCGGAAGGTCATGGCTTCCTTTTTCGTCGGGGGCTCAGATTTTTTCTTTGTCCTATACACCTGACAACAGAAATTTATTCTTTTTCAATATCATTTTGAGGTTTTACCGGGGTTATTGCGTGGAACCTGCTTCTCTTGTCACGGTAGTCATGTAGAAGTCAGTGACTTTGTTACCATGCCGATATGTCACGTAATACTTTTAGGAAGCTGGAGGGTGTCCAGAACGTGCGACATTTGTAGCTCTTAATCAGATCCAATTCCTGCTTTTTAAAGGGTAGAAGTAAGTGGGAACTGTTTCGAAATCCATTCGCAACTTCTTGTGCACGCAGGGCGCGTCATGTACTTTTCTGGTTTATGCAAAGTGAGTTACTTAGTGAACATTAAACTTTAATACCGCCCTCTAAATTGCGTGGTTAACCCATTTACCATATAGTGCTTTATGAAAACGAATTCAAATGTAAGGTAATCCTTTTTTAATTGCAGATTTTTGACGCAAGAACTTCACAGTTTCGACAGTAGCAAATTTGTCAAGGACTCCGGCCAGTAATGATGTTTGTTATGGAATCAAACGCCTTTCTTCGCCTCATGGTATGGCTCGGAATTTTCACTGTGACTGTGGTTTGCACAAGCAAAAGTTATTCGCCAGATGGCCCACGCCATTACAGGTCTCTTTCAAGTTCAGCCCCAATAAAGACTCAATCCTCGGCATCTCAGGTGGCAAAGATTGATGGCGATGTTTTTCTCGGCGGACTTTTTCCAGTTCATGCAAAAGGAAATGGTTCGACTTTGTGCGGTGACCTGAATGAACAAGTTGGAGTCCATCGAGTCGAGGCGATGTTGTACGCTATGGACCAGGTAAAAGTTCTCAATGTTCATTTTCCTCTTTTTTTCAACAAGCTATGTTTGTTTTGGATGTTATGTAAACATTCCCTTCTTTATTGCTGCTGTTTTATCGGCCATAATTCAGTTAAATTTTAAGCTACAAACAATTTTAATCCGATTTCTAGTGATTCTCATAGATTATCCCGTTAAAGCCTCTCCAATATATTTTGGTATCTTTTTTCTTTGGCTTCGCTTCAAATATTCCAAAAGGTGTTACAACTAACGCTCGAATGAACTCTGATGGAGAAAACAACAACTTGAAAGCAAATAAATGGTTGATTTGGCATAGGCCGTTTTCACACTAAAGAAGCATAATCGGTCGGCTGAATCGAATGCATTTGAGCAAGGCAGAACAATTTACTCAGACTCGCGAAACGGTGCAATGCACTTTCTTTTAAATCTGAATTTTTTTATATTCAAACAGTTTTTAAAATATAACACGTTTATCTTTTTATTTAATATCGCAACTTTACATGGCAATAAGTTCAAATCTAAAGCAGAAGTTAAAAGATAAAAACAATTAATACAAATTTCGCCCGAAGAAAACAAAACTTAATATCACGTTTGCCGCTAGCAACCACGGTTTTGCCGTAGATTTGCATTTTCATAATAAGAATGCCAGATCGATAATCATCTATTTTTGAAGTGTTTGCAAATCTTCCGTTTAAACCCCAGGGCATAATTAAATAAGAAAACCAAAATCGCATCTCTTGAACACCGCTAAATTCTCAACATCTCGTATTGTCTTTTGCATCTTAGAACAATTCAACCGAATTTTTTTCAATCGCGGGATTTTTTGTGCACTCAAAACGAAAAGACTAAAGTAGGTAAACATTTTGTCCTTCTTGAAGCTGTATCGAATGACGCGGTCATTCAATCACCAAGAGTGTAATGACTCGAATTTACTTGCTGTGACGTCACAGCTGGTGTTTGTTGACATTGCAGTAATTTTCAACTTCATATTTCTCTTGCCTGCCAGTTTCTTTATAATATATGCTGTCAAATATGATAAAATGCCACTTTACGTAAATAACGTATATTTGCAAACGATCAAACTGATTCAATATCTCGAAATAAGCGCAACCGAGTGAAGTAAATTCCGCTTTCAATTTAATTTCCTCCTGAAAACATTTCATGCTGTTCAATATTGAAAACAGCCTTTTGCTCCTGTGATGTAATTAGTAGAAACTAAACGACTAATTGTCTTCTTCGGTGATTCAGATGAATCCCGTGAGTGAAGTATTGTAAAGCCGCCAAGGCAAGCCACAAAGACTTAAAAATATAGGCTTAAATCGGAGTGCACCAAGAACGCGATAGCTCCCTTTTCCCGCGGCGTGCTATTCCCAGACGCACTTGTCATATACGGACATCCGCTGTCCTGATACACTACAGTGAAAATTTAAAAAAATGAGAAAACAATAAAATTATTCCAAGATGTCAAGTTTTATAACTCCGTAACAGAAAGTGTAGACAATATCCACTTTAACCGCTAAAATTGTTTGAAAATCGTCCAGTGCTAACCAGGGCTCTCGTTTTCGTTTATAACGAGACAAATCGATAAGGAGTCTGGACCGATTCAAACGAGGGAATAAGTGCGATACTTCCCATAAGCTTCGTTTTCATTTTTGTTTGAAATGTCAGCAGTCTTCTCGTCATTCAACCCACTCTTGGATTTAAAGATAAAGAGCCGACTTAGCGCTGTACTAGCCTGCGTGCGACCGTCTCCTATTTCCTCGCGCGGAAAAGAGACGTCTGCGAAACGGCGTCGCTAATCGTGTTCCATTATCCTGCAGTTTCTCTGGAATGTGGTGATCGCGCTCTAATTGGTTACTTGACCGAAGGCATTGTAAGAATCAGCTCTGACTGGTTGTTATTGAGGATTACCAGAGAAACGGCTGCACGCTGGCTACCGGAATACTCATGTTACAAAATTACAAATTTGCTTTTTCCCTTACAAGGTGAATAACAACCGCAATCTTCTCCCTAACATCACGCTGGGTATGGAGATCCGTGACGACTGTGGAACAGTTAACACAGCTTTGGAGCAGTGTCTTAACTTTGTGCTCGGTACGCTGACCAATAAGGATCAGATATGTAGGTCTCTTCAGGGTCCTGCTGCGGTGAAGAAAAAGGCTACTCTGGTAGGGGTGGTGGGGCCATCATACAGCACAACTACAATACAGGTAAATGAAAATGAATCATGCCTGGGCATATGCTTTTGTCCCAAGAAGTGCAATCCCTCCTAACGTTCAAGGGGGACATGGTGTAACAAACAGAACGAATAACCCATTTGACAGTTCCGTTCTTAGTGGGCAGGGCTCGGCTGCATAAAGCAACTTACAATTAACTGGGATTTCTGCAGACATTCCTGTATTCCGGAATGTCCTCCTGTATACTATTATGGATAAATCAGCCGCAGATGCACTAAAGAGTATGGGAAACACAATGCTGGAGCGCGAAAATCCTTAGAAAGAACATTTGCTGAAAATAAATAAATAAATTAATGTTAGCAGTTGAGACGATATCACAACACTTTCACGGAATGCGAGCAATCCTTCTTTTCCGAAAAAAAGGGGGGCTCGTATTCTGACAAACTCTTTCACTTTCCAGGTCGCAAGTCTTCTCCGCCTCTTTGATGTGCCACAAGTCAGCTACGCTGCAACAAGCGCTGAACTGAGTGACAAAGACAGGTTTGAATACTTCGCTCGCACTGTCCCCCCGGATTCATTCCAGGCACGAGCCATGGTCGACATCATCATCTACATGAACTGGACAGCAGTTTTCGCCGTCCATTCCCGCGGTAGTTATGGTGAACAAGGCATGCAGATTCTTGAGAAGTTCTCCGCACAGTCAAACGTTTGCATTGCCGATCACAAGCAACTAGAACCTGATTTCACTGTGGAGGACTATGACAAGATCATAGACAGGTTCCTCAAGGAAAATGATATTCGCGTAGTGGTAATGTTCTGTAATTCTGAAGATCTTCGCTCGATGCTCTTGGCGGCCAAAAGAGCGCAAAACAGAGGCATGAAGAAGCGGTTCATTTGGTTAGCGAGTGATTTCTGGGGAACAAGATTTCGTCACCTGGAAGGTTTAGAAGATGTTGCTGACGGCGCCATTACTCTTGAGTTTCAGACTTTTGACGCGCAGCTCAAGCCTTTCTACGATTATTTTTCAAAACTTAGACCACTCAATAACACGCGAAATCCTTGGTTTACGGAATATTGGGAGAAGCACTTTGGTTGTGATTTTGGAAACGATTCGTCGTCTGAAAATCTCCGTTGTCATCACCCAGACAATCATATTTCCGTTCTTCAAAGATTTGATGCTAAAGTACCTTTTGTCATTGATGCGGTCTTTTCGTTTGCGCATGCGCTTCACAATATGCAAAGGAACGTCTGTGGCTCGGTACCAGGCTTCTGTCCGGAGATGGCAACCTTGGATCGCACGATGCTATTGCGGTATCTCCGTAATGTGTCTTTCAATGGCACAACAGGACTGGTCAGATTTGACGAAAATGGCGATAGCGCCGGAAAATACGACATCTACGCGTTCATAAACTCTCATAGCAACTCTTACCAAAGGCTGGGGAGCTGGATTGAAGGCGAGTTGACCTTGGACCCTCGCGAGCTTTTCCTTGGTAATACTTATCTTGAATCGCATTGTGGGAAACCTTGCGGTCCGCGCGCTATCAAGCGCATACGCGATACAGTCTGCTGCTGGACATGCGAAAAGTGTGACGCAGACTCGTACGTAGCTAACGAGTTCACGTGCCAGACATGTGATAAAGGAATGCGACCGAATGCTACATTTAATGGCTGTGAACCCTTACACGAAGTACACCTCAGCAGTGTTTGGATTGCTGTTGTTGTTACATTTTCTTCCCTCGGAATCCTTGCCACGTTCATGGTTTGCGTGGTATTTGTTAAATTCGCTAAAACGCCGCTCATTAAGGCTTCTGGACACGAATTATCCATTGTTCTTCTTCTCGGAATAATACTCTGTTACGGCTTCGCTTTTGTCATGGTTTCGTATCCAAGCATAGCTGTTTGTGCGATTCAAAGATCTGGAATTGGTTTGTGTTTCTGTGTTTGTTACGCTTCCCTATTGGTGCGCACAAACAGAATTGCGCGCATATTCAGCGGAGTAAAAACGCCATCGTTCATCAGCCCCAAGTCTCAGCTTCTTATCACTGCTGTGATTATAGCTCCAGAACTCGCCATGGTGATCACAGAGCTTTCAATTCGACCGCCGAAAGCCGTCGCCTCGTATGAACAAAAAGACTTTGTCCTCATCAAGTGTAATATCAGTACTGCAGCCATGGTCAGTTTATTTGGATATAACGCATTCCTCATCATACTTTGCACAGTTTACGCGTTCAGGACTCGTAAGACTCCGTTGAATTTTAACGAAGCAAAGTTTATCGGTTTTTGCATGTACACGACTTGCGTGATTTGGATTGCGTTCGTCCCGGTGTATTATGGGATCGGTGGTGGTTTCGAGGCCGTAGCACTTGCTTTTAGCTCGATAATTAGCGCTACAACAATCCTGATATTCATCTTCATGCCAAAAGTGTACATTGTGTTATTTAAACCCAAGAAAAACATCAGAAGCAACTCTAGGCTGCGTTCAAGAACGAAGTCGTTGGATTTTAATCAACCAGAATTGAATGCCGTATGTAACGGTAAGTCTGGAGGGAAAAATAAACCCTTTTTGTTCACCACCTGACTTTGCCTTGTCCTGAGATGTGCACAGGACTTAGCCACTTAATTTTCAATCTTTCCAACACCCACAGAATCTCACTCTTAAACGTCAATGGAAAAAACTTGATAGCTTTACTAATTTCGTCATATAATTTAAGTGGGGTGGGAGGGGTGGGGGAGCGCGTAGACCTCGCGCACAAATTAATGAAGCACGCGTGCTGAAAGAACTGATTAATTGATATTTCCACAACAAATCCCGGAATCGTTGATGCCCTTTTAGCCATAGTTTGTTGATGTTAAATTCCTGCAAATTTTTTGTGTAGTCGAATTTCTGAAATAATCACAACTATAACAAAATTCTCGAATCTGATTGGTTCTTGGCACGCCCTATTTTTTACCAAATTGGAGCGCGCGCGGCTTAAGTGTCCAATAACAAAGTGTCCAATAACAAGGTGTCCAATAACAAAGTTCGCGTGCTGCACATGCGCGCGCTCTTTATTTGGTTTCTTGTTGTGACTAAATACTCCTTGATATTCGTAAAACCTTCAGCTTCAAGAATGGATTTTTTGCCTTAGTGATGATAAGTCCTTAGTAGGCTTCGCTTTATCTAAATTTTTTCTCGAATTTTGTTATACTTATGATTAATTGGTAACAGGACTTTGTGTCGTCCAATTCTGTCTGTATATCATACTCGTGATTAAACAAATCGGACTCCCGCGACGCAGTCGTCCGATTTTGTTAATCACTCGTATGATTACAGACCGAATTGGACTCCACTCAGTCCTATTACCATTACAAATCCTACGTTATATAAAGGCGACCGTGCGCTTACTTTACATTTCATGTATGGCCCAGTGCACATGAGCATTTATGGCACGCACGCACTATCACGTGTTAGAATCTACCTAGAATTTTTCTGACGTGTCATTGGTCAAGATATTGTCACGTGGTGAAGAATGCGGATGCTCAGGAAAGAAAGTAAAAAAGTTTTTTTTTTGCTCAAATTTTCTAACTCCAACACTTGCCAGTGATACTTGTCCATTGAAGATTTCTGTTTTTGTTTGTTCCCACAGGTGAGTCTTACCGTAAGTGCAGTAGCACTCCCTGTACACCAACCTTGATAATGAACAATGTGATGAACGGTGGGTCACGGGAACAAAGTCAGCTCTACACACCTCGCATCACAGCCATTTGAATGAACCCTCAATAACCGATGTAACTGTGGATAATGGTGGCTCCAGAAGGAATTTTTCTAATGACGGTGTAAAATTAAACCAATTTAACGGCGCATGGAATCGTTACGGTGACGAAGTGATTAATCAATCACAACTCGCCCAAAGCAGTGGCAAGCAAGGGAAAACACATAAGGTAAAAAGCGCGGGAAAACATGTAGCAGGTAAAAAGTGCGGGAAAACGTGTAACAGGCAAAAAGAGCGGGAAAACCTGTAACAGGTAAAAACTGCGGGAAAACGTGTAACTGGTGAAAAGTGTGGGAAAACATGTAACTGGTGAAAAGTGTGGGAAAACATGTAACAGGCAAAAAGAGCGGAAAAACGTGTAACAGGTAAAAAGTGCGGGAAAACGTGTAACTGGTGAAAAGTGTGGGAAAACGTGTAACAGGCAAAAAGAGCGGGAAAACGTGTAACTGGTGAAAAGTGTGGGAAAACGTGTAACAGGCAAAAAGAGCGGGAAAACGTGTAACAGGTAAAAAGTGCGGGAAAACGTGTAACTGGTGAAAAGTGTGGGAAAACATGTAACTGGTAAAAAGAGCGGGAAAACCTGTAACCGATGAAAAGCGCAGGAAACGTGTTATACGTAAAAAGCGCGGGAAATCATTAAACCGGTGAAAAGTGCGGAAAATTGGTGATAATGAGTCAGAGTCGGAAACCTGTATTGTAAATAAGTTTGATCAATGATTGGCTAAAAACGGCATAGTTTCAGCTGATTTTGCCATTAAGACGAAGTTTTTAATTTGAAGATGTAGATTAGAAACTCAAGGTACCTCATGGAATATTTCACTACGCTGTAAAGGTGCTTGTATATAAAATTAAAAACAGAAGTTGATAAATATAGATATTACCTTAAAATATGCTGTAAAATTTATTTATACATCAATTTGACTCGAAATTATTTTAATTTTTAATTTCAAGAGAGCCCATATGTAGGCCATTTGTAGGCTGCTATCGCCAGTCGCCCGTCTTACTGTACATTCTTGTAAAATAGTTTTCTCTATTTTAATTCTACAACCTTTCTAAAAAAAATGATTTAATTAAATAAAAAATAATTTTTAATTCAGAGTATGTGCTTCCTTTTTTAAAATATACCAGTAAAGAATTATGATATGTCGGACTCCTGAGATACTACACAATAAATGTAAACGGACCTCAGTAAGCGGTTGATTCCGTCATACAATGTTAAACGGACGCTGTCACCAATTTTTAGGATAACTTTGAAAGCCAAACGACATTCTTATCACAGAAGACCCAAACATACAGGTTCAGTTTCGCTTAAAACTACCCAACCAGTTCTCTGAGACTATAATTAGGTATGTTTGGCTGCGGATCGCCAGGAGACGAATGGCTGCAACTTGAAAACATCGGGCTGACTTTTTCACGCATTGCCTTTGTTTTGTGAAAAATCGCCCGTAACTGATTATGGTTTGTTCTTCCTTTGAGAAAATCAATAGATTTCCTTCTCTTGACTTTCTTGGAGTATCCCGTGCACGTAAAAAAGTACATTTCACCCCAAAACGTAAAAATCTCCGTGACAGTGCCCCTTTAAGTAAGGGACTCCCGTTGTGAATGATCATCTGAAAATTTAACTGAATAAATCCGTAAATGAGACCAATCTGGGCGCGGCACAAGCTATATTTGACCCCTAAAAAATACCTTGCCGACTCCTGACAGTAATGACGATAGACATTTGTCATCGCCTGTTTTGATCTGATTGGTTCTCCCTTTGTTTTCTATTCCCTGATAGATAAGATAAGATAAGATAAGATAACTTTATTTATACACGGTTTTTCCATCAGTCAATTAAGTTACTGGACTATCTACCTATCTAACTAACTACAAAAATTTAATAACAACAAAGTCTGCTTTTCATGGAGGCCGTGTCTAAAATTTACTTAAAATTAAGATATTACTTCAAACTGTGCCGACTTAATTTAGATTTGAAATCGGCTAGTGAAGATGCTTGTCTTAGGTCTATAGGTAAGTTGTTCCACAACTGAGCTCCGCTGTACGAAAAAGTTTTCTTGAGATAATCAGTTCGAGGTTGTGGAAGAACTAATTTGTTTTCGGTATTCCTTAAACGATAAGCACTAACATCGTCACGATATACGAATCTTGATCTCAGATAATCAGGAGTCATACCATGTAATGTTTTATACATTAGGATAGACTTCTGTTCCAATCTTTGATAATCATCTAAATTACTATCATAGCTCGCAGACATTAGGGTACGAGCTGCGCGGTTTTGAAGCCTTTGCAGTTTTTCAGAAAGGCCCTTGTTACAGCTTCCCCACACTACGTTGCAATAATCAAATTGTGGTTGAATAAGGCTATTATAAACTTTGATCAAAATATTAAATGGAGTGAGATGCCGAATTCGTTTAATTGCACTAATGGCACAAGCTATCTTCTTAGAAATGTTTTCAATATGACACTCCCAGTTTATATTTTGATCAACATAAACTCCGAGAGATTTAGCGGAGGTTACTTGTTCTATTGCGTTCTCATTTATAGTAAGAGAGGGACTTCCCGTAAATTGTGATAACTTCTGCCTTGATGCAATAAGCATAAACTCAGTTTTCGACACACAATCGTGCGCACGTTGCTCTTTAAAGGGACAAAAATTGTATGTTTTGGACTGCAACCTTTAGAGTTTCTGCTAAAACAATTAGACTATTCGCCCTCGTTTTCCATGAGTGATAGTCAACTCGGTTGTGCCTCGTTGACTAATGATTCACTCAGAATCTCCCCGGGGGGGGGGGGGGGGGGTACTCCCCTATATCAGGTATATAGGTATGTGCCGCCCCAAAGGGTATGGTTTTTGAGCCGTCTTGGTCTGAAAACGGGTATAGATTTTGAACATTTTGGTCTGAAATTGGGTATGGTTATCGGTGGAACGTTCACGAAAGCTTATAAACTTATTTTTCTTCCCAGCAGGCGGGGCGAGTAACTGGTGAGAGAGAAAGAGAAATAGATAAAATATATCATTCCAGCTAAATTTTACCTATTCATCTTTGTTACGTTGACTTCCGTTCAGCACTGATGCATATGCTATGCAAGGTCAGGTCAGGTCTGAAAACGGGTTTGGATTTTTGAGGCCAGGTCTGAAAACGGGTGTGGAAAATGGCATTCTTGGTCTGAAATTGGGTCTGGATTTGGAGATGCGGGCGGCACACCCCCACCAAAAATTCCAAGGAGTACCCCTCCCCCCCGGGAAATCTCGTGCACGTAGTCAAATAGACCATAGCAATGACGTCATAAAATCTTCAAAACTCAAGTGGAACCCCGAGCCGTTTGGCTAAGCGGTTTCACTGCAAAGTCTTGGACACTTTTTTGGCGTCATTTTGATGGGGTATAACAGTAGACCATGAAAAATATGCTTGCTTTGTTTTATACAATAACACGGAAAATTAATCGGCGAATTTGATGGAAAATCAGTGCTAAATCGCGCGTGAGTGTGACAGCTTGTCAGCTCGCATATTTTTAAGCCGACAAATGTGCGGGAATTTTGTCCTAAATGTTCTAGCTGACGTTAAGTCGCGAGAACTTCTCGAGCCTTTTTCAAAAATTTACCTTGCGTTGCGTTACACAGTTACATCACTTGAATGGTCCATACCCTTATTGACCATACCTTTCCACCGACGAGCGCTCGAAAATTCTCTCAATTATTGTATAATTAACAATTATTCATCGAAGCGGAGGTGAATAGTGGTGAATAGTGGTGGATATTTACCGAGCCGAGAAGCGGTGAGGAGCGCGACGGACCATTAGAAATAACCGGAGAGGGGGGAGTGACTTTTCCCAAAAAAAAAAATTCCTGCAAGGGAAACTTGTCGGAAAAAAATATCGTGTAAGCGGTTGTGCCTTAAAAAATATTCGTGCAACGGAGAAAAAATTCCTACAGTTGAGTAGGACCTAAAAAAAATTCCTGCACCGAAAAGATTTTCTGCCCCCCACCCGGTTATTTCTAATTGTCCGTCCCTAAATATCCACAACTTTCACCGACATTGAGCTGAACTTGTTTTAGTATATACCACAGAAGCTGAATAACTGGCGGACCAAAACATTTCTTTCGGTACCCAAAGCGACACGCGAAGCCATTTTGTTTGTCTTCGGCTGCTCGGACTGAATAGTACTTTGCTAATCACCTCCGAGTTAACCAATCAGCGCGCGCGGAAAGCACTATTCACTTGTATGGTATATACAAACATGCCACAGAAATCGGCGCGAGTCTCATGTTTTGCCAATATTTTTATTGGATTAAAACTGTATTAGCAAAAATTACTGAGATTATGGTGAGAGGCGGTTAATTAGGAACACGTTAAATTCGTTAAGTCTGACGCTTATCTGTCGGAAAAGATTTGTTTTGACTTCAAAATAAAGTCGCCGGCCACTAATTTTGCCAATATACAAGTTCCCGTATGAGGGTTGCGCAGTTTGATACAAATTTGCTGGCCGGGAATCAAATTAATATCCTACAATAGAACATAGAATGAAAATTATAAGCCCTCATAACACGCAAATCTTTTGGGCGCATTTCGCTTATCCACCTATTCAATTTTCTTTTATTGTTTGTTTATTCCTAAAGGAAAAATCTATTTCTTGCACTGTACTGTTATTTTCCATTAGAAACGCTATTATAATTTCTTAACTTTTGTAACCTCTCAAAAAAATGATAAATAACGACATAAGTTACGTTTTACCACCAACGGGCTTACTCACTTTGTCCTTTGTCCTAATTGAGAAATTTCCATCAAAGGTCATTAAGTAAAAGAAAAACACCTGCATTACCTCGTAGAAGAAACAATTATTAGAGTGTAGAATTCTTTTTGAACGCATTATCCGAATATAAACTAAGGCGAGCTATGCCCAAGCAACGTTACGCGACCGAAAAATCCATGATATTTTTAATGCTTGTATAAAAATGGACTGAGCAGCGACTAAAGGCTATAATAATTTTGACAGATCTGTCACGTTGAGTGTAAGGTTTGCTGAACAATGCAAGACGCACTGTGATATTATTATTTTCGTCTTCACGTTCTATGTATCCATGGCGGGAAGGCAGGTGTTGGCCAATCACAAGCTTTCAAAATATTTAGTTTCATTTCGCCCTAACTGGTGGAACATGAATAAAACATTCGTCTTCTTTCAAGCGTAAACAACGAAGAAGCCGTGAAACTTCTGAGCTGGAAATATTTTGAAGGATAAATGTCCTTTCAGATTGAAGGTAAGGAAGTTTTGCGAGTGAAGTGAACTCTGTATTGATTTTGATGCGCTTTTTGGCGGTTGTGTTGTAAATGATTAAATTTCAACAACCTTGCTTGTCGGTTAGAATGCAGAATTTACTCGGTTAAATTGTCTGCCACAATTGAAGTGTCAGAAATTTAAAGGGGAAAACATATTTGTCAAGAAATCCCATCACTAACAGCAGATCAAAGCAAGTAAAGATTCATTTGCAAGTTGGAAAAATCCTCCATACCTCTCATTGAAGGGATTTTTGCTAATATTTTTTTTAGAGTCCATCCAATGTGTGAATACTGTGCTGACATTTGAATTGGGCATTGATATAATATTCTGTAATTTTTAAGTGTCGCAAATTGTGTTTATCGTATACTTTACGTTGGAAAGCGTTCTAAAGTCTAGATAAGTTGGAGAAATATGACGAAATGTAGCAGGAAAATACTGAATTTATTCACTGATGGTATTATATCTAACACAACTCATTTACTCGACGCAGTATGTATTCGCTCCTTTTTCGAAGTTTCAACCAATACCCGCAAGTGGTACTCATGTTTATGTGTCGAACGTTTTCATGTTATTACGTGGTCACATACCGTAGTTTGTTAAAAACACATGTGTGCATATTCGCCTAAAGATGTTCCCGAAACTACTCATTTAAGGCTTCCATACGTACACGCATAGAAACATTTAAATGAGCAAACGGATGTAGACAAAATATGTATTCAATCTAGAATGAGATGCCATTTAATGGGGAAGTCCTCTTTGTTTCGTGTACACATTGTTAACGTCCTAATTTTATTACTTTTCAATTTAGTTTCTGTATTTTAATCAGTCATACACACAGTTATTTAAATTCCCTGTGGACCTCATGGCCAGACTGGCAGCATTGATTAATAACAAGCACACTTAATTCAATAATACATGTCTTGGCTGAGATGTATTCCGTACAAATACCTGCCTTTTATTAGAAATCAAAGCTGGATGTCCCTACATGCCAACGATTTTAGAATGCAAGATTTTTGTTATTAATCTGTCAATTAATTTGCTTATAATTACTTCGTATTAAAGTCCTGGAGTAGGTGCTCTGCAAGAGGAATCTCCATTTCAACCTGCAATATGAAAATACAAACCTTCATATGCATTAGTCAACAGAGGCGAGGTTTTCTTCTTGATTCGAGTTTGATAATCTTTCTAAGACGTACAAAACAAGTTCAATTTCCTTTTATGCAGAATTATGTTCATAAGAGACCTATGTCAAATCAGATTCAATAATTCATGCCAAGCTCTTCAATCTTAGTCATCAATGTGTTTGAGTGCTAATTTGATTCAATTCGAACGATTCCTTTTTAACAACTTTGAAGATTTTAATTTACAGTGTAACTCAATCATGTTAATAGCGGCATGGGGACTCCGAATAGTCGACCTATTTTTCATTGTCTTCGAGCTTGTCCTCAAATTACCAAGCTTTTAATGGCAAACGTATTAGTATTAGTGAAATCTCACTGCTAATTGTCCAATGTCACGAAGCAAGATTTGTGATAGATTCACACATAAGGTCTCGGAAAATCAACCTTTCCGTCTATGCTCTTTTGTATTTTTACTGTATTGTTCAAAGACTGGTTTCGGGTAAGCCCGCGAGATCCCGGGAGAAGCCCATTGTAAACAAATCGCTGGTCAAAAGTTTGAAACAGTGTTTTCATCTTAGTGGCAATCATTTGCGCAATAATCTGTATGGACAGAAATTCATTGATGTCGTCTTTTACTTAAAATGATGTTTTCTACCTAGCTTGTTTCGTTATGGTTGAAAAAATTTCGTTTAGACTTAAATACAGACTTAAAACACAAATATTCAGGTTTTGCACATACTCAATTAAGAAGAGCTTCACCTGTTTAAAGATTTAAACAAAAAATACGCGTTAGTCTAAATAACGCATATTTTTTTTATCTCATTTGCTCAAGCTATAACGATTCGGAAAAGTACATGTTATATTCAAACACATTGAAAGGAATTGAGTAACAACAAGGGGGAAAAATGATGAATCGATTGTATTTATTCAGCAATAAAGTTTATTGTTGCTCCCGAGCATTAATTTTCAGACCAGTATTCGAGAATCATACTCTTTTGTTATCGTGAATATTTAATCAACGCGGAATTTAACAATGATCCTTGATTTAGAGACAATTCCAAATGAGGAAATGTTTACAAGGATTTTAAATCGCCATTTCAAAGTAACTCCTCTCCTATACAAATTTAATATCCTCAGCAGATAAAGCCTGAACCCTTAAAACTTCTTTATTCAAACTTGGTTGATAATGAACTCTGAATTTTGCCCAGTTTCTCAAGCTATTTGCTGTGTACGCCTTTTGTTTCTCTTCTGTGTTAGAAATTCAGGCATCAATTATTGATCATTTTGCTCCCTATAGAAAACGACCGCTAACAAAGATGTCGCTTTCTGGATTATTCCTTTGCTTTTTGTGAAGGACAAACCGTGTTGAGCTGCGCTTTTTCTGCTGGCAGGTTAGGGTAATATTTGCGGAGGAGTTTTCTTAACTTATCTTCGATAATTTACAAAAACTGTGGCGAAAATGTGCGGTTTTTCTTCGCTTTAGTTAATATTTGTCACAGCAGGGAGGAACTATGCAAGATGTGAACTTAGTTGACCAGAAACAACAAACTTAGGTGTGTTTCAGCAACCCAGAATAGCGCCGTAAAAATTTCTTTCACAGTGTTGTGTTTTACAAGTGAAGCTCTTCGCTTATTCGGGAGATTGAAGTACTAAAGCAAGTTGATTACTGTTTCCTTTTAACTCAAGTTTTAAAATCTACAGGCCTGCAATCATTGGATTATACCAGTGTTATGTATTCGCTGTTTACAAACTGTGTCTTATGTCTTCAATCTTTATTGCAGCTTAACTATTTTTTATCTCCAACTGT
This sequence comes from Meandrina meandrites, assembly GCA_963693305.1. Taxonomy (NCBI): domain Eukaryota; kingdom Metazoa; phylum Cnidaria; class Anthozoa; order Scleractinia; family Meandrinidae; genus Meandrina; species Meandrina meandrites. The sequence continues at coordinate 932,773 of OY855907.1, forward strand.
TGATTGTGCTGGCTAACCGAAAAGGCTTCGGCAGGTATGCCTGAACACATCAAGTAGAGTGACGTTTTAAAACATATACGTCGAAAGAAGCACAGACCTTATAAATCTTCCTTCAGGATTTCACTCATTTCGAGGTAAACTCATAATATTCATTTCAGACAAAAGCTTTGTGTTTATTCACGCCTATTTGTATTGCACTATTTTGCATGAATAGAGTTCACTACAAAGCTCTGTTACATGTAAGTTCTTTCACCCGGCATTTAATGTCCACACATGCAAAAAAAACCGCTCTTACAGTACAGTAAATGCAATTGTAGAAAATTAAAACAGTCATATTCTGAACTGATAATTTATACATGTATTTCACCTCGATACAATTTTTACTGTGCTATATATTCTTGTAAAAAATATGGTTGAATGTTTACCCGGCGTGAAAACATCTCATATAAACTTATCAAAGTCGTAGTCTGCGGTGTAATTTTGCCTTGTGGGGTTCTATCGAGAAAGTATTTTTTATATTATACTAAGATGGCTGTGTTACAGTGTCATAATGGCTGTGGGGCCGGATATTTGTAGTAAAGAAAGGCAGCAAAGTCAATTTTCGACAAATGCGTAGGTGTTGAAATATGCGGTATTCTTAAAATGATTATACGTGAGTTAACCAAAAAATGTAATGTCGAGTAACAGTTTTAGTTTCTATGGAAAAAAAAACAAAACAGGAAACTTAGGTTTTTATAGCTGCAGTTGTCAATGTCAAATTGAACGATTAATATTATTTGAATATTTTAATTTCTTCCAAGCAGTTTCAGGTTTTCGTGTGATTCGGTTTTGAGGTCATAGTTCGTTTTCTCTTCTAGAAAAATCTTGTTAAATATTTTATTCGTCGCCTTTGTTAGTTGACTTTGTTTTGTCAACATTTCTTTAGAGACAAAGATGTTTTTGAATTAACAATTGCGCAAAACTCCTTGTGCTTCTAAAAAACTTCATTATTCTGTTTCCTCAATGGTTCAAATGTCGGAGCCGTTAAGATAAATAGTGTTCTTTCTGCATGTTTCGCCTTAAAGTGAACTGCACCTCATAAGAATATATATAAAGTGGCATTCTCGTCCCAAGAGTCACTTGTTCCTCTTGACCCAGGCTCCGCCCGCTAATAGGGACAGGAGGGCGCTGGTGACAAAAAGGCGAGTGATCAACAAAGAGGTCCTAAAGCGTGCATGTGTCTACTAGGCCTACGTGACTCGTTAATAAATAATATTATCCGAATGAGGAAGTCCTACAGAAGCGAATTCAAGTCAATAGACCACTTTCGTATCCTCGGTTTTCGACTGAAACTAGTTTGGAAAGGAGGCTAATGCGGGAGAATATCGTCAAAAGAGCTTCATGTGATTTGCATTCGAAAAGATTCCCCACATTAGACTCCACTGCAAGCTAGTTTCATCTCAATACCGAGAATACGAATATGGTCTATTCAGGCCATATGTCGAGACAAGAAAATTATCTTGTGTCACGAAATACTCTGGCATATTGGTACATTTTCACGCCCAGGTTTTAAAAAAATAATTAAAATGTCTCGAGAAACTGGATGTAATTAACAATTAGACCCGTAGCCCGCAAGGGTTACGGGTCAATAGCCTATGAGGCGAAGCCGAATGGGCTATTGACCCGTGGCCCTTGAGGGCGAAGAGTCTAATTGTTTTTATGATCACCCAACTAGTCGGACAGAAAAAGCAATAATAAAGTTAGCAAATGCAAGTTGAAGAAAGACTTATTTGGGAATAAAACGAAAGAAAGCGTCACGAATTTCGCTACTCGATGACTATTACTAATAGTCCTCTAGTAGCGTAGCCAATCGAAATGCAGGATTTGCATTAGTCCACTAGTTGGGTGATACTAATTCGTAATAGTCAGCACTCGAGCAAACAATTCCCCTCCAGGGCGGTGGGAGAAGGGAACATTATTAGAGTGCAGTGTCTTGCCCAAGGACATAATTCAAGGACCCAGTCAGTAATCGTTGTCGCCACTAATTCCATTCTCATCAATTCCCGGGTCCAACACACTAACAAAAAAGGCCGCCGCGCCTCTCACGGATTTATTAAGTATATTCACCTGATAGAAGAATCGCTGACCCATGCAAAGCATATGTTTACTGGGAAATCGAAAAAAACCGTCATCTGTGACAGAATAAACACGATAATAAGACAGGTTTTAACAGAAGCTCCTGTTAAAGCGCTATTTGTAACTGCAGTGTACTGAAAAGTAAAGTTAGATGGTGAATCTCACGGGTTTTCACTTTGCTGTTTCTCGTTGCAGACCGATCGTGAGATAATCAGCAGCTATGCATGCAATATCAGTGGCTGCGTCATCACGGCCTGGTTATGAGATAGACCGCTACAGCAGAGGAGAAAGTTTGGAATATTACTGCCCGCAAACAGTCACTACAGCGGATACAGGCATAAGAATTCGTATCAACGTCCGGGGACTGGTATTCGAGACTTACGAGCAAACTCTGGCCCAGTACCCCCAAACACTACTCGGCTCGCCCAGTAAGCGTGTGGAATATTACAACCCCTTGAGCAAAGAATACTGTTTTGATCGCGACAAAACCGTGTTTGACTCGATCCTGTTCTTCTATCAATCATGCGGGATTCTATCGTGTCCCGAGCACATTCCGCGGGAAAACTTCTTGGAAGAGATCAAGTTTTTCCAACTTCATCAAGCAGATAAGAGATACAAGGAGGAAATTGAACCAGAAGAAGGAAAAACAGTCGAGCAGGAATTACCCGAGCATCCAATACAACGGAAAATTTGGAAACTTTTCGAACACCCCGATTCCTCGAAATGGGCGGATATGCTGGCAAAATTCAGTTTATTGATTATAATAATGTCTACTATTACATTTTGTATCGAGACCTTACCGAGCTTTGGACGTCACACAATCTGTCGGAATGTCACGTCGAACATCTTAAGTAACGACACAAATATTGATAATGAGTCAAGTGTTGTGACCAACAGTTCACAAGTTATCGTGCTTGTTAATGTCACGGAGCGCCACTGCACAGTTGTCGAGCGAGGCGCGTATTGGTCGACAATAGAAGCAGTCTACGTGGCATGGTTCACTTTTGAATATCTCATGCGAGTTATTTCCGCTCCAAAGAAAGTTAAATTTATGACGTCTGCTTTAGGCATGGTTGATTTTTTAGCTATTTTACCTTATTACGTCACCCTAATATTCCAGGAAGATGGCGTGCTGACGTCATTTCCGGTTCTAAGGATAATTCGTCTGATACGGGTGTTGCGGGTTTTAAAGCTTTCTCGTTACAGCAAAGGCTTGAAAGTCCTCGCTCAAACACTTTTAATAAGCGGTAAAGACCTGCCGTCACTGTTCGCCGTTTTAATCATTAATGTGGTTCTTTTTTCGAGTGTTATCTACTACGTGGAAAACGACATCAAAGACAACGACTTTGAGAGTATCCCAGACGCCTTTTGGTGGACGATAATTACCATGACCGCAGTGGGTTATGGGGACAAGGTGCCGAAAGGTGCTTTGGGTAAATTAATTGGAGCAATATGTGCTGTGTCAGGGATCGTTGTTTTGTTTTGTTTCCCAACTCCAGTTCTACTTTCGCACTTTGAGGAGATGTACAAGAAGAAACCAAAAGGGAAAGAAACTCAAAAGGACGACAAAGAAGCAGGAGAGAATAAGAAAATGAAGGACACAGAAGTCCGTATGGCTGGCGAAGAAGAGCGCGTTGAGATTTACATTTAATTTTATATTTGCATTGTTGTTAAACGAATCTCAAAACGTTAGCAGAGAGTTCGTCCTTAAGTTCAAAGCAACCTACAGTTTCCTTTAGGAACTAAGAGAACATGATATCTCGCTGAAAGGTTCTTTTACAGTGCACATCTTTTTTAATTCTAAAAGAAAGAGTTTCGTGAATATTTTGTTTCAAAAATAGATCCACTTTGTTTAAGTTGTTTCTTTAGCGGAACATTTACAACCCTATAACCTTTTAAGTCCTAAGATCAACATCGGAACTCCCCCTACACCTTTTCATACATTTTCTACAACAAAAGTAGGGAGAATGTTTCATAAACAAGTCTTTCCTGAGGTGATTCTCAGTTCTGCTGAGAACGAAAGGGTTATATGGTGTAAATCAGTGGCGGATCCAAACCTTCACCTGCGGGGGCGCTTTTGAAGGCTTGACTATGAATGTTGAATTCTGCGAAAATAATTGCGGCAGTTCAAAGCAGATGCGCTATTTCCGAAAAAAATAAGGGAGGGTGGGGGGGCCTCCCTTGGATCCGCCACTGTTAAAATGTACACTTTGATTAATTATCCGGAAGTTATAACCTTAAACGAAGATGTCTCCTTTCGATGTATTTTTATTTTAAGTTTCAATTGCAAATGAAATGGAAAATAAAATCTCGATTTTTCTTTTAGTTCATAAGAGTATATGCTCCTTTGGCAACTTAGGAAAAGGATAAAAGACTTTAAATTGCAGACGTGTAATAAGTTTGCCTCGGTCGACGATAATAGTTTTATTACTTTTTATGTAGAATTAATAAAATTGTGACCAAAACTACGATCGAGGTATCATTTATGGATTGTTTCCATCTGATATTTTTGCTCTACAAAATGTGAAATGTCATGCCAGAATAAGCCGTTTCAAAGCAATGGTCACACGGCACCTCTCGGCGGTTCTCCCGATCCTACCCACAGCTCTGGTATGCTTTCCAGAGGGACAAAGGCGTGTGTGTGTGGGGAGGGGGGAGGGGGAGGGGACAGTGGGGGAGGGGGTGAGTAGGGCTGTCTCACCAAAGATACTTGGCAATAAATGGATACTCCAAAATCAGAAATCCGCTGGGAGACTGGAACCCAAACACTCTAGTGAGCTTGCGGTTAATTCCACTCTCGTTTGCTTGCAGTTGGCTTTCCTTTCTTAGTAAGGTGGCACAATATGCAGAAATAGGTTCTAGTTAGCGGATTTCTGATTCTGGAGTATCCATTTTAGTCACGACCATGATCGATTATGCACGTGTATTTTGTTTCGTAATCTTTATCTACAAAATATTCTTTCTTGTGACATTTTCCACATGATTCTGCGTTACAACTGTATTTAAATAAACCGGCATGTAGCATATTACTTATCAAAAGATCATTTGGGTCGCCCACTACCTCTCGGAACGAGTTACTTCATTGGTTCCGAACACAATACATAACAGGTCATAACAATGCCCCTAGCCCTGAATAACAATAGAGGTAGTGTTTACAGCGGGCGAATGAAAATAGAGGTTCCAGAGAGGTAGTGTCTTACTGGATCATTGTCGGGTTACATAAATAAAACAAGCGCTTTACTGATCTGTTTAGCTGAAACGTGAAGATCTAACAACTTTGAAGTTGTTGATTTGCACGCTACACGTGCCCACATTTTGGTTTGGAAGTGATGGTCTGGAGCGAGAGATTCCGTTACGTTTGAATGTAGTGAACATGAAGGTAGTTTCAGATTTTGACTCACCGGGGCATTTAGTGTATGTGCAATGATTACTTTGTAGTTAGTTTTTCACAAGAATGCGACGACGTCCTCGTAAACAATTAAAAGACGAAGATGCTATAAAAGGTGAGGCATATAAGCAAAGTATCTTTCGTGCCAAATGACGAAAAGTTTAACGAGATCGATCGTATTTACACTCCAAAATCTCAGGTGGCCACATGCAGAATTCATGGATTGGAATGCCCAAAATCTCGTACTCTTTGTTAACTTATGTACAGTAGTTCTTTATAACGCTTGAATCAGGAATTCTTTAACCTATTTAGCACACAAAGTCATTGTCGAATGTTGATGATATCGTTTAGTTACACAATTAGAGATCACAAATTCAAAATCTCTGCCTGCCCACTGAGATGATTCGCGCCCTTTCCACCTAACACGGAAAATTATTTATTTTTACTTAGCAGAATTGCATAATTATCTTTTTATATTGCCAAAAATTGACTATTTATTTATGTAGATCAAATCAGAGTAGTTAATAAGATAAGTTCGAGTTAAAAATTGAACAAGTTAAGATGGTGATTTAAACTTTTATGAAGTAAGTCTAGTTAATTTTTGAATGCAGGCCAGAGAGTGCAATAATTATTAATGTACCATATCTGGGTTTCAAAGCTGAATAAAGATGTAGTTTTCCCAGATCAGCAAGGTACTAAAAATGTGCAGGCAGGCACGGCAACGCTGACAAAAGTATCATATTGATAGGCCATTTCCGAGTAGCGCTTTGCCTCATTTTCAAAACAAGTCCTCTTGTGAATCCATTCATTTGAAAATGAGTTTGATTTACATGAAAATGGACGTGCAGGTGAAACACATTTTCATATGAATGGTTTGGCACAAAGACTCGTTTTGACACAGAGGCAAAAGGTAGCTTGGAAACGGCTTATTCAATTTATAGCAGACTCCCTCCTCCAACCCCTTCCTAATAAAGCACCCCTAATCCAATCCTCCGTAAGAAAAAAGATGGCGGCGGTACATTTGACCACAATACCTTGCGAACCTAACACAGCGTATATGGCACACAGAATGCTATGCTTTTGCGAAATTCATCCCCATACTAACAACATTGTTCATGCTGGGTTTCAAGTTTTTAAAGTTTTTCTGTGCGCTTTTATGAGCGTTTTTGCAGTTTTCGCGCGCTAAGCATTATAGGTAAATGTACCAGTCGCCATCTTTTTGCGTACGGTGGATTAGCAGCCCCTTCTAATAAGCACCCCCATTGCAAAAGGTATATTCAGGACATTGACATAGAACAGACTAACTACATATTTTTAATGTGTGTCATGTTTACTGACGACTTACTGTACATCCATGCTTTTGATTCATAAACAGACAGTAGTGTTTGTAAGCTGTGCAGGGAAGGACCAGATGAAGCGCTGTTTGGAAAATTTTTTCTAGATGAGAGGAGTGGGTTTTCAGTTCACCAGTACTGCATGGTAAGGCAACCTCTCATTCTTCTTTTAGCACAAGAAATGAATCCCAAAACCCTTCTATAGGCTTTTTGAATACTTAAAATAGTGTTGGTATGGATTACAGAGTTTGCCTGTTATCTCTTAAATTTAGCTTGCCCGTGGCAAGTGCATGCTTATCTAATAGTTTATTAAATTCACTATAATTGGTCAGCAGGGCCAGGTTGTTGAAAGCACGATTAAGCCCATACAGGATTAGCGTGGATTTTGATTTCAGTTTTTTAACTTCTCAGTGAGGTTTCCTGTTTATATTTTTTTCTCCAGTTTTGACGTCAACTAATCTCAATCTTCACAAAACATAAACAATAAAAACACTTTTATACAAGAGAAATTGAACTCTTGATTAACTTTTAACCTGGGTCAGCGCTAATCTGCTTTTGAACAGCCCGGCCCAGATGACTTGTCTGGGCTGTTGCCCATCGGCAAGTAAGTATGAAAAGTTACTTGCCCTACATGGAAATCTACATGTCATGGACAACCGTATGGCCCTTTTTTGAGCCTAACTCTATTTTATGGTGCAAATGCTAAGAAATATTTTTTTTTCTGACTAGCTATTCACAAACATTCAATGCAGTTAATGTTTTGTTTCCAGGAATTCTAACCACAAGTTAAATCACTGCTCAGTGGGTAAGGGATGACCAGTCCCACCCCTTATTAAGCAGCCACCTCCATTAAGCGGCCAGTTGCCATTCCCCGGAGGTTGACCGCTTAACAGGGGTTCTGTTGTATTTGTTACAGGTCAAATTTAAATTCAGGTTAAAATATTTTTAACCTAGGTTATTTTTTTCAACCTAGGTAAAATTTAGGATTATTAGTAGGGTTAGGGTTTTGGATTGGAGTCACATATTTTTAAAAAATAGTGGTTCACCCAACGTTATGTGGCAAAGTGGCTAAGGGGTTGGACAGCAAATCTGGAGGTTGAGAGTTCAAATCCTAAAAATGCAGGATAGTAAAAAGGTAATTAAAAAAAAGATGACATGGCAGGGCACGACAAAAGTGCTGTCCGATAGCCCGGGGCTAGTGGAATGATTCTCCGGGCTAGCGTCTTTAGATCACAGGTTGCCCGACGGGCAAGCCGGGCGGCAAGCAATTTTTTTTATGGCAAATTCAGAAATAAGTGTGGAGCAAACAGTTCGTGAGGGAAAGTGAAACAGTACAAATTTTTTTTCTAAGCTGAAATGAGCAATGCAATGCAGCAATGACAATGACAATGGCTTTACAGAACATGGAAGTATATTATCAGCTGTATTATGGCCTTTCAGTTTTGGAATTCTCATTTATGTTCAAATTTTGATACAAAGTCTATTGTTACTGCAACAAGCATTTGTTAAATCAAGTGTTTCTATATAAGTACTGTAGAATTAGCATGTAGTTTGCAACGTAAATAAATTTTATTGTCTTTATTGAATAAATTAATTTCGGGCTACCACCTCAGAGCTTCGGGCTAGTACAATGGAATAACAACTTGCCCGAAGGGCAAGCTGATTTTTTTATTTTCGTCTCACCCTGCAGGGTGAGGGGGTTCAGAGACATCAAGGGAGGGGAGGTATTTTAATTTAATTTTCTACTTATTAAGTAAACCTAGTAAAAAAAATAAACTAGGTTAAAACAAAAATAGCCTACATTGAAAAAAAAAAATGACCTATTAAAGCTAATTTTGACCTGTAACATATTCACCAGATAGTAAATTGTTATTGAGTGAATTTATCATTATCAACTCTCAATGCCTGGATATTCCTGTCATGGTTTTCAATCACTGCAGCTAATGAATTGGTTTTGGTCAGTTCTTTGCATCAGGATTAGCTCAGAGAGGAGAAGACGACGAAGGCTTTGATGGGTTCTTAATTGCAGACATCAAAAAGGAAATAGCAAGATCAAAAAGACTGGTCAGTCAAATAAAAATATTGTCATTGAAATCTTTGTTATTATTAATTTATTATGCATCAATCATGCCAAATCAGTAATAATTAATTTTGAATTGACATGATTGACGTGATTAATTAATAATTATGACAAATTATTAGTCAATCACAACGCTCTATCACTTTCATTTTAATTTTTCTTGTTAATTTAATTTACACTCTTCAGGCCTTTTGCAGTTTTATCACCATTGTATTTAAGTTATTGATAGAGCAAGCAGTTTTCAATTGAGTGTCGTAGAACCAAAACCAAAGTAATCCTTCAGGCCAATCACAAAGGACACAGACAATCCAATGAACCAATCAAAACTTGAAGCAAATACATACATGTAGCCATTGCAAAGTGTGGGAAAATGTGTGCGAGCAAGTCACAATTGGTTTAGCTTTTACTTCTGATTGGTTGAGAAAGTGGCACAAGATTTTAAAGCCAATCACTGATCAAAGTAATGTAAAACCAAAGCAAATGCGAATTACTTTCTATACTCAAGTGAAAACCGCTCTATCCATGTTTTCATTTAGTAATTAAATATTCTTTGTTTATTGAATTTATATCACACCGATTTTTAGCAGTAACTGCATATCAAACTGAAGTTTGATGCACTGGTCATCTGAAACATGTTTTTCAAAATATTGAAAACCATTTGTCTTTACTTGAAGATTATTATTTTAGAGGGAGTGAATTATAAATTTTTCCCAATGAGTGATGGCAATTGAAATGGATTTTTCATGTGTGTTCATATTTTTGTAGAGATGCAATTTCTGCAAAAGGACTGGTGCATCAATTGGCTGCTGTTACATGAGATGTCACCAAACATTTCACTATAAATGTGCAAGACAAAGGGGAGCTCTGTTTCAGTTCTTTGATAGCTTCAAGTAAGTACAATTTAATTTTTAACTGTTAAATGTCAGTGTAAAAATTCTCTTGATTTGTATCCATGTTTATCTGAAATCATAGTTGGGAGAATTATTAGGAAGCTTAAGCAAACTATGACGGCAACATGAATGAGAACGTCACCAAACAAAAGAGAATAATGAGCCGAATAATAGCTCTGCACATGCATTTTGTATCTTGGCACATTTCTTGGCGGTTCTCTGTTAAACAGCAACGTTAAATGACCAAATTCTGCATATTTTGGACAACGTAAATGATGACCGCTATAAATTTTGGACGGTATAATTATCTTTTTGGGGTTGAATGCTCTCTTTACATTTTCAGCTGGAGCTACTTCCTGAACCAATAGATAGACTGAATACACTTGGATAATCTCAAGATTCTCGATTGAAATAATTATAAATTCATTTTTCACTAGGCGTTGTCCTTGCCGTTGCCATCGTCATTGCTTAAGGTCCCTATTATCTATGTGAAGACACTAACTTTGGCAAGATCAGTAGGGATCCGATGTCTGTATTATATGATTGTATAATTTAAATACTCACATATTAAATATACATATTAATTTAAGAATTAGAAAATATTGTCTATAATCAAGTTATAGAAACACGAGTGGAAGTTTGGGAGAATGAGAAGTGCTGCACATGGAACACAAGGCAATAGGCGAGTGTTTCCACAGCTTTATCATTTTCTCTGAAACTTTCCTGAGTGTTTCTATAACTCTATAGAACATGGAAAACATCTTTTTTTAGAAAACACTGTGAGGCAAAAATGAAATCACTTGGTTTTTTTCATCATCAAAATGAAAATTCTCTTTGCTGACATTACGTCAACAGCTCATGCTAGCTCTATGTTTCTGTTGAGTTATTGAAGTACAGCTTTTAGTGTGCGCTTTTTTACAGGATGTTTTCTAGAATATTAATATATAAATCATACTGTACATGTATATAAAATGACAGAGTAAAGCACAGTACAGACATACTGTTGTTGTTTATAAAGACATATTAAGTTATGTCAGAATTAGCATTTAAACTCACAGTGGTTTACTTCAATAATTGCAGTTCTTTTTGTCCGGACCATCGTCCAACCCAGCGAGCAAAATTGGCATTAAGTGCGAGCCAACCTTGCCCAATTTGCTGGTGTCCAATAGAGTGGAACAGTAAGACGCCCTTCTCTGATATTCCTCTTGTCACTCCTTGCTGTAAAATGACATGGTTTCACAACAGTTGCCTTCAGGTAACAAAGATCTAATTTCTGAACCACTATTTTATCTAATCTATAAATCAGTATAGTTTTACAGTCAAGCACCTCAGACCATAGCCACCCAGCAAGGTTTTTGATTACTTTGATGAGTTTTATGGCTTCCGGTTGCTTTAAACTGCCAATCAGATGCCTTGAAGAATGGAAGGTGGGGTATCAACTGTTACATGATTCATCATCAAATGTCAGACTTTGAAAGGGTTTCAAACAATGTTTCCTACGAGTGATTATGCCAAGTTCAACTGGCGAGAAATAAATTTTATGCCGACAAAAATTTGGTCAAACTTAACTTTTTGCACAGGAAATGCATTTTAAAGATTTTTGTGCCCTACTTTCAATTTTAAGTCTTCTGGGTTTGTAAAACCAGTTGAAACTAAATGTTTCACAGATCCTTACAGAAATTTAATTTTATATGAAGCCAACTGTCTGTATAAGTTTTTGAATGTCAGAGTTTATGGTGTTCCGTATTCCGATGGTTTAGTGAAGCAAAGCTCTTTTTGATAACTTTAAACGGTTACAAACAGTGTTGGCCAGTTCAACTTCAAATTCGTTCGTATGAACCATTGAAAACTGGAAGCCATCAAACTAATCAAAAACTTGTCAAAAAGATGTCAAAAACTTACTAGTTGGTTGGCTATGGTTCAAGGCGCAATGACTGTAATGTAATGATAACATCCAAGTTATTTGGAGCATACAAAATTGTCTTCATACTGAAGAAATACATAGAATGGCACAATGTGTAGAGCTCTTAGTTCTAAGGTAAAACAATCCCATAGTCTGAATATTTTTTGTTTAAGGTTAATAATGGAGGATTAGGACTTGAGGTATCAATACTTTGAGTATCACATACCTGCAGGCTGTGCAATAACCACTATTATGATAATAATATACAAGCAACAATTTCTTCATTCTGATTGGCTAAGAACACGTCAATTAATTCCAAACCAGTGCAAAAAGTGATATTGGCAGTGCAGAAAGTGAAATTGGCAGTGCAAAACGTGAAATCAGCAGTGCAAAACGGTGAAATTAAAAAGGATTGACATTTACGCAGCTTCATGCAAAATCCATCTCGGACAAACAAAATGGCGGACAAAAGTGAGACAAGATTGTTTGATCTTGATAACGCAGTTTTAATGAAAAGCTTGAAAATAATGCAAAGTGAAAGAGCACAACAAAATTACCAATTGTCGAGAGGTGTGAAAAACGAGGAATAATCACAAAAGCAATGAGGACAAAACATAAACTTGAAATGAAACTCAGGCCAACGGCCAATATTACGCCAATAGCGGCATAATCCTTGCCGAAACATATACTCTGCTTCACTTCTCTGAGCGAAACGCGAAGAAGTACTAACCAGACTGCCTAGGAACAGACTACTCCAGACCTTAGTTTTGAAGACGAGAGAAGCAAGCATTCTATTTTTTCAAGAGAGAGAGAGAGAGAGCTTAGAAATTAGGTAAGCTTTTGCAGCTGTAACTTGTTAAAGCTCGCTCAATAACAAAAGGCACCAAAAGTGGTGTTAAAAGGCAAATCTAACCTGTATAACGTCCAGTGAAATCAGCCAGCAACACGGAGTTGTAGCGGAATGCTCTCCTGCACTGAGAAGATCCGTTCGGTGGATTCTAGTTCTGTATCAGTATTTCGATATTCTGTCAGAGCATCATGTGCTGAAGGTTGTTTTCGGCTCGACTGTGCACAAACACGGCACGGACGGAGTTTCTTAAACCCACCGAAAAGAAAGGAAGCAAAAGCTTAGCCACTTGGGCAAATTGCCCATTGCTTTGCTATTTAGGTTCTTCAAATTTAACGGCGAGAAAACTATTCTGAAGTAAAAACTTTTCATGCAGCACTTCCAGAGATTGCACGAATTGAATATTTACGCATGAATTCACACGTCAAATTTACAGCCAGGCGATGGACACATGTACTTGTCACGAAAATTACCAAAGCGTGACAGAAATGGTTGCTTGTATATTATTAACAAGTAATCACATGATTTTTCTCATGCAATATGGAATAAATAAGCACTCGTAAATTTTTCAAAGACTACAAATTGCACTCGCCCTACGGGCTCGTGCAATTTTGTTAGCCTTTGAAAAATTTACTCGTGCTTATTTATTCCAAATTGCACTCGAAATCATGTGATTACTGGTACAAATTGTGATAAAAATTTTTTTGTTGTCCTTGGCAAGTTTCAAGGTGCTTTAAAAGAAATTAGTCATTTGCAAACATGATCACATTCAGCTATGCTACAACACATTTATTGTGTATGAATAATTGTTAACTATGATTATCCAAAAATTTTATCTTATCAACAGAGTCACGCCCAGTCAAGTGGGGTGTATTATTTCCGTTGTCCAGTTTGTAATAACATGGAACAATTTCAAGCTGAAATGAAAAGAATGGGCATTTTCATCCCAGAACAGTAAGTAGAGGACGCGCACATTTTGAAAGCGCTGTCTGGTCATCCAGGACAGGTTAGATTTTTCTGCCAGCAAGTGACTTTTCATTCTCACTTGCCAGTAAACTAAAGGCCCGTTTACCCAGGCAATTTTTGTCACGCAACTCAGTGCAATTTTTGTCGCACCGAAGTTGCATCAAGTTTTGAACAGGTTCGAAACTCCTGCGATATCACGCCGATTTTATCGCTGCTAGTTTATGTGGGTGTAAACTCATGGCGATTTCATGGCGATGTTATCACTGCGATATTGCAGGAGACTTCCTGCAACTTCAGTGCAACAAAAATTGTATTGAGTTGCGTGACAAAAATCGCCTGTGTAAATGGCCCTTAAGGTGGCTGGTATCGGTTTCCAGCATTTTCCAGATCTTATACTTTGATGGGTCTGTACTAGAAATCTTTATCAGTTAATGCTACAATAATGGTATCAAATAAATGCCCAATGATTGGTGAATATGTTGTGGATATCTTCTTGATGTCACTGGTTACCATAGCAACAGTATAACCTGTTTAAAACACCCTTAATTTAAGCTTTATGTGCTTATAACTCAAAAACGAGCTCGGTGACCCCCACTTTTTATTGTTGAGTTATAATAAGCATGTTAAAAAAAGTTAAAAAAAATTTTCTATGAAGCGGTTTCAGAGCCACCTTAAATTTTCAAAGGGTTAAGTGGGGTCTTATTTTAGTTTTGTTTCCCAACCATTGGTGTCAGAATAATCAATTTATTAATTATAATAATTATAATAAATTGATGAATGTTTTGTGGTACTTCATTGCAGAGATGCCAGTTGGGAGAAAGACAATGCATTTGCCGATCTTCTGTTTCAGTACAATCGTTGTGACGCAAAGAAGTGCATCTGTCCAAATGGCAGGGAACATAAAGAAACAGCTGGGTAAGGCTTGAAATTATTTATACTAATTTGCCTTTTTTATAACTTTGCTGATAAATCAGTTTTTCCATTCTTGGCAAATCCTTTGTACAATAATGTTAGAGGGACACTGTCACCAATAACTTTGAAAAGTCAAAAGACATTCTAATCACAGGAAAGCCAAAAATGCTGGTTCAGTTTCGCTTAAAACTGCCCAACCAGTTCTCTGAGATCATAATTAAGTGTGTTTAGCTGCAGATCACCAGGATGCAAATGGCTGCAACTTAAAATCATCGGGCTGATTTTTTCAAGGTTTTTCTTTATCATGTGGCAATATCACCCGAAACTGACTATGGTTTGTTCTACCTTTGAGAAAATCAATAGATTTCCTTCTCTTGACTTTCTGGGAGCACTCTATGTACTGTACGTGAAAAAGCATTTCAGTTCATATTAAGCACATTTTCACCGCAAAACATAAAATCCCTGTGACAGTGCCCCTTTAAGCACATTCGTGTAGGGAGGCACAGTGGCCTAATGGTTAGCATACTGGACTCCACATCACAGATATATGAGTTTTGGCCACGGAATGAAATTTTATTGCCAGTACACTCGCCGGGCAAATGATCAACGGTTGAATGATGTTTTGTACACTCTGCACTGAAATTGGTTTTAAAGGGGCACTGTCACGAGCATGACTTCAAAAATTCAACAGCCCAAAAACATGTTTACACCATTGGAAACCTATTAACAGTGGTCACGTTTTTGTAAAATTACTGTACCAGTGTACTGAAGCTAAATATAGAGTGATATCTCTGTGATACCATCGGGAACTTTTGATCTCAACTTGAAAAAGTCAGCCTGACTTTTTCAAGTTCTGTCCTTGCGGTTTAGAAAAATCGATGAAAAGTATTTACGGTTACCTTCTTCTTTAAACTATTTGCTAGATATCCTTCCCTTTACGTTCTAGGGGCATTTCCTGTATGGTTGAAAGTACGTAGTCGTAATTTTGGTGCCGTTTTACTAAAACAAGTCAAAAAAAGTCCGTGACAGTGTCCCTTTAACTGTTGGCTGACATTTTCCTTGATGTTCAAATTTCAGAGGGTGGCGCATACGTTTGTGTGATGTATGTGGCCAGCAGGGCACGCATTTGAAATGTCAACACTGGAAGAAATCACCGGGGGAGTGGCATTGTGATGTGTGTGGATCCATTGCACCTTATTCCGGTACGCGGAAAAGACCAATAGGTGATCGCTCAATGGATCTTTCACACAGTGAAGATGATGAGGAGAGCTCGTCAGCCGAGGACCTCGACGTTAATGTGTGTTCTGTGTCGGATGATGAAATTTCTCTTGCAGCAATAAGGAACAGTATAACAAGTGTAAGACAGACCACTGTGTATGAAAGTACTGGTACCACTGAGAAGCATGTCAGGGAAGGGGGGTCGCCTATGAGGAAGCGGCGTCGTCTTTCCCTGGAGAGAACAGGTGCTGAAACTAGTCATCTCGAAGGTTGTTCAAAAACATCACAAAACACTGCAACTTGTAGTGGGCTTCAATTTTATGATAATATTTTAGATTCAACTTCAATGACCCCAAATGTACTTCTGGCTATTTCCGATACTGTGTTTGGTGGAGGAAAAGTTGCAAGTCAGGAGTCAGCTGATGTAACTACTGTGCAACAAACAGCAGAAAAGGAAGGTGAAACAATTTTGATCGATTCAGACAGTGCATCAGATGCAAGCATAGAATGGGTTAAGTCAGAGTTTAAATCAGATCTAACAGACTTGAAAAGAAAACCCATTGTTAGACGAGAGAAAAGCACAAAATCAGAAGATGATACTTGTTCTGAATCCAGTGAATTAAGTAGTGTGGCAAGCAATAAAAGTCCTGGAAAAGGAAAACAAAATCTGTTCTCATCAACAAGAAAGAGGAGAATAGATGCTGCAGAAGCAGATTCAAGTGCTGTTTCTGTCACGGTTGAAATTGGAGAGACAGCCTCTGCTCAAACAAACTTGCCAGTTTTAGACAACAAGCAAAAATTTGTTGACAGTGATGATGATGCGTGTGTTATCACAAAAGTTTTAAAGATGCAGCCCCCCAGCTGTCCTTACGGCAATGACAAAAATGGGATGACCTGTATCCTGCATTGCTGTCCATGCAACAGTAAAACAGTCAGTAGCACAGTTACTTCTAATAATTGTGATTATCTTAAAGAGAAATCAAGCAAAGCCACAGAGCAAAATCTACCCATAGATACAGCATCCACAGTGGCCGAGGATGAACAAAAATCAGACGTTTGTTCTGTTGGTACAAACACTTTGCCTTTTAAATCATCTCCAAGGAAAAAACTGTCAGCCAGACAGACATCAACTACTCAAACATTCTTTCCTAAAGAAGAGAGACTCACATCTGGTCAGAAAAAAAGACTGAACTTGCGCAGGAAGAAATCTGC
The DNA here is from genome assembly GCA_963693305.1 of Meandrina meandrites. Classification (NCBI taxonomy): domain Eukaryota; kingdom Metazoa; phylum Cnidaria; class Anthozoa; order Scleractinia; family Meandrinidae; genus Meandrina; species Meandrina meandrites. The sequence goes on from OY855907.1 coordinate 949,638, forward strand.
CAGTTACCTTGAGGCCACTAAAAATGTCGCTATAAATAATGTAGTTAGATGAGTATTATTACATGTAAATATTTTTCACAGAACATAATTACTTACTTGACCTCCATGCTACGTTGTTTTCCCAATAGAAACGTCAGAGGAACTACAGTGTAGCTGTAAAATTCTGTACTGAAGTAGTACAACTCAGATCTGATTGGTTCAAACTAAGATTGATTGACATATATTTTTTTACCAATAAAATGTTGTAACAGTATTAGTATTAATTTGTTAACCTGTTGCACAGGTTTCTTAGCACTATGAGGGATAGGGAGGGAGTGTCAAACAAATCAAGATTTATTGCCATTATTTTTATAATAGTTTGAACTGCACTGTACATACACAGTCATGTTTTCTTGGTATAGTTATTAAGTTAAGACAGCTGTATTTATCTATCTATCCATATAAGAGACCCTGCCAGGGTAAATTCCGACAAGCGACATGGGCCAAAAAGTAGTGACAGCGCTCAAACGAAATAGCGACAAACGGCTGACGAAGCCAAATGTATGTCGCTAAATTTCCGACAGCGTTGTGTAGCCTTGACAAAACACCGACAGGAGGACATTTTAAAATTCCGACAAGCGACCTGGGACACCCCCTCTGGCAGGGCCTCATATAATCTGACTGTCGCTTGAACACATAACTCATAGTGGAATTAGATCTACCCAGTAAGACAACTAATCGGATCTCTGTTGACTCAACATCAGATAATTATTTCTTATTGCTGTGTGCTAAGAGATGCCAACTGCCTCCGGCTAATCAAATGACTCATCAACATTCTGTATTTTCTTTTTAAAGATTTATTGTAAGGCCATTGTAAACTAGGTTTATGCTTTTCCTTTCTCCATTACAGAATTATAGTACAGTGTATATAAAATTCATAAATATCAGGTTTTTAGCACCTTGTTTAACAGTTTTAGCACAAAGAATTGAGCCAGTTAGTGTAAATAGCATATGTTTCATTTTCAAATAGCTTTTAATCTTTGTATTTTGTATCAAGCATTATTCATACAGTTGTCCTCATCAGTTTCCAACTTCTGTGATTTTTTAATGTGGAATTAAAGCAGGAAAACAGTTATTAAAGAGGCCTCTGATGAATTTTAACTTAGAATGCTTTTCACATTCAAGGTTTCAAGTTTGCCCATATTGGCAGACTTTTCTGGACCCATCAGCGTTATATAGAAAATTGACTTGCCCCTTCCTTGAGGACAAAATATGTCAGTGTGTTATTGAGTAAGACATCTGGCCCCAGTTGTTCAAAGGATGGATAACACAATCTTCCGCATAAATCGCAATGAAGTGGATAAGTGTTGACAAAACAAACTCCTCTATCAGCTGGATAGTGATTTATCCCGTGGATAGTGCTATTTATCCTTTGAACAATCGGGGCCTGAAGGTCAGCACAAGGTTAAGCTTCAAGCTGCCATGTCATCATAGAAAACTGATTCTTTGTTTGAGTATTTGAAGGCCCTCTTAACCCACGTACAAGGGGGGGGGGGGGGGGGGGGGATAGAACCCCTTGGGATTTTCATTATATCAACAGGGTTCATACTTGATCTTTTGAAATTCCATGACTTCTCCAAGCTTTCCATGTCCTAAATTTGACCATTTTCTTGAAAATCATCTTTCATTTTGAGTATGGATGTCGAAAAAGTCGATATTTGGCCAAATCTGCATTTACTGTGGTTTCCATGGCAATGTCAAAAATTAGGGACACAGTTGGCAAAATAGTTTTTGTGAGGAACAACCCAAGCAAGTTGCCAAGTTCTGTTAGGTTTTGACAAGTTCTGGTTTCATTTTATTTTGTATAAACTGAAATAATACCACTTGAGTCAAAGGGAGAATTCAAAATATTTTCCCAGTGGTTGAGTGTTTATCAAAAGACTACAAGAAATCAGCAGCCAAAACAAATTTTCATTTGGAAGCATGATTTCCAGTTTGGCATATTTTAAAACTACCTGTTGCTAACGTGTTGCAGTACACAGTCACAGCATTAATGATGTAACATATGGGAGAACTAAGACCAGCAGTTCATGTTTGAAAACCATCCATGTATCTTTTACTTATTTGTGGTCTCTATAGTCTTCTTACTCTTAAGTATATGCCCTGCTTCCTTCCACTTGGATGTAAATAAACCATTCACAGCCCTCTATAGTTTTCGTGTTTTTTCGATCAATGAGCGCGCGGTTAGAACGACGAGAAAACTGGACGCCAGCGCAAAACGGAAGAAGCAAGGGGGTGAGGGGCGGGGAGTGAAAAAATAGCTTTGCTTGCTTCCCGTCCCCTCCTCCAAGCGCTCGCTTTGTTTGCTTTTTTGCGTTGAAAAATCAAGAGGCTGTGGACAGTCTAGGATGTAAATGCATGCGCTTATTTACTTATGGGATGGGCTTGCTTCGTTTATTTAGTTGACATGTGCACTTAGGTTGCACCTAACGGTTTACATTTTGTTTGCATTGTTTTCCTTATATGTCTCGCCAGTTACTGCGCTCACATCGTGGGTGGCTCCTCCTAAAATTTTCTGCTATTGGTATAGGATTTAATTGTTAAAATGCACGTATTTTAGGTATTCTAATATTTACTGGAGCTTCTATTTTGTTGGTGATCAGTCCCCTTAGAATAGGGCAATTACTTTCTCCCTCTTTGACACAGTAGTGCTATTATGAAACTGGAACTTGCCAAAACTCAAAAGGAATTTGCATTTGAAAAGATTCTCTGCATAAGCCTCAATCGCAAGCTAGTTCCAGTCCAATATCAAGGATATGAAAATTAACTACTTGGCAACTTGCTTGTCATGAGCAAATTTGAACATTTGAAAGTTTCAAGTTGCTTTCGGCAAGCTGCCAATCTATTGGGACCTTGTGCTGGTTTGACTGTAATGCATATTTACCAACTTTTGGTAAAGATTAAGGTAAAGTCTAGTGTATACCAGCCAAGTGGCCCATCAGGCTGGAGCTTATCCCAGTTTCCTGGATCACCTGATCCGGGAGTCCAGCACACTAACCATTAGGCCACCATGCCTCCCACATTGAGGCACTAAAAAATAAAGAGTCATGAATGTCATTTTTCCATAAAAATTTTGTAATTTTTTTTTACAATATACTGGTGAAATTAATTCTCACCCCTTTTCTCATTTAAGTTTTACTACACTGTTAGTACAGACTGTCATAACCTATTTTATAGGCATCCTTAATAAAGATTTTATTTTGTTTCTTATACAAATCATAGCAGATACTGGTCATCGATCAATTTTACTTGAAACAATCAAGCGCACCTTGGCAGCCCATCGTCACTCGGCATAACAAGAAAATTAACACACTGAGAAGTAGTGTCAATCAAAAACTACCAGAGCCAGACTCTATCAAGCAGGATTAAGTTTCCCAGGATTACCATAATACCTTAAAATTAAGTTTAAGAAGTTGTAAACTTCTTTCGTAATATGTTATTTCAGAACTCTTCATGACTTATTTTGCTAAGCGCAAGTACAACTTAACCTTGTTGATCAATCAAACTCATTTTTCAAAGGTGTGACATAAGAATCCTTCAGTTTGAGGTATTACATGTAGTTAACAGTCTGACTACTTGTTTGCTATACACACAACCAACCTTAACTGTATTTCATTTTTTACCCTTGGGCTAGAAAAGATGTTGATCCCCAAGAACAGAATAATTATAATTGTGTACAATAGCAAACCCAACTGGTTGTAAAAATCATGCTGTAATGTCAATATTCACACTTTGACTACAGATATACATATTTTACCATAGGTGCAGTGTAATTTACAAGCAGTCTGGCTATATATCTGTTAGTTTAATATTAATCAAGGTAGTCATCAAATGATCCCTTACGACCCATTCCCTGCAAAAACTGCTTTGCCCCTTCAATTGAATCTTTGATAGTTTTCAGCTTAATTCCCTGCTGGTGCTCGTACATCAAGGCATCATAAAAAGATTCTGCATTAAACATAGAATAGAAGACAGCTTTGCGCTCAGAAATCATTGCTTCCCTTGGGAAACGAGTAATCAACTTGGCAAGCTTGACAGCCTCCTCAAGTGCTTTTCCCTTAGGAACAACTCTGTTCACCAAACCCATGTTTATAGCTTCCTCGGCACCCACAGGCCGGCCAGTCATGATCAGGTCTAATGCACGTGAAAGACCAACGATGTACGGCAACCTTGCAGTACCACCATCCAAAAGAGGTACACCTGGAATAAAACAAAGCAGGATGAAGTTTCAGTGAAGCATTTGCTCTGATTTGCTTGGCTTTACCAGTGAAAAAATCCCTTACTAGTTTTGCTAATATCTGAACTGTTACTGTGCGCACTTTACCAAATCTCCTGTTAAATATTCCCATAGTCATATCCTCTGCAACAACCCTGAGATCACACATCAATGCTAGCTCCATTCCTCCGGCCACTGCGTGTCCCTCTATGGCACCAATCACTGGCTTACTGAGCTTCAGTCGAGATGGACCCTGAAAAAAAGAATACAAAATCAAAATTATTATGAAGCATGCAGGACTACTTCAGTAATAACAACAGTTCCACACCAACCGAGAAGGGGGAGGGGAGTACTCAATCAAATTTTATATGGGAGATGCTGTCCAGAGGTCCAAACCCTTACCCTCTTGCATACAATATTTGACAGAACAGGTAACCCTTTAACGGCTTTCAATAAGATTTTAACTAGGTGGCTTCTCCTGTGTGGTGCCCCTCAGAGAGCAATAACAACAACTCGCCTTTAAGGGAGCTGCATCAATTCTATCAATTTCAATCAATCAATTTTAATTCACTGATCAAACAATAAAACAATGATTGAACTTGGTTATGGCACAATATTGTGATTTATTATATTAACAAATTCGCACCATGCTATATAATCAGAAAGTTATTGTCATTCATCATCCGCATAACAGATACCTTGTGTTAATCCATCAAATATTTTCTGTGTGTGCAATTGGTTGAAACATGTCACATGATGTGGCCAAACCTGGGGAATATCAGATGATATCCCCCAAGTGATATTCCCCAGTTTTCAAACTTTGCGATTAACGCTCACACTTTAAGTTTTCATCCCAAGTAAATTGCCGTTTAATTGAATAGCCCTGAACATTTCAATAGACTAGCAACTTTTTTAAAAAAAAAAAAAACAATATTTGAAGGATAATAAAAACAATAGCCTCACAGTTTTCCTCGAGCTTTGCTCTTGGAAAACAGTTCACTTCTCAGAACAGATTAATGTCCCCGGACAAATATCTGTGCAAATTTTTGTGTTAAATGAAAGCTACATGTATTGTTAATATATATGTAGGCTGTAAAGATTCATCCGCAATCCTGCAAATTGCTGTACAACTACAGCTTTTCTTGCCACAAAAAGTGTTTCATTGATAATTTGTTAAAATAAAACAATTATCCTTCTCAATTTTAGCCAACTTGGCCTATGGCCTAGTTGACTAAGTATCAGGTGATATTCCATGTGATTTTACAGAATAATTAACAATTAGTATCACCCAACTAGTGGACTAATGCAAATCCTGCATTTTGATTGGCTACGCTACTCGATGACTATTGCTAATAGTCATCTAGTATGATGCTTTCTTTCGTTTTATTCGCAAATAAATTTTTCTTCAACTTGCATTTGCTAACTATATTATTGCTTTTTCTGTCCGACTAGTTGGGTGATACTAAAACAATTAGACCCTTCGCCCTTAAGGGCCACGGGTCAATAGCCCATTCGGCTTCGCCTCATGGGCTATTGACCCGTAGCCCTTTTGGGCTACGGGTCTAATTGTTAATTATTCACCGAAGTGGAGGCAAATATTCACCACTTTCACCGACACTGAGGTGAATACCGGTAATTGTTTTTATTAGTATATACCACACAAGTTGAATAACCAGCGGACCAAAATATTACTTTCAGTACCCAAAGCAACGTGCGAAGCCATTTAGTTATTCACACTATTCACTTGCGTGGTATATACTAATATTTATTAGTAGAATTCTACTAGTACACTAATGCAAATGCTGCAATGTGATTGGCTGAGCTATTGAACACTATCAGCCATTAGTGTGCAGTTGCCGAAGGTCGTCCACAAAATGCGACGTTTTTATCGTTTTTCCGAAGTTTTGGAAGGAAGTTTAAATGTAAATGGATAATAAAATTCCCGAGAAGACTAAAAGAAGGACATTAGCGGTTTCTTGACTTTAAAAGCTTGAAATTATTGAAAAACGGGTGCACGCGCGTAAACAACTGCAAATTTACCAAGGACAATTCAATGCGTGCGATTTTGTTAAAACGTTAAGTTCGATAATGCGTAGGAAAATAATTAGAAACCATTATTTGCGTTTATTTCAGTCAGAATTCTACTAAAACAATTAGATTATTCGCTCTCAATTTCTATGAGGTGATAGTTGATGAGGCCTGCGGCCTCATCAACTATCACCTCATAGAAATCTCGAGCTCATAATCTAATTGTTAATTGTTAATTATCAGTGTCAGTGGAAGATCACAATATTTTGCTGAACTGTATCCAATTAACTTAACTATTTAAAGTTAAAAATATTGAAGGACCGTAGCCAGGGTTAAACATATTAAAAATGTAAAGACGATCTCTGGCTAAAAATATTTAAAAAGTACGAGCTTTCGACTGTTTGAACTACAGTCTTCAACGGGTAAAAAAGAATGACGAAATATGAATATAAATGTGTAAGAATAAAAAAGAATGGACTATGTAAATTAATTATGAATGTGTGTAAAAAGAATGTTGTATTGCCCAGGGAGTGGGCAGGAATTGTTATCAGCATTTGGAGTGACCATGGAATGCCACGATTCTAGTGTTTTTCTTGTTCGGAAGCTGCCTTTGTCGATTACGGAGGCGTTATTAAAGTCAATGGAATGGTCATGGGACCATGCATGGTTCGCAATTCTGGAGCCTTTAGCCGCTGTTTTTACATTTCTTAAATGTTCTTTTCTTCGCGTGTTAAATGCTCTGCCAGTTTCACCAATGTAACACCACGAACAGTCGGCGCAAGGAATTTTGTAAACAACGTTGGTTTGTAAATCCGGAGCAGGGCGAAACTTCGGGGCCGGGAACTGCTGTTGTAGAGTGTTCATTGGCTTATTTGTGACCGAGATATCATACTTCTTCAAGACGCGGGTCAAGGGCTCAGTTACACCTTTGATATATGGAAGGGACGCGAAAGACTTGCGTGACTCAGTAGATTCGACTAAATTGAAAAACATTCCAACAAGTTCCTCAGGGGATAAATTTGGCGGTGGTCGAGTTTTTTTGGTCTGTAAATCGTGGATAAGTTTTGACGGATAGCCATTAGACTCCAGCGCTGCGTAAACATGATTAAGTTCGCGTTCTTTCCCTTCAGATGTGTTAGGTAAATTCAACGCTCTATGTAGGAGGGTTGCTGCCGTGCTCTCTTTGTGTTTTTTGTCATGGTGGGAATTAAAATCTAAGTATCTGTCTGTGTGTGTCGGTTTTTTATAGACATCCACAGAAATTGCTCCATTGCTGCGAGAAACCAATGTGTCAAGGAAAGAGATTTTTCCATTGCATTCTTGTTCAATGGTGAAAGAAATGTTAGTGTCTATTGAATTGAGGGTGTCATGGAAGGCTGTAACTCCATTCTTTTTAATGATGCAAAAGCTGTCATCAACGTAACGTTTCCAAATTTTAGGTGCAACAGGTGACGCATTGATAGCAGATTCCTCGATATCTTCCATGCAGAGATTGGCCACAACGGGACTGACCGGACTTCCCATGGCACATCCGTGAATCTGTTTGTAGATTTTGTCGTTGAAGACGAAATAGTTGTTCGACAAAGTGAAGTTAAGCAGAGAAACAATGTCACTGATGTTTAGATTTATCCTGGAGAGGAGAGATGTGTCATCTTCCAGTTTTTTCTTGATGTAGTCACACGCTTTGTTTACAGGGATTGCAGTAAATAGTGAAACAACGTCAAAAGAAACCAAGACTTCATCGTCGTTGATCCTGATGTCAGACACTTCGTTGGAAAACTGTAAGGAGTTAGAAACCGAATATCCGTTGCGGTTTTGTAGCGGGGAAAGGATGTCTGTCAGGAATTTGGATGTATTGTAAAGTGCTGAACCAATGCAGGTGACGATGGGCCTCAGAGGGTTTCCCTCTTTGTGGTGTTTAATAGAACCTCGAATAGCTGGGGGTGTGCCATCAGTCGAGTGGAGCTTTCGATAGGTTGGCTCATCTATCTTTTTCTGTTTCTTTAAAGAAAGTAACATTGCATTTAGATTACGTTCAATTCGTCGGAAGGGAGCTGTAGAAACAAGTTCATAGGTGTTTCTGTCATTGAGTAGGGTTTCCATCTTGTTGTCGTAGTCTGATTTGTCCATGACGACAAAGCAGTTTCCTTTATCCGCCTTCATTATGACTCTGGACTGATCTTTCTTAAGATCGTTTAAAGCTCTTCTTTCTTGTTTTGAGACGTTGTTGTGCACCGGCAGTCGTGCCCTGTGGAGAATGGCGGCAGATGTCGTTCTTACAGCATCTTTTGAAACATCAGGAAGGTGACGGATAGCCGCTTCGATTTCAGCTACGATGTTCTTGTGTGGAATGGTCGTTGGAGTTGGGGCGAACTTCGGACCTTTTTCCAAGAGAGATCGTTCTTCTGGTGAAAGAGGTTTACTCGAAAGGTTCACTACCCAGTTGTTTTTGTCGATGATGTTTCTCTGCTTAACTTCACTTTGTCGAACAACTATTTCGTCTTCAACGACAAAATCTACAAACAGATTCACGGATGTGCCATGGGAAGTCCGGTCAGTCCCGTTGTGGCCAATCTCTGCATGGAAGATATCGAGGAATCTGCTATCAATGCGTCACCTGTTGCACCTAAAATTTGGAAACGTTACGTTGATGACAGCTTTTGCATCATTAAAAAGAATGGAGTTACAGCCTTCCATGACACCCTCAATTCAATAGACACTAACATTTCTTTCACCATTGAACAAGAATGCAATGGAAAAATCTCTTTCCTTGACACATTGGTTTCTCGCAGCAATGGAGCAATTTCTGTGGATGTCTATAAAAAACCGACACACACAGACAGATACTTAGATTTTAATTCCCACCATGACAAAAAACACAAAGAGAGCACGGCAGCAACCCTCCTACATAGAGCGTTGAATTTACCTGACACATCTGAAGGGAAAGAATGCGAACTTAATCATGTTTACGCAGCGCTGGAGTCTAATGGCTATCCGTCAAAACTTATCCACGATTTACAGACCAAAAAAACTCGACCACCGCCAAATTTATCCCCTGAGGAACTTGTTGGAATGTTTTTCAATTTAGTCGAATCTACTGAGTCACGCAAGTCTTTCGCGTCCCTTCCATATATCAAAGGTGTAACTGAGCCCTTGACCCGCGTCTTGAAGAAGTATGATATCTCGGTCACAAATAAGCCAATGAACACTCTACAACAGCAGTTCCCGGCCCCGAAGTTTCGCCCTGCTCCGGATTTACAAACCAACGTTGTTTACAAAATTCCTTGCGCCGACTGTTCGTGGTGTTACATTGGTGAAACTGGCAGAGCATTTAACACGCGAAGAAAAGAACATTTAAGAAATGTAAAAACAGCGGCTAAAGGCTCCAGAATTGCGAACCATGCATGGTCCCATGACCATTCCATTGACTTTAATAACGCCTCCGTAATCGACAAAGGCAGCTTCCGAACAAGAAAAACACTAGAATCGTGGCATTCCATGGTCACTCCAAATGCTGATAACAATTCCTGCCCACTCCCTGGGCAATACAACATTCTTTTTACACACATTCATAATTAATTTACACAGTCCATTCTTTTTTATTCTTACACATTTATATTCATATTTCGTCATTCTTTTTTACCCGTTGAAGACTGTAGTTCAAACAGTCGAAAGCTCGTACTTTTTAAATATTTTTAGCCAGAGATCGTCTTTAAATTTTTAATATTTAAAGTTACTTTCAAATTCAACAATGAATAATGAAAGCATGTAGATTACAAAAATAAACGCAAAAGTTATCAATGTGCACCATCACGTCAGCTAGACACTCAAGAAAACACTTCTTTGCGTGACTTAAAAAAATACCCAAAGCTCTTGCCTAGTACGCCTTGAAATACCAACATCCTTATTTCCCTTTGCATCCTGCATGCTTCCAAATCGCTGCAAAATAAGTACAGTAACTACATGTATTTTCAAGTCACAAGACCGGAAAGCTAAGAGCAGTGCGGTTGTTTTGATGGGTTTTCGCGCGCAAAAGCATCTTCCGTGACATTTACAATGAGCTAAATTTCCCGCTGAGGCTGTTGACACGTACATGAACTCGGACGACATAGCCCAGCATGCACGAGATCACGATAAGCAAAATAGCCGAACGACTTGCACCGGAAAACAGAAAAAGAAAACCACACTGGATCAGTTTCAAGATTCCCGCGGCGCCTTGAAGCCACGTCCGTACAATGTACATGTGATCACTGCTCGTGCATGCACAGGATCACGCTAACCATGAAAGCAAACATTGAAAGGACAAAAGGCATTCATTTGAACACAGAGCGATAAAATGGAGAAATATCACAAACGAAAGCATTTTTCTGTGCAAAAAAAACTATTGTATGAGTTATATTTCAAACATGATACGAAAACACCATTTTCCGCGAAAATAAACATCGTAAATTATCGTACCATGGGAGCATCTCCTTCACCAACTGCCGGGATGGATTTCAAGAACTGGTCTGGGTCCCTGTTAGATAATTCTTCCAGGTCGTATCCAGCGCAAAATGAATCTCCTTTCCCATATAACACGGCCACCGCGCATTCATCGTCAATCTCGAAGTTCCGAAACGCGTCCGCAAGTTGTTTCGCGGTTTCTCCGTTGACTGCGTTGCGCTTCTCGGGTCGTGCGATCGAAACGAGGAATATTTTTCCATCCTGTTCAGTCTCCACGAAAGTGCTGTTCAACCTCCTGGACGAGGCTACTAGAGAAGGGATTCTCAGAGCTTGAAGCCGAGCTCGACGAGCAAAAAGAGAGAGCGCCATTTTGCTACAAATTCACACCCCAGAAATACCCCGGGCCGACCCCGGGCCAACCCCTGGGCCAGACCTGGGACGAGAAAGTTTCTAGAGCAACTGCCATCCAATCAGATTGCTCGATTTTGAGTCTTCGAGAAAACATGGCGCCTTGGTGTAAGTTTAATCGCGCCAATTTGCTTCCAACGAGGAGAAACTTTCAGAAACGGCTTTATCCTTCCAAGAATGAATGTGAATAAGGAGAAGAAATGACGAGCTCCAAAGCAGGAACATCGGATGGCTCCTCTTCGGGGGAAGACGAAGAATCTTTGAGAGAGTTGGTGAGTTCAACGTGCAATAAGCTTAATTGCAAGCGAAGTTTGTATTTTCACCTCGCGTGGTGTGGTAAAGTTCTTGGTGGAATCAAGCTGTAGTGTTTGAATTTTTGTTTGTGATCGTTTTTGATTTGGCGTTTTTGTTGTCTACATGTTTTGTTATGGCCGATTGAAGGATCAATAAACGGCAATAACAACAGGGAACTTATTATAACAACTCATAAAAAATTGAAGATTCCACCCATTCTTAGATCAACATGAATGTTCAGCCCACATTAGTTTTAACTTTCAGGTGTAGAGTATTTACATCAAAATTTCATCAATGTCTTAAAGTAAATCTTGGCTGCACTGTCTCCCAATTAGTGATGTAAATTAAATTTGCACACAGCTGTAATCCTAAGGTTGTTTTCAGATTTTTCAGATTTTTTTTCAGATTTTTTATTTTCCATGTACGTGTCTTATATCCTGCGTAACTAACTGGTTTTGTGGAAATGTAAAGATTAATTTTCTTTATTCGAGCACTGTATTTGCAAGTTGTCATATTCATGGGTTGTTCATGTGTGAGTTTTCTCTTAATTGTGGTAGGAAGTTAAAAAAGTGAGTTCTGCATAGTTGAACCCTTGGCCTTGTGGAAAATTAATTAGCCTGTGAATGCTAGCTAACAAATATTAATGCTTATTCACATCCCACCGAGTAACTATTAAGAGATGGTAATCTCACACCTTTGACTTACAAAAAGAGTAAAAAAAATGAGCCCTGCCATAACCTATATATACCTGGCACCAACTGACCAGCATTTATTATGACCAGTCTATTCCAAGCAATCCAATGCCCAGCAACATTTCGTACTTTGCATGGGTGTGTTTGTGTGTGTGTGATTTGAATGTCTTTCTACATGTATGCAGTATTTGCATGCTTGTTACACAAGCTTCAATTCTGACATCGACTCAAGTTGCCTTTTCTGTCATAGCAAAGAAACTTAACAATTTAAACTCATTGTGTACAAAAAATAATTATTGTAAGGCTGATGTTGTTGCATTCTGCACCTCTGATCTTAAAATGCACTCTTTTGCACATAATTTGTTTTAAAATTAGAAAATGAAATTCTTGATGTGAACACTCAACATCTACCAATATGTATCAAACACCAGCTCCTATTAATAATGACATTGCTTTCCAACTTTGTTTTAAATTAGTTTTGTTTTTCTTGTTCATGTTTCCTTATTTTGCATTTAATTTTGTGGTGATACTGATGGTTTTGGTCTGCTTCTTGTTAATAACAGCTTAACTGCTAACTCAACACAGGTCCCAGAATTGAAATCCCTGTTTAATTAAAATATGAGCATTTATGACCAGTCAGTTTTGGCTGCTTTCGCCTTTTACATTGTTTTCTTCCAAGAAATTAGATTTACGATTTTTGAAAAATATTAGGGGGTGGGTAGGAAACCATGAAAGTTTGAGTTTTGCAACAATAAATTATAATCTGTTTTCGGCAACTTTTAAAACATGACTGTGCCAAAGATACAAGTCAGACAGTGCAAATTTATTTGTAGCCAAGTGGCAATTTTAAATATTTGGAGAAAAAAACATTAAAGTGGTTGTGCTACATGAAATACAAAAATTTTGGGCCCTGCTATGCTTGATGTTGTTTTTTCTTTTGTTTTAATTTAATTTTGTATTTTTCTTACCCTATATGGTTGCATTTTTTGCTTTTATTTTGTTCTGTTCTGGTTGGTGAAGAAACAAGCAATTCAGTCAGTGAATAGAGGAGCAAAAAGGACGAAAAAGAAAAGTTCCCTTGATGAGCTGGTAACAGTTTGATTTTTTTCACCATGCACTTTCATGCACATTCAAATAAATTTATCTGCAAACCCTCTATATTACAACACACTGAAACTAGTTGCCAATAAAATAGCTTTTACAAAATTTCTAACAGTGTTAGAATTATTAATTATTTTTATTACTGACATCATGTTTCGCCATCAACGAAATTTTTGCATTCTTTAAATTCTTGTAGAGGTATAAAGTACGATGATAATTCTTGTGATCTGTAGGTTCTTTTGCCATGATCGGGTCTGTTTTCTTTATCTTCACTTTGTTTTGTTTTTATTGATCTGATTTTACTGGCAACATAACATAACAGGTTATTTTGTGGTTAAAATTTATCTTTGGTTTAAAAATTTTCAAACCAGCTTTCATTGCCATATATTCAGTTACTGTCAGTAACAAAATCTAAAACAAAAGGAAAAAATAATCAAACTAGTTTCAAAAAATTTAAACCAAAAATATCAAACCACAATACAAAGAAAACCAGTTTGAATTCAACTTGAATAAACTATTCTTTTGTTATTATTAATAATATTATGTGTAACAACTATGAGACAATTTAGGAAAATGAAACAGATTTGAAAAATTTTCAAATCAAAGCAAAATAAACCACAGGATTTGCTACATGTTTATGTTTTTATTGTATAGGTTTGTGGATCTTACTATTTATGTATCTACAGAAGAATTGTGTTTGTAATCCTTGTGAAATAAATCTTTAATACCATGCTCAGCATGATGCAGAAACAGAAAACCATTATTTTGTCTTTGCAAAACATTTTAAAAGAAGCACTTTTGTTTCCTAAGAATAATTCGTCAATAATTCAGTGATTACCTTTAGCTAGTTTGTACCGTAGTTTCTGTTGCTATATATTTGGTATGAGTGTTTTTTTTCGGTAAACAAAGTTGTTGTTCATACGTAATACATACATTTTGCACCTAAACAGTTTAGTGCAGTGTATTTTTTCTGCTGTGTATATCAAACTGTATTTACTCAGCTGAGACAGGCATGTCTCAGTGCTCAAAGATTGCATATTCAGCACAGCAATGGTTCCACATATGGTCTATGGTATGTATAACTACATAGTTTCTTGTAAAATTCCATCAGTGCTGCTATCAATACACTATAATTGAATGTTTTTCGCTTTTTAAATAGACATTATCATCATGGTGCTCTTGGATATAGCATCATAATGAAAAAGTAACTTGACAGATTGATCCAAAAGTGGTTTATTTATTGTACGCATGTGTTACAATGTAAAGGTGGCATGTCTTTGTTTTAAGTAGTGTTGCAACAAACAATGCAAGGTATCCCGTATTATTTTTTTAGACTGGGAGTACATTTTTTTTTAATTCTTTTATTTATTTGCCATTATTTAGCATTGTTTACAATACACACATATTACAAGAAATACCGACACTTACAATATAAATCCTTACTTACAATCCTAACAAGACTAGAGGCCCTGCCAGGGGGGTGTCCCAGGTCGCTTGTCGGAATTTTAAAATGTCTCGTGTTGGCGTTTTATCAAGGCTACACAACGCTGTCGGAAATTTAGCGTCATACATTTGGCTTCGTCAGTCGTTTATTTCGTTTGAGCGCTATCGCTACTTTTTGGCCCATGTTGCTTTTCGGAATTTACCCTGGCAGGGCCTCAGACTAACATTACAATATAAATCATAACTTACAATCCTAACATTACTAGCACTACTTCAAATTACTACAAGACTAACATTACAATAAATTACAGATACAATAAAGTGAACATTATGCTATGGGGTGTGATGAAAAAGTTAGAAAAATAGCAAAAAACAGCTTTTGAACTGGATGTAGCTAAAAAGCAGGTTTTGAAATACGAGTGACCTAAAAAATACTTATTGAATTAATAAAATACCGTAAAATTCCGGTTATAAGCCCTCCCGCTTATAATCCCCCCCGGTTATAGGCCCATCTAACTGGAAACAAAAAAATACATCCGGTTATAAGCCCCCCCGGATATAAGCCACCCTCTGCTGGATGACAGTACTGAACAGGTTAAATGTTGCTTTATTTTGACTTTTTAGCTTAAAAATGTATTTCGATCAACACTACCATGACTCGTTTCGAAACATGTTTTTTAATTCTGCTTATAAGCCCACCCAAAACCCCTTACGAAGTTGTATAAGCCCAGGGCTTATAATCGAAATTTTACGGTAGTAGAGAGGAAAGAGGAAAGAGAAATTATCTACATTAATATTGGACTGGGAATACATGCCAAAGACTTCTAGTTTACCGAGGAGAGGTTCTCACCAATAATTAAGGATATTCACACTAATCGTTTGTTTGCATCCTTACTGTGCACATATGCATAGTTCATATTGCAAGATCACAGCACATCATGCATCGAGTGCACATGCTGAGAAAACTTTTCAAACATGTTATAGGTCTCTTAGCTGTTGCATTAAGTTTGCTTGTAGTTAACTCTCTTAAATGGTTGGTAACCCCCACATTTTTTTGACAGACAGCTTTCGTTTGCAGTTTTCAATGAAATTGTAAAAAATAAACAAAACATCGATGTGGGAAATTGAAGATTTTTCAATTTTTCTGCCTTTACATGTTGCATAAATTTAGACACTGTCACCATATTCAGAAACAAAGGCCAATTTTTTATTGGAAATGTCAGCTTTGTCATCACACGTGGTTTGGTTTTAATAATTTTTTATTTATTGTTTTATTTTTTCTCAGTGCACCATAAATGGAGTGAAGTTTGACAAGCTGCAGAAAGGATCAGGAAAAAATGCGACCAAGTTGGAGATGTTTTTTTCTGGGTTTCCGAAGATTATCGGCATGGAGTACTTCCCAAACCTACAAAGCTTAATGCTGATGGGGCAGCAGATTACAGTGCTGGAAAATCTTGAACTTTTACCCAACCTCACAGAGTTATGTGTGTCAGAAAGCAAGATAACTGTAAGTTACATATTTTTAAGTACAAAATATGTCAAACACAAGGCATTTAGGTCTAAATTGTATGTCGACTTGCCAAATTGATGCAAGTCAAACCTTGAATGTGAAAAATGTTATGTAACCTTGCAGACATGATCTTTCTAGTCATTTACATGCATCAAGAGGGGTTAGTTTTTTAAACTTTTACTTATGGAAGACATATCCCCCCTCTCTCCTTCCCAGAACTGGTGATACCAAGTAAGCCAGTTTTAACAATTTCTTATTCATTTATTTTATACTTAATATATTTATAAATTTTTTTTTTGTCTCACCAGTCGATCTCTGGCCTTAGTGGCTGTAAACAGTTGAAAAAGCTGTTATTGTATGACAACAAAATTTCTAAAATAGAGAATATTTCGCATCTGGAGCAGCTCAACGTTTTGTGGCTCAACAACAACAAAATCAGCAAAATAGAGGTAAAATTAATGTGTGGAAAAAAACTTGAAAATAATAACTGAGTTGATTATTACAGGGAAGCAGCAAGTTAAGATCATAGCCTCATTAATTCAGATGCATATTTGTATAGTCGCAATTTGTTGGGTAAGCATACTTTCTTATGGAACATTTGCAACATTGATTTTCAAGATGCTGCCAGCTAGAAGACTAGACTAACAGATAGATGATGGTTGCTCAAAATAAATTGAAAGCAGTTTATATGATTCTTTAATATTGTTACAATTATTATTGGTAGATGTAGTTTGACACAAGCATGATTTCATTTGTTCATATTTACAGGGTTTGGAAGGGCTTCTTTATCTTCTTGATCTAAACTTGGCTGGAAATCGGATAACAGAAATTGGTAAGCAGTGTAACCAGTATCATTTGTACACCTCCTCTGTTTGTTATTATTCGACAAGTGCAAACTTTTTCTCAAGTTATACAGTTTTTAAAATACCCATTGAGGATATAGTTAATATCAAAAAAAATAATAGCTTAATATATTTATCTTTTGTAGGAAATTCCCTGAATGGAAATTTCAATCTCAAAACTTTAAATCTATCTGCAAATCATATTGCATCTTTAAAGGTATGACATGCAGTTACTGTGCTTTATTTTTTATTAAATCATTCGTTTGAAGCATACATGAATACTGGGAATACATGTGTATATTGTTCATAATACAACTGTTACGTGTACATCAAGCATCATGATGTATTTAATTGTTATGTTATACACTCAGATGATGAGAGTAATCATAAAATTAAAACAGCAACTTGTAGTGCTGGCAGCTTGCCCACAATCCCCCAGTGCTTAGGGGAATTGGGTATACATGGGTGAGGGGGACAATGTGAAACAAGTATATGAGCGATTTCACCTCATCAGGTAAACTACATCAGGGGCTGACATCCCCCACACCGATCAAGCTGGAACCCAGGCCTCAGCACAACTGCTGTTCCCAGCTGCTTGGAGATTGGCTAATAAAATAAACCATCAATATAATAAAGATTAACTATAAAATTGGTTATAATAAATGTATATGGTGTTTAGAAAGTTATAAAATTATATACCATGCTAACAAATAAAAGTTAGCTATTGCAGGCCCTATCTCTAACTGGGATCAAATTGACATTTGACATTTTTCTACTTGCAATATTTTGTGGAGAAAAACCAGAGAATCCAGAGCAAGTTAAGCAGAGCAAGAACCAGAGAGAGTTTGGAATCTGTTTTCTTTCTTATAGGATCTAACAAACTTGTCGCAGCTGCCATGCCTGGAATCATTAAGTCTTAAGGACCCTGTGTATGGCCCCAACCCTGTGGCATTACTGTGCAACTACTCAACGCATCTGCTCTATCATCTTCCTAATCTACTTCGTGTGGATTCCTACTGTGTGGAAAATAAAACACTGAAGGATTTGGCTGAGGTATGGAAAGAGTTATTTAGGAAGAAATGATGGTATCAATTTATACTAACATTTCCAAGTGAAAGGAAGCCTTCTGCACTCACTGCATGCCTATAATGTTAGGTATTATACATAAAAGATGATTTAATTAACAATTATCCTGCAAAATCGTGTGGAATATCGCTTGGTACTTGTATGGCAAAAAATTTGAAACCAAGGGTAAAATTGAACCACAAACATATACACATCATGCAAATTTGTTGAATAGTAACTATTAGTATCTGTTCCAAAGGAAAATAATTGCAAAATTCTAAGGTCAACTTGTAGAATTATTTTGATGTTGATACAAGATCTCCTTTCAGACCACAGTTGTTAAGAAAAAGATGTATTACAACATGCGAGTAAAGACACTACAAAGGAACAAAGCTGACTTGCTTTTTAGACTGGAGACAGAGAAGGCAGTTCTTCAGGCAGACCCTAAGAACAGGATACACAAGCTCTTTTCAGCTGTCAAAGATGTATGTAGAACTACACAATTTCATGCCTTACATTACAGTAATTATTGATCACACATGACCTTCAGAGCAAATAGTAGATGAAAAGTTGAGTTTCTATGGATGACAATTTTCTTGCAGATTGAAAGAGAAGTAGAGGAGGAAGGAGAAGGTTTGTCATCATCTTTCAAAGAAAACAAGAGTCCAATCAGTCCCGCAGCTGGCGATGAAGAAAAAATGGAAAACAATGAAGAAAAAGGAAACATTTCTTCTGCTGACACAATGATGTACTCACAGAGATTACAACAGAAAAAGGAGGTGCTGCTTAGAAGAATTGCAAAGTTACAGAAACAATGTGAAGAGTAAGAACTGTTAACATTTAAGTCAGGTGTTTTTTCTTTGTCAATTTTTAACCTGCCCAGATTCCAGAAGATGTGTAACGTAGAGATTGTTGGTTTTGAAATCCATCGGCTAGGAGTTTTAGCCTGGATGGGCTCCCTGTGTTGTTTCCATGTAGTAAACCGAGGAGTGGTAGGTACGACTTCCTCGCATATGACAAGTTTGCGACAGGCCTATGACATGACTTAGGACCATTCAGCGCTTCAAGCTGCGACCATTTTGGTCGCCATGGCGAGTGGAAATAAAATTTGGGGACTAAATTTTCCACACAGGTCGCCAATTTGGCGACCAGTGTAATGCAAAGGGCTGGCTACGCATCAACATTTTTTTTTGCAGTTCAATCACTAAGCCAAACAAATTTGACCACAAAGCTTTTCATTACAATTATTTCAATCGTCTATCTTACTTATCTGTTTGAATTAAGGATACCTCATTGCTCAGACTCCTAATTGTGTTGTTTGATGCCTTCGATCATGGAACCGCCTATAAAGTTTGCAAACCACATTTCCTTTCCATTGTTTTAGTGTACTGTACAAGAATTAAACTTGTTTTGCATGTTTATCTTCCTTACCTGTTTCTTTAATCTTTTTTTTACTTTTCTGCATGATAATTGGAACAGTTCAACAAAAAAACTCTTCAATGCAAACGAAAATAACTACGTTAGAACGTTCTTCGAACGATTTTAATTTGGCTCATAATGGTCAGTGGTATTTCTTCATGTAAGGCAACATAAGGTGTCCTGCTTTAAAAACCGCTTTGATTTTTGGCGACCAAAATTTTTCTAGCGGCGACCATTTTATAAAAGAAAGTCGCCAAAAGGCGACTTCTGAAAAACTTGAGCTTGAAGCACTGCCATTTACACCTACAGGTGTGTGTCTGTCATAAAGATGTGGTAGGTTGTTTACATGACACAATTCGTGTTGTAGTCATGGTGTAAGCTTGTCACATATAAGAAAGTCGTAACATGTAAATGATTGACTTCTGGTAAATTGTTGAGACAACTGTACAGAATTCTGCCAGTGATAAGGAAATTGTTTACTTGATGCTATTGAACCTGGAGAAAAGCCCTGGCTGAATTATCCCTAGTGGCTTGACTGACTATTTATTCTCTAAGTGATCAAGATAGAAATGCTCTTTACTAATCTCTATATATTTGTTATCAATGATACCAATCTTGTAAGGAGAAACCAGAAATTGGTCTCTCTTAGGAATAAAAGATTTTTTTTATACTTTAATTATTCTTTCAGAATTGATCAGTGTCATCAGGAAAGCTGTGACCAAGTTAACAATGTGTCGGAGATGACAGTTCAGCGACTGCTGCTGGAGCTGGAAACAGGAGGGAATGTGCGTTTTGAAGATGGCAAACCAACTGATCCTTGGTACTTACAGAATTTGTTATATGAGGGGGGGTCCTGTCAAATCCTCACCACCCAACAGACTCATAACATTACACTGTGTTGTTCCAGAAAATATCCATACCCCTCCCATGGAAAGTTTTTCGGTCTTAATCCCCCACCCCTAGACTGGAAATTCCAGTTGAGCTCCATATATACTTTCCGTTATAAATTTTGGCTTTTGAGACCACCTTGGAATTTCCATTGACCTTCCATACATGTGGTGGGTATGGATATTTAAATTTCTAGGAGTGCACAGTAGGCAGGGAAGGAGAGCTGGAGGAGTATGATATACTTTATTGTTGTCAGTTAACAGTA
Source organism: Meandrina meandrites (assembly GCA_963693305.1). Lineage (NCBI taxonomy): Eukaryota > Metazoa > Cnidaria > Anthozoa > Scleractinia > Meandrinidae > Meandrina > Meandrina meandrites. Next base: position 970,291 of record OY855907.1, read on the forward strand.
TGTATAATATACCCATATTTTGACTTGTTGTCATGCATATAGTACACTGATGACATGGTAACCTACATGTACCTCGATCCTTCAAACGTGTCAATAAAACTTAAGAAATAATTTTTCATAGGTACAAGTCCTGCCATGATCTGGTTTTGTCAAGATTCTGTGTAGGAGATTACCTGGTAGGAACTCAATCTTTTTTAATTTAATAATATAAAATATTATTAAAATATTATAAATTAAAAGAAAATCTTCAATGCATGCACAATTCACAAACAGCATAAGCATGCCACTGGTCTACTTTTCTCTTTCTCATTGGGTTTGATGTGATAAGTTTAACTATCACTTTGTTTCCTTTAAATAATTATTTTCCTGGCATCAAGTCAAGACCCTTCAATACAAAGTCAAAAGAATTGCGTTGCTCGATCACATGATAAAAATTATATAACAACATCCTTCTCTTAGCTTACCCTTATTTTTCTTTAACAGGGGTCAGGCATTTCTGGAATTAAAGTGCACAGAATCACAAGAATACATAATAGAATGTTAAGAACAAGATTTGATGATAAGCTTGATCAGATTCTGGACCGGGATGACATTCTGGATTTAACCAAGTATGGACATTGGATGAGCTTCAACATGTTAATAAAATGTATCATCCATAATGTGTAGTTCCACAAAATATCCTTCCCCCCTCTTCATGGAAGGGATTTGCCCTATGATCCCCCCTGGAAATTCCAACTTAGCCATATTTTTTGCTTGAAATGTTTGGGTCTTAGAGACTCCCTCTGCCCTGGAATTTCTAATCCCTTCTTTGGGGTAAGTAGGGATATTTTCTGGAGCTACACAGTAAAGCATCGTGATCTTCTTTTTAAATGAATTCTAGAATGCAAGACCTGATTCATGGGCAGACGTTTCCAGAAGAAGAGAAAGGATTAAGTTTGCAACATTTTTGGTTAAGATAATATCCTATCCACATGACCTTCTTCTCTTGCCCAGCCCTAACAACTAAGAAAGCTGTGAATTATACGCATACCAATCTCATGACTTATGTGCTAGTAGAATGATAAATTTGTTTGTCTATGTTTTAGGTAAAAACACCTGCTCTAAAGTTGACTTAAAATTAATGTTAATATCTTCATTCAGGGGGAGGTCGTACAAGCGGCTGTTAGAATATTTATTCTTCATGTGGGATCCATCTTTACTCAACGGGAATAGTGAGCCAATCAGGGTGTTGGAGGAAGGATTTCGCTCCGCTGCAGTTTATGAGGTATGTCCACTTAAGTTTTACAATCTAAACTTGTCTAGACAATGAAGTAGGTGCTTTGAAGAGTAAAACTTACTTTTATAAGGTCAGAGCATTGTGGCTAGCAAATCCTTTTGTTCATGTCAGCTTTGGGATGACTTCAGAAGTTGTGAAACAGTTTGATGTCTTTACCAAGGAAATGTGGCCAGTCTCTCCAAATCACCCTGCTTCCATGCTCTGCTGATCTAATGTCTTACCAGGTCAGGGAGAAATCTTCTCTTTGCTCTGGTTGCACATTCGCTTCAGTCCTGTTTGAATGATTCTCAGATCCCTGTCTCACAAGGATGTAAGCAAATGCACATTCAGACTGCCCATTACTCTCTTATGAAACATTTAACCATGTTCTCTTTGTAGAGCTTGAATGAAGATGGGGGTGTCCCTCTGGCAAACAGTGTAAGCGTCAGTGATAAGAGAAGAGTGGATTTTCTCAAAGCAAAAGCCAAGCAGAGAGGAAGCACAGACCAGTGCCCATTCAGGCATGGTAAGGATTATAAAGGACAGATCATGAAAGATTATACCACACTTGCAGTTGCCTGTTCCATCATATATTTGTCATTAAGTGTCCCTTATGGAATAGACCAGTCCATGCATCATGCTCAGAGGTAAATTCCTGCATTCGACGCTGACTGATCAAGTCAGGGATCAAGTTTTTGCTGAGCCTACAATTTTCCTTAGTGTTGCTCAGCAACAAGTCATGTGATTTATACTGCCAATGCAAACAAGTCTGTATTTGCCTAAACAAAGGGTCTGGGGAGGCTGAATTATGTATGCTGGGATGCGTTTTGCTTTCCTGTAATTTTAGCCTTAACCTTTGCCATATTAATTATGTTTAGGTCAGCTGATTGTAGCAAAGGTTTTTGTTGGCAAGGTTGTACCTGCAAAAAATGACAACAAGTAAGTGAAAGATCTGCATTTACTATTATTAAATTACATTTTCTTTCACCAACAGGTAACAACCCAACTGAAAAGCTCAATATCACATGGTTAACTTGTTTTGACAAAGTGTTGTCCAGAACTGTTCAGAACCTTACACAAAACTAATCCTTTGTCTCTTGTGAAATTTAGGAAGTTCCCTCTATCTCTTTTATAGAATGATTGGTCCTGACCGAGTACAACTGTTTTGGCCATTTCCCTTAAAAATACAAAATATTTTTTTATTAGAATCACTAGATCAGCATACCGTGCAGCCGACTCTGTATTCCGAGCTCAAAAACATGAGAACTGTCCAAGCAGGCCTGGGTTGACACTGAAGAGACCGATTATAGACACAGGTTGTGAGTGTAGCGCAAGGCAGTGTGCGTGGTTTGCGTTCGATCACGAGATGGCTCTACCTGAATACGTGGTTGACTTTGAGTACATAACTAAGGTAATAAGTAAACGAAACCATACTCTTTTACATTTGAGTAACGTGATTCATTTCAATTTCAATAAATCTTCACAGCAGCACAGTTTGAGTTGGTTATCCTGTTGCCAGTTGGCATCATTAATCATATTCATTGTATTATTCAAAATACACTGCCGCAAAAGCTGCAAGCATTAAACATAAACGTTTTACGTGTAAATAGAGTTGATTTATCTTTAACCTTGACATAAATTTCTTAAGTTCGGTCTGAAAATGACCACTATATGTGAGCCCATCATATTACGTGATAAATTTTAGTCACGATTCTCTTTAAAAGTGGACAGTCATCATAATTTTGTTCCTTATTTTGCACCAAAAATTACCGTAAAGTGCAGCAGAAAGCATTTGAAAGGGTGTAAAAGTAGTATAGTAGGGACTGGTTAATCCTGTTTTTTGGGGAGGAATCTCTTATTCTCATTATCGGTAATGAGATTCCTCCCCCAAAAACAGGATTAAGGGGGGAGACTCTTAACTACAGATCTGGAGCAGTTGCTAAGGAATTGCGGAAGACTGTATTTTGAAGCAAGCAATTTTGAAGCTTTTTGTAACACTGAATGGTGAATTTTATTTGGGGGTACACCTGCTTTGAAAAAATATAACATTGCGCGTGCGAAACTAGTGCCAGTCCCAAACCGTGCGTTAGAATTTAAAATCCCTAAAACTCCACGGAAACAAGGTAAAGTTCCGATTTCTCATATGAATCAGAGATAACGTAGCCGTTTTTATAATCTGACGTATGTTTTTACCATTTACACGAAAAAAGGAAACGCTACTGATGAAAGTCTGTAAATATGAGTGTATATTAGGCCATAACTCCTATAATAATGCGAATTTCATGAAAACGATACGTCACATTACGCATGTGGAAGTTCTTTATCTATTGACGCTCATTTTAATTTTAAAATCTATCTGCCGTTTGAGTTTTAGGGTTTATTCTGTTCTGGTCACGTGACGCATTAAATATGACCGCGACTTGAAACTCTTGGAGGAATCTTCAATAGAACAAACTCGTGCAAAAAGCTTATCTGTATGAGGTTTTGTTTCCAAAATATAACACTTAGAAACCTGCCTTAGGAACAAATTGGTAGTTAAGAGTCACCCCCCTTAAGTGGTCCCTACCATACTACTTGTAAACTAAATGCTTCCTCGTTCAACATGCCCGAATACCTACATGTGAGTAGAGCGGTTGATTGTTATCGATGTACAACTTCAGCAAGCCCTGGCTACACCCTTGTTAGTGCAGGGTTGGACATTAGCGCTCGCCCACTCGCCCAGGCGAGTGTCAAAACTGTCGGGTGAGTACGAATCACTGATCACTCGCCCGATTTGGCGAGTACAATTTTCAGCTCCAGGATATATTATTCAAAACAAACGTAACTTTCTACTTTCCAATTCATTATCTACACTATCCACAGCTAATAGATTACACTGTTTACCATTTTGAAATCTCCCACAAACCTGGCGCTTTGTCACAAATAATTTCTGGTCAGGCAAACATAAAAATAGCTTTGCTTGGTAATCGTTAGATGATGAAGTTACACTGTATATTTGAACTCACAAAGTATCCGCTAGCAAGAAAACACGCTCCTGATAAATAGCACGTCAACAACAGTCCGTGATTCTCGCGAATACGAAAAGACAAGGACACAGAAATTTTCATCGAAGTGACAATTGACCGCCTTTCGTTGCGAAATGAAGGAAAAGCTAGACACAGATGATAAGGGGATGATATCGGATTATGAGTCAGAGCCCGGGATGTCCGAAGAATATGTGCTGACCTTGAAAATGAGCTGAGAAACTCAATGGAAACCTTGTAAATATTTTATGTTCGTGGGCGGAGGCAGGGGTGGGGGGGGGGGGGGGGGGGGAAGTGTTAATGTTTTCTGTGTTTAATTTGAGTGGAGCTAGGAGAGACTGGGCGAGTAAAAAAATTATCTGGGCGAGTGCAGCTTGAAGATCACTCGCCCAAATGGCAAGCGCTCCGCAATTTTAGTTTCCAACCCTGTAGTGGTAATAGTATTGATTGAACCTTTCTATCAGGTGAAGCCCAAATCATCGTTTATTTATTATTATGGAGATATGTCTAGTAAACAGAGTGCTAACCCTGATGAAGAAAAAGAGGAGATTCCTGATGCGGATGTTTTAAACATGGAGCCTGTTATTCCTTCAAAACCAAGGTAACAGTAAAATATCAAAGAAATATGCAGCTACGTACGCATTGCTACAAGCAACAGCCTGAGTGAACATAATAATAGGTTTCTCTTTCCTTACTCAATAACAACATCCGGTTAGCTTAGTTGCGGCAGAGCACCGGCCTGGACTACATTTCGCGCCCCAGACAAGAGCAACACTCAGAATCTTAAAATAACTGAGGAGAATATGCTGCCTTTGCAAAGAAATCTGCAAATGGTTAGATATTCTAGTCTTCTCGGATAAAGAAGATAAACCATAGGCCCCGGCTGGTGCATTTTCACTGTTATGGTCAGCAGGGAATGTCAAAGAAGCCACACACTCATGGTAAAGGGTAGGGCGCGAAGTTCCCGGTGGTGTGGTCTGGTCTTTGCCCATTGTACCGTTGTACTTATTGAAATGCTCGGAGATATTAGCTCTGCTAGAGCTACTCTGTTAGTCTGAGGTTAAATCCAGTATTCACTTCACGTCCATTCTAATGAGGTAGCTCTCTAAAGATCAGTAAATTGTCTCCGATGAGTTGTTGCTGGGTTTGGATTTCATGCACAAGAAACAAGCATTTACTATGACGTTTCTCAAATGGTGAACCGCTGAGCGTGCATAGAGACAGTAGGCTAGTGTGAATTGCTAATTTCTAAAACTATTCACATTTATGTCCTTACTGTGCATTTGTATTATTGCCTCAAGGTTAATTGCGTTGACTGAAGAGCTGTTGTACAAGAGGTGCAAAGTGGATTCGCTTGAACACATTATTGTAAGTATATAAGATCCTTTATTCCTCTGTTCTTGGCACCGTAAACTGTCTGCTCTGTAAGGTCTGGTGGCAAAGTCAGGCCGTTAGCATTGGTTAACTGCAATAGACTGACATCACATCCAGGGGGACCCTGGGGGGAGTGTTTGCCCAGTTCCTAAGCCTAAACATTTCTCCTGGTCAATTAGTTTCAGGTCATGTGGTCTCACTTGGTCCAGCCGTTTCTCGCCTAAAATTAATTGACTGTGAAGGTTTGGGAACTAGGCAATGGGAGTGCTTCATACTATTAAAACCGGACTAAAACAATGGCAACGATGACCCAAGAACAGAATTAAGTTTTTTAAACTTAAAAGTAACCAAGACGGCAATTTTTACAATTTTATGTGATAAGTGCTAACAGCTGATAAAATATACGCATATTACAACACAAAATTAATCCCACACTTGGTGGCAAATATTCTTTTTTTCTTTTCTCTCTATTAGTGCTTAAATCTCCATGGAAACGGTCTCAGTCGACTTCAGCACATAAATTGTATGACAGCACTCAAGAAACTGACGGTCAGCTTCAACGAACTGACGCGATTGGACGAAATCGGTCACATGGTAAGATAATTCGATATCAACCAATCAGCGTTTATCTTGTCTGCTGTAACTCATGAGTACACTGCTGGTTAAAACCTGAGTCACGTGGGTTACAATGTTGAATGAAACATTCATATCATCTTCTTTGTGGAAACTTTCGTTCTTTTTTGTGTAAGGTACATGCGTGTTTGTAGTGTACAAGTTCCCTGTGCGACGTTATCATTGTCTTTCCGTTGTGACACTGCTTACATTTCAGTGACATCTTATCTTCTATGATTGTTTGTTTGTCTGTTTATTTCAGCTCTTCCTGGAGTATCTTGACGTCAGTTTTAATAAAATCACAACCTTGGACGGGCTGAAGGTCTGTAACATTTTCCCTGTAACGGCAAAAGATTTTTTTCATATTTTAAGATTATATCAATACAGCTTGTTACAGTGACGTTAACGCGGAGGGCTTGGTTTGGTGCTGTGGCACATTTAACGTATTGTCTGTGCATTTCACAGGGCTGTAATCGTCTGAAGCATTTAGATGTGAGCTGGAACCAACTGACTCACACCCGAGAGGAACTGGGTATCATGAGAAAGCACGTGATCACACTCACCAACCTGGACACGCGGAATAATCCTTGGCAGAAGGTGAATATAGTGAGACACCTGACGAAATAAGCGTTCGGGGTTAACGCGGGTTAGTGGGTACTCTCTTGTTCAGTCCCAGGGGAGCGGGGTACAAAAGCTACAAATAGATATCTACCAGCTGACAGGGCATAGTCGCTTTACAGGTTAAGCTTGGGTTTGCAGCCCAAATATGTACGAGACAATTCACGTACTGTCTGTACCACATAAAACAGAATACCTCCAAAGTAAAGGAGACATTTGCTTGATACTGAACACGTGACAGCATCAAATTAAGTGAGGAACCAATTACCCTCGTTAAAGATTAAGCCTGTGACCTATATGTTGCCAGTGCAAACGTTGTACCAGTTGA